>WOXC01000664.1:0-36070 GCA_011680675.1 Gymnobelideus leadbeateri | reverse complement strand
GGGCAGCTAGGTGGTGCAGTGAGTAGAGTGCTGGCCCTGGAGTCAGAAGGACCTGAGTTCGGATCCGGCCTCAGACAACCCACACAAACAAAAACCTAGCCGTGTGACCTAGGGCAAGTTACTTAACCCCAATTGCCCTCCAAAAAAAGCAAAAAAAAAAAAAAAAAAAAAGACTTCCCCTGGTAGAATTGGTAGAAGAGAACAATATGTTCCAATGGACATGAAGGCAGTTGAAGTAGGCACTATGGAGCTCTTAAAGCTTGGAAGATGCCAAGGTATCCACTATATCTCAAGCAATCACCAGTCATCCTGACTCTGTTCTGCCACTGGACTGTGAAGACTCTGGAAGAGAAAATGAGGCATAGCAATAAAGACAATGAGACATGAACTATAGTAATATGTAGTAAGAGTGGAAAAGAGGAGAAATACTCAAGAATATTTCAGGTGTGAAACTGGCTAGTCTTGGCAAAGAGTGAGAGAGGGATGAGGAAGAGAGTGTATTAAAAAATGACTCAGATTTAGAGCATGGGTGACTTGGAGAAGGATGGGACTCTTAATAGAAAGAAAGAAGTAAAAAACAAATAAGGTATATCTGAGGAAGGAAGAATGATTTCACTTTAGGAATTATTGAGTTTGAAGAGATGTCTTGTAAGCACTTGGAAATGGCACTTAGGAATAAGGTTGAGGATGAAAATGAGATTTGGCAAAGAGATTTAGTTGAAGTTATGGAAGTAGGTCACTAAATGGGATAACAGAAAAAAGGCATAGAAAAGAGCCTTGAGAATCACCTACATTAAAGGGGTGAGTAGAATAAGAAGAGTCCACAAAGAAGAAAATGAAAGTGTTGTGAGAAATAAGAGTAAAACAATTCAGTCAAGCTTTTATTAGATACTTACTAGAACCAGGCAATGAACTAAGTAGTAGGAATATAAGAAAAGGGAAAAACACTGTCCCTACCCTCAAAGAAAACCCATTCTAACCTTTGTAATGGGAGAGGCAATATGTAAATAAAAGTGTACATTAAATATATACACAGTAGATGGTAATCTCAGAGAAAATTGGTGTTAAGGAGAGAGGGTAGAAGAAATGGACCTGGGAAAGGCTTCTGTAGAAGGTGGGATTTGAACTAATCTTGAAAGAAGCTAGCAAAGTTAAGAGGAAAGAATAAGAAGAGTTTTTCAGGTATGAGGTATAGCCCAGTTGTTGGATTATATAGAACATGTGGAGGGGAGTAATGCGTAAGAAGACTAGAAAGCTAGAGAGGAACCAGGTTGTGCAGAACAGCCACTATCAAAAATGAGTTTTTTATATTTGATCTTGGAGGCAATGGGGGACCACTGTAATTTACTGAGTTGGAAGAGGGGAAGCAAAAGGGGCAGTGGTTAACATAGTCTTACACTTCTGGAAACTTACTTTGGTAGCAGTATCTAAGATGGACTGGAATAGGAAGAAACATGAGGTAGGGAAATCATTCAGGAGGCTACTATGATAATCTAAGCAAGAGCTGATCAGGGTTGAACCAGGGTAGGGCCTGTGTGAGCAAAGAAAAGAGGGAAATAGAACATATTCCAGGAATATTGGGGGAAAAAATGTTGTGGGGCAACTAGGTGGCACAGTGAGTAGAGCACCAGCCCTAGTCAGGAGGACTTGAATTCAAATCTGGCCTCAGACACTTAACACAAAAACTAGCCATGTGACCTTGGGCAAGTCACATAAGCCCAATTACCCTCCAAAAAGCAAAAAAAAAAAAAAATGTTGTACAATACTTTTGCAACAGATTGGATATGGTTGGGGGGTGAGGTGTGAGTGAGAAGTTTAGGATGAAGATGTGGTTGCAATCCTTGGTTACTGACAGGATGATAGAACCTTTGACAGTAGTAGGAAAATTTGGAAGATCATTGTGTTGGAGGTAGGGAAGATAATGGGTTCTGTTTTAGAAATGTTAAGATTGAGATGCCCATGAGACATCTAGTTTATGATATTCAAAAGGCATTTGGTAATGCATGACTGGAGCTTAGAAAAGATATTAAGGCAAGATACATGGATCTGGGAATGATTTAGTAGAGAGATTACATTGAACTCATGGATATTGATGAGATCACCAAGAATGATAGTTTAGAGGGAGCAGAAAAGAGGGTCCAGGTTGAAGTATTGGAGAATACCCACAGTAAGTGGATACAATCTGGATAAAGATCCAACAATGGAAACTGGGAAGTAGACAAACAGGTAGAAGAACAATCTGGGGGGAAAGACCAGTGTTACAAGAACCAAGAGTAGAGAGAATATCCAAGAAGAAAGGATTATCAACAGTGTCGAAGGCTGAAGAGAGGCTAAAAAGGATGAAGACTGAGAGAAGGTCCTTAGGTTTGAAGATTAAGAAATCACCAGTCACCTTGAAGAGGGTAGTTTCATTTGAATGATAAGATTAGAATCCATATTTAAATGGGTTGAGAAAGGAGTGAGAAAATGGAGAAATCTAGAGTAGATGGTTTTCTCCAGTGGTTTAACAGTGAAGAAGAAGGAAGATATCAGAAAATAGCTAGCAGGTATAGTTGGATCAAGTTAAGATTTTTAGTTTTTTGCTTTCAGTTTTTGTTTGCTTTTTAAGGATGGAGGATATTGGGTACACTTGCAAGAAAGGAGCCATTACCTAGGCAGATCTAAAGATTAGAAATAGAGTAGTGGTAAGGAGGGATAATTCAATAGAGAAGACAGTAGGGTATGGTATAAAAGATACATGTGGGGGAGGGTGACCTTTGCAAGTAGATTCATAAATCCTCTTCAATAAAGACTAAAGTGAAGAATTGATTAGAAGGAAAGAAAGATGTCTCAGTGATGCGAGATAAGGAGAGGGTGGAAAAAAGAGAACTCTTAGAGAAAGAGATCAGTGCAATACCATGGAATCTAAGATGGTAAGGACTATTTTTTAAGAAGGTCATACGATTTGGTGATTCTGAGTTAAACTTGAAAATAGGAGGCAAGAAAAAACTGCAGTTTTTTTTCCCAATTTAGACATGAAGCAGAAGAATAAAAGGAATAGTCAAGAGAAATAAGAGAATATTACACAACAGAGAATACCACAGTTATAACAATCCCTAGCTGTGTTTATGAATGCATAGGTGTGATTACACTTTTCATTGATACTATTCTGAGCTTCATATTTATATTTCTTTCATTTACACATAAAATCTCATGTATTAGCTCTGGGAAAGTTTCACAAATGAATAAATTGATGTATGATGATAGTAATCTTTCCCCTGAAAGATTTTAGGAACAAATTACATTTTATTAAAAATGAATTCACTTCACTGGATACTTCTTAACAGTCTATGATATTAAAAAGTTTAAAAGTAACATGATCTCATGCTCGTGCTTAAATGTCAAACTCAATTACTCACTGAAAGTTCACTTATACAATCACTTCACACTTTAAAAAAGTATGCAAGCCAAGAAAAATACCAAAATACCTCATAAAAAAAACCAGTTGGCCATAATTTATCTCTGTTCTTGCATCCTCAACTGAATAGACTGATTAAGTCTCAGGTTTTATATGACATGCCATCAGTCTTGGGATATACCACCAGATTTTTAAGAATAAAAATGAAGACTCTGGGGGTTATTTTAGTTACTTTTGCTTCATGTAAAAAAGGGAAAGAAAAAGAATATCATCTGTTTTCACTAGATGCTGAAACTCAACCCTATTGTGTGGGGAAATTGCTCTTAAAGTTGATGAAAAGGAACAAGTTAAAGGTCATATCCTATAATATACTAGAAAATCCTATGATGAAATCCATCCTAAATACATGCAGAGGCCAATAACTATCTTTGTTTGTGGACAAAAAGGGAAAGATTTATTTTATGGCTGAAAAAGATCAAAACATTTTTCAAGCTAAATCTACCACAAAGTGTCTATAATCCTAATAAGGAGGTTTATTAACAAGGGTTGTGAAAAATTGTGGCCTTGGGGCTTTTAGCTATCTTCAATGAATCCCATCACCAAGAAGCTGATACAATCAATTGTGTGCAAAATCTTGAGAGCCAAAAAACAATTGTATTAAAAAATGTAACCTGAAAATAAAGTTGCTGTTCTACTTTTTGTGTGATTAATAAACAAGTAAAGGTAAAGCTCTTTCAAATTTTAAAATCTTTCAAATGATTGATGTAAACTATGTTTCTTCATTAAATCAAGATTTGCAAACCATGACTAGTAGTTGAGACATAGTTAAAAATGGCATTGAAACGGCCCTCCTACTTTGTCCAAGGTCTGTTGACATCACAAATGGCTGAAGAAAATGTATATACTGCTATGAATTAGAGAGTGATAAGGCAAGGGAGAGATCAGTTTCGTTTTTCTGTGGCAGAACTTGCTTTATTTTTTTTATTTCTTTTTTGTAACATTTTAAGTTCCAAACCATCTAACCTCCCTTCCTCCCCACCCTGCACTAGAGAAGGCCACTATTTTAGATAGATAGATAGATAGATAGATAGATAGATAGATAGATGATAGATAGATGTGGTATTTATATTTATATAGCATATATGGCACATATGTGTATGTAGCGTATGTATACTGCATATATAAAACCACACCATCAATACTACTATTTTTCAGTTCTTTGTCTGAAGGTGGATAGTGTCTTCCTTCACAGGTCCTTTGCTGTTGATTTGAATATTTATAATACTCAGAATAACTTCATTGTTTACAGTTACTTCTTCAAACAATATTACTATTACTATATACAATGTTCTCTTGGTTCTGATCATTTCACTCTTCATTATTTTGTACCAATCCTTTCAAGGACCAATTTCTTTCCTAAAGAGTTCTTCACTGCACTGGAGGCTATTCTGTGATCTTGATATCCTTTCTAGTGCCACTCTCTACAAAAGGTTCTTCTAAATAAATGCTTATTGATTAATCAAATTCCTCCTAATAGTTAGTGCTCTCTCCCTTCTGAAATTACTTACATTTACTCTGTATCCTCCAACTCTATACCCATTATATTCTTTCCAGTAGAAAGTAAGTTCCTTAAGGATTTGTTTCAGGTTTTCTTTTTGTTTGTTTTTTGTCTTTGTAGTCCCAGTATATTCCTTATGCACAGTAAGCCCTTAATAAATGTAATTGCTTATTTCATTTTTAGGAGGCGGGTGTGATTTCATTTATGTAGAAAGCTCCTGGTGAGAAAACTAACAATGTAGATTAGCAAAACTTACATAACTGAAGAAAGCTTCCTGGAACACTGAAAGGTTAAGTGACTTGCCCAACAGTGATCACAAAGCCAGTATGTGTCAGAGACAGCACTTAAACCTAGCTTTCCAGATACCGAGTCCAGCTCTTTGACATATCCTGTTTCCTTTCTAATTATAAATAATAAACGCTTGCTGAATTAAATTTCAAACCCTACTGCCATGTTTTCTCTGTCAGATCAAGAAATTTTTATTTTTTCAGGAAGGGACACAGGTAAAGGGAAGTGAAGTTCAACCTTTTTTTTTTTTTTCCAGAGGTGATAATTTGTTAAGCCTCATAGCAATATATAAGGTTAAGTCAACATTTTCTTCCCCTGAGTACCTGAAGACCTATACAGAAGTATCCTACTGATGCCCTAGCGTTTGGAAAGAGCTCTAGATTTGGAATCAAAGGACCCGGATTCTAGTCCTCCAATGTGCAATTTGACCTCTCTGTGTAACCTTGGGCAGGTCATTTCATCACCTCCATAGACCCTGACTTTCCCATCTGTAAAATGAAGAAACTAGACTAGATAGTTTCAAGTCCCTTCAGCTCTAAAATCCATGATATTTTTATGTCTACATCATCAGCTGCTAGACATTGACCAACTATCAGACATGAGAATCCTGCTGCCATTCTGAAAGAAAGAAACTCTCAGCCAGAGTAGGAAGGTTCATCAGGCTCAGAGATACCTTAGGATTGGGGAGGGAGTATAAGTATAATATAGTAAGGCTGTAAAGTAAAGAGACAACTGATCAACCAGACAAGAAAGCCAGAGAATAAGATATGGCAGGAAGCAAGAAAATGAAAATGCCATGAGGTAGATAGTTCATTTGCCAAATGAGTCAGGGACTAGACTCCATTTGAATAAGTTGGTATTAGCGCTGACAAGAAACAGAATTAAATGGGCTTAGAAATTTACTTTTGCAGTTCACTACAAAGAAAAACTAATAATTCAAATCAAGAAAGTCATTTACTGACGGATACAATGATCCAAGACAATTCTGAAGGATTCATGATGAAAAATGCTATCCACCTCAAGAAAAAAAGCTGAAAAACTATAAGGGCAGATTAAAGCCATATATTTTTTTTAACTTTGTCTTGCTTTTCTATTTTGCAGCATAGCTAATATGGAAATATGCTTCGCACGATTTCACATGTATAATTGATATGCTCTTTGCCTTCTCAGTGGGTTGGAGAGGAACTGGAGAGAGAAAGAGAATTCAAAACTCAATTTAAAAAAATGTTAGGGTGGCTAGGTGGCGCAGTGAGTAGAGTACCAGCCCTGGAGTCAGGAAGACCTGAGTTCAAATCTGACTTCAGACACTTAACACACATAAACTAGCAGTGTGGCCTTGGGCAAGTCACTTAATCCCAATTGCCCTCCAAAAAGAAAAAAGAGTGTTAAATGTTAAATGTTAAAAATAAATAATTTTCAAAGAAAAAAATAGAAAAAGAATCAACACAAAAAAGAAAGCTATTTAAACAAAACAGGAAAATATGGTTCACATAGATACAAGAGAGAAAAATGCACTCATAAAAACAAATACAAAATATCTACAAAGTAAATATGAGATAATTTATGGTAAGACACCCCTATCAACTGGCTGACATAATCAGATATCAAGTGTAAAAGGTGTCCCCAATAGTAATATTATCCAGGGCTCTCTACTCACAGGAGAATTCCAATCTCTCTTCCTCATCCTCTTTCTTTACTTTCTGTCTCCCTACTCTCTTCCCCCTAACTCCTTTCTTTCTTCTCCCCCCTCCTCTCCCCTCTACTCCATCTCCTCCCTCTCCCTTCTTTTTTTCCCTTTTTCTCTGTCTTCTTTTTCTTTTGCCCCCTTCCCCTATTCCAGGACTCCAGTGTGGGAAGTGAATATGAGAGCAAGATGAAACACTTATTTTTGTTCTTTGGGTATTTTTAGAGACTGACACATGGTTATCATATTTGAACTAGTCAATGAGCATATCCAGCTATCTGGAATTGGGTCTCCCGAAATTCCATTGACTTCATGATCAATATAGGCTTTGTTGGAGAAATTTCTCTGCCTCAACAATGCTAAAAAAATAGAAATAAACAATTCAGAAAGTCTATGTAGTAAAATTGGAATTCTATCTTGAAATTTCACTGTGAACTATGATTGGAAGTGGTATATACTTCAACAATGTACCTGACAGTGCTAGGAAGAGGATGATACCTTCTTTAAGACCCACACAATGACTGAATTAAATACTGTCATGGCAAGCAAACAAGTACTTAGTGCCTTGTTTCAGCTGAACCTTGCCCTTGATTATATCAAGTCTTTGTTAAGAAAGAGAACTTGTGAAACCCACAGTGGGAGGAACTTGCTGATGCAACAGGAAGGGGTGTAACAGGGAGGAGCTAATGACCATATATAAGGAGAAGTCCAAGCTGAGAGAGAGCAGAACTGAGAAGGGGAATGATTGTGGAGGCCAGCATTTGTTTGTCTGTTCTGTCTGTTGATTTTTATTTTTGATAGTTTCTACAGAAGCCCTAGGATCTTACTGGAAGCCCTGAAAGAGGATTTTCTTATTGTCTGTTTATAGAAGTCCTGGAGGAGAGTTTCAGAGATCCTGGGACCATACTGATGATGTGGGTTGAGTACTCAGGCCTTGTTGGTGTGTCTGTGTTGATTTCACAGGTAGATAGTGAATTGATGATGGTGCCAGAAATGTTTATGAATGTTATTGTGGTTCTGTTAAGCTTTGTCTTCCCAGAAACAGAAACCGCAAAGGACTTGAGGTGGACTGGACACTGTGAGCTTCAATATGGAACTGAATGAGGAGCTGGACGAGGAGCTAAGAGCTGCCTACCTGTGAATCCAGGTGTCAGTTGGATAGATTCAGGCAGGAGCTAGACCCAGGGAAGAGGAACCATGGAATTTGTGAGCCAGCCTCAAGTCAAGATGAGAACACCTCTCCTTAGGTACTTAGTGCTGACTGAGAAGACCATGATTTACTATGGCCTAGGGATAGGAGAACCCTATACTCTGTACCTTGTGCCTCTTAAGGATGATTGAGTTAAGGATGATTGGAAACTAATCTCCAATCAACAAGAAAAAAGACTTTTTGACTGAGATATTAAGACAATGTGACCTAGGGGTGGAGAACTTTGACCTTTGTACTTTGTGTCCCTTAAGGAGACTTGCTCCTTAAGGATGATTGAGTTAAGGACTTAATGAATGATATCTTTTGCTTAAAACTATGTAGCCACTTTGGTGAAAACTATGTGGCCACTTTAGTGATAAGTTGTTATGTTATAACATTGTGAATGCTGTACTGTGGTTTCTGTAAATGGTTTGCTTTAATTTACTGCTGAATAAAATAGAGAGTTCACTATACTATGTGATCAGAATCTCAGATCTATCCAAAGCAACAGTCCTCTGGATAGCTGTTCATGCTTGGCTTTACAAATACTAATAGTCAGTGGATGCACAATCCTGCCAGAAAGCAGAAGAGTGGGTTCTACTCTGTCTAAATACTACAAACTCTTCTTCTAACCCTTGGAAATATAAAGGTTTGGTTACCTAATCAGTTTTCTGAACTAAAGAGAATTTGTTTTGACGAGCATGAACTGATCTGAGATTAGTAATCAATCCTTTATTGCTCTGAAACAGAACTGAAGCCATATATAAGAGCAATAGCTTAAAATCAGGAAGATCATTCTTGAGGTCAGGACAATGTGGGATATGGGATAAGATACATGAAGAGTGTTTAGTTTGGGGATCAAAGGGTGCTCTCAAAGATCCCTTACTCATAGTGGCAGAGAAGGTTATATCACGGGTGAAACTTTCTTTGAGTAGAATTCTCTGCCTAGATAATAGGCAAAGACTAGAACATGGGTGAAGAATCTGTGGCCTCAAAGCCACACATGACCTCCTAGGTCCTTGGGTGTGGTTTTTTAACTGAGTCCAAGTTTTATAGAACAAATCCTTTTATTAAGAGGATTTGTTCTGGGAATTTTTAATTCTGTCTAAGGGCCACACTTAAGGACCTAGAGCACCACATGTGGTCTGAAGGTCATCAGTTCCTCACCCCTGGACCAGATCTATTAAATATCAAGCTGAACTGCTACATTATCTATCATGAAATAGGCTCCTGGTAGGTAGGCTGGAAGAACACTGGAAGATCAACTACAACTTTAATAATTACTCAAGCAAGGATTCTATACGCACTAATTACTGGATGAATATAGCCATGTTCAGCTGGGCTAAATCACCATGGACAGGCAAAGCCTTCAAAAGTTGATTCACCACAACAGAGGGAATAGTTCTAAGTGATAACAAGATCTAGAAGAAGCTGCCTTACTCTACAACATTCCTTTGATCCTATTGAAGTTTATCATCTTGGATCTAATTGAAAAGTAGAAGTGTCAAAAGTATTAGAGCAGCTGAAGGACCTGCACCACATTGTCCAAAATGGGATCATTTACCATGAATTAGAAGGTAGCCCAAGATAAAAAAAAAATGTAATCAAAGACACTTTTATCCAGCCCATGGGAATTCTCTAGAGATGAAAATCTAAAAACATCTAAATACACATAACCAAATTAGAACAAGGTAGTTCTATGGGTTCTTAGCTCTTCTGATTTTCAATATTCTCTGTGGTCATAGATCATGGCATGCTTCCTGACTATTTCCATAACTACCGCAATAGTAATTCTTCCATGAACAAACCTTTATGATTCCTAAGATAATTATCATAAACAGCCAGATACTTTTCTTTTCCCTGGTCCCCATCTCCCAGTTACCCAGATGCAAGTCACACACTTACACAGAACTTAAACTCCCAGGTGAAATCACACCCATTGCCTTTCGTTTCCAATCATTTAAGAGTAGACTTGAATGCCACAATTATACAGCCAGCGCTTTAGAATAATTAAACATTATGGCACAGTTTGTTTGTTGGTTGGTTGGTTTTTTAAACTAAACAACAAACAAAAGTAACAGATGAAGGGTCTAAAGTCATGTTAAAACTGTAGCTCTCTGAAAGTAGATCGAAAACTACTCTTTGCAAAGAATGTATGACATAAAGATTATTATCTATAACCACAGATTCTAGGAAGCAGATTTCCAAAGAAGTAAGAGTTCCTTCTGTGGAATAGAAGACAATATTTATTTACAGTGTATTAGCAGCTAGAACAGCCATCAGCATATGAGGTTTAATTGATACAATATGTTGACTTTGGAAAACGTGCACAAGAAAAAAAAGGATGCTATGGCAAGATACATATTTTTTAAACTGAAAACAAAGGGTGTGTTCACAATATCTTTTGAGTATTCAAGGGACAAAGAAAAGCACTAAAAAAAGTTGTCGTAAGACTTTTAGTATAAAATATGCATGCTGACCTTGGCAGTAACTATTTAAACATAATAGAAAACTCTAATGGAGGTCTGTAGACTCTGTCCAGCTTGACACGTGTTATCAATAACATGAAAATGATCAAATTGGCATTTGTAGATCCTGGCCTTGCAGTTACATTATTAAAACAACACACTCCAAACTGGTTTGACTTTCATGGTCTCAAGTTCACTCATTATGCATGTACCTTTCCAAAGTGAGACAGATGTCTCCAAAATGAGTCAAATTATATAAGTATCTAATTGTCTTTGATTCTGTAACTTAAATGAACAAATGATCGTGTAGCCATTCAACACATCGTTATTTCCTGGGGAAAAAATGTTGTCTATTGGCAGAAATGTACTTCAGTCTATGTTATGGCCAACTTGGGAAACTATTCAAATGTTATGTTGATACCATGTATATAATGTGGGCAAAACACAAAGAAAATCTAAATTCCAATATCAGAAACACTAAATTTTAATTGGCTACAGCACAAGTGGTTGTGTTATGATATATTTTTCTATTTGTCACTATTCTGAAATTAATATCTTTGAATATCCTATAAGTTCATTACCTAACCCATGTAACATTTATACTACATGACAATAAAAGTCATTTGGTGGTCAATATGACAAATAAAGCATTTTTACTAAAATTTGAGGACTTGTGTACATTAAGACAAATGTGGTATTTTTACGGCCTTTGGAAACATTTTGTTACTGGTATTTTCCTCCTCTACCATTTTTTCTTCTTTAATTAATTTACTTTTTTTACTTTTCTTTATTTTTTAATTTTTTTGAAGGGGGAGGGTGGGGCAATTGGGGTTAAGTGACTTGCCCAAGGTCACATGGCTAGTAAGTGTTAAGTATCTAAGGCCGAATTTGAACTCAGGTCCTCCTGACTCCAGGCCTGGTGCTCTATTCACTGTACCACCTAGCCGCCCCTCTTTTTTAACTTTTCAGCATTCACTTCCATAAAATTTAGAGTTTTAAATTTTCTCCCTCTCCTTTCCCTTCCCTCTCCCCAAGAGGGTATGCAATCTGATAGAGGCTCTACCTATATATTCAAATTAAATATATTTTCAAATTAGTCATGTTGTAAAAAATTAGTTTTTCTACCTTTTAATCTCATGTTTGCAATATACTATAATGGTAAAGGAATTTGAAGATCTTCCCTGCCTCCTTAATAGGCCTAGGGAATTTGAAGATCTTCCCTGCCCTTTAATGGGCCTTACTTAGAGCACAACAAGAGAAACTTGCTTAGGGGAGAAGTGTTTTTCAGGAAAGCCCATACTTTTTGTTACTTTGTAATTAGGTAATGGGTCAAAAGGTGTGATGTCCTCTGACCCTGAAGAAGGGTGTATATATATATATATATATATATATATACACACACACACATACATATATATACACATGTGTATATATATAAAATGTGTGTATATATGTGTGTATGTATATATACGTATATAGGTACATATATATGCATGTGTGTATATATGTGTATATAAGTGCATATATTATATACATGTATATACATACGTGTGTATATATGTGTGTATATATACATGCGTGTGTGTGTGTGTATATATCTCCAAGTGAGGTTTTGCTTTGGGGATCGCTCATGGGGAGAGTTATGTGATTTGGCCATATGAGACACTGGGTAGCCATTGAGGCCCCTGGCTTTGAAAACCCAGATGCTGGTGCTTCTCTCTCTGGTAACTAACTGTACGTATGCAATGGTCAGACAGCTAGAAGCCCTGTCTATTGGTCTGTTGATTTGTTTTATTTTCTCTGTCTGTATTTTTTGTCAGCTTGTAATTTCTGCTTGTATTTTCTCTGAAATTCAGAGTGCTGACATTTTTCCCTGAACTAAGTAAATGATATATGTTTGACTAAAGTGAGATTGTTAACCCTTTTTGAGTTGCTTTCCTGTAGAAAAAGAGATCAAAGAACTTGTGCTAGCAGCCATCCTGGATATGCTAAGGTACTTGCTGTTACATACACCTACTAGAAACTAGAAATAACTGATAAGCATAATAAGAACTCCAGCGATTAAAGTGATCACTTTGTAAACATAATGATTTGAAAATTATTTAAACTTAGTCCATTAGAAATCCTTTAAAAACTGGTATTGATAGACAGAACTAGTAAATTCCATATAGGATGGTTAATATTTGAATATGTCAGTGGATCTATAATCTCATCAACATAGGTGTTTCCTAATTAGTACAAATTAAAAACCAAACATGCTGTATTACTATAATGGATTTCTATCCATTCTTCTATGAATTTTCCATAAAGGATGTACTCAACACAATGTAGATCTTCCTTAAGGTCTCTTAATAGTTTGTAGAAAATAGCACCACATTTTGTGGTCCGTTTATCGTCCTTCATTTTCCCACATGATTAATCTCCTCTTTTTCTAATTGTGTTTTAACTAAAAGGGAGGAAGGGTATGGATCTGAAATTTGAGGTCTTAAAATTAAATGTTTCAAATATATATATATAAATACTATTATTAATACTCTTTTGCTTGTAATTGGGAGATAAGATGTGCAGGCATTGGAACACAGAGATTCACCTTCCTCTAATGGAAAAGTCAAAGGGGGTATGGGAGAAGATATGGGAGAAAGCAGATTGGAGGAAGTGATATCTTGTGGGACTGCTATTCTGGGAGAGTGGGTAGGGGAAAAACAGGGGGGAAAATAATTGTAACTCAAAATCTGGCGGAAATGAATGATGTAAAACAGAAGTTAATAAAGCATTTGTTTAAAAAAAAAGAAGTGAGAGAGGAATATAATGAGAGGAGATAGGGAGAGAAAGAATGGGGTAAACTATCTCATATAGAAGAGGCAAGGAAAAATAGTTACAATGGAGGGGAAGAACAGGAAGGCAAAAGGGAATGGGTCAACCTTATTGTCATTGAATTTGGCTTAGGGAGGGAATGACATACACACAAAATAGGGTACCTCACCCTACAGGAGAGTAGGGGGAAAGGGAATGAGAGGAAGGATGATAGATGGGAGGGGAGGGAAGTTAGAAGCACCCACTTTTGAAAAATGAAAGTATCAAAGCATAGAATAGAACAAGTGGGAGGTGGGATAGGATGGAAGGAAATATAGTCAGCCTTTTACAATATATCCATTATGGAAATGATTTGCATAGCTACACATGTACAACCTATACTGAATTGCTTATCTTCCCAGTAAGGGTGGGTAACAAGGGAGGAAGGGAATGAATCTGGAATTCAAAGTTTTAAAATCAAATGCCTAAACATATATGCATACACTATTATTAATATTATTTTACATGTAACTGGAAAATAATATATACAGGCACTGGAGCATAAAGATCCACCATACCCTACTAGAAAATCAGAGAAGAGATGGGGGAAGATATGGGAAAGAGCAGATTGGAGGAAGAGATATCCAGTGAGATCCCTATTTTGGGGTGGTGGGTAGTGGAAAAACAGGGAGAAAATTTGTAACTCAAAATCTTGAGGACATTAATGATGTAAACTAGAAGTTAACAAATCATTTGATCAAGTAAAAAAAAAAATAATACCTTTTCATAACATTTCCCCTACAATGGTACAGATCACCATTGGTAACATTATATACAAAGCAAGGATGCATTCTATTGTGCCCATTTTAACCATTTTCCCTTGCCTCTTCTATATGAGATAGTTTGCCCCATTCTGTCTCTCCACCTCTCCTCTCATTATAAGTTCCTTATGATTTCTTTTCCCTGTTTACCTTCTCATGCTTCTCTTGCTTCTTGTATCTGAATGTCAAATTTTCTATTCAACTCTGTTTTTTTCTTCAAGAATACTTGAAAGTGCTCTATTCTACTGAATGACCATATTTTCCCCTGAAACATGATACTCAGTTTTGCTGGGTGATTCTTGGTTTTAATCCCAGCTCCTTTGACCTCTGGAATATTATATTCCAAGCCCTTTGATACTTCAGTGTAGAAGCTGCCAGATCCTGTGTTATCCTGATTATGTTTCCACAACATTCAAATTGCTTCTTCCTGGCTGCTTGTAATATCCTCTCCTTGATGTGGGAAGTCCAGAACTTATCTATAATATTCCTAGGAGTTTTCTTTTAGGGATTGTTTCAGAAGGTGATAGTTGGATTCTTTCAACCTCTATTTTGCCTTCTGGTTCTAAAACATCAGGGCAGTTTTCCTTGAGAATTTCTTGGAGGATGATTTCTGGGTTCTTTCTTTGATCATGGCTTTCAGGTAGTCCAATAATTTTTAAATTATCTCTCCTGGATCTATCAGGTCAGTGGTTTATCCCATGAGATTTCTCACATTGCCTTCTATTTTTTCATTTGTTTGGATCTGCTTAACAGCATCTTGATTTCTCAAAATGTCACTAGCTTCCCTTTGCTCCATTCTAAATCCAAAGGAAAGCTTCTCTTCAGTGAGTTTTGACATTCTTTTTCCATCTGGCAAATTCGACTTTTTAAGGCATTCCTCTTCTCATTACCTTTTTGAGCCTCTTTTGCCATCTGAATTAGTCTATTTTTAAGGTGTTATTTTCCTCAGTCAGGCTGTTGACTCTCCTTTCATAATTTTCTTGCATCATTTAATTTCTCTTCCCAATATTTCCTCCTCTTATCTGCTTCTTAAGGTCCTCTATGGTCTGTAACCAGTTCCTATTTTCATTTGAAGCTTTTGGTATAGGAGTTCTGACTTCACTGTCTTCCTCCTGTTCCATGCTTTGATCCTTTTTGCCCCCAAAATAAGAGTCGAATATTGGATTTTTCTGTTTGTTTTGCTTGCTTTACCTAGGCATTTTGCCACTCAATTACTTGACTTTTGGGTTTTTTGCCACTGTAGGACTCTGCCACAAGACAGGGGAGCTTCTGTCCCAACGACTGGGGTTTTCTCAGCTGCTGGAGGTATTAGTTGGGTGCCCTTTCTGAAGCCTACACATACTCTGGCAAGTGGTCATACACCCCAGGACCTCCACCCCAGACCGCAATCCAGATCCAAGAAGGTTAAAGCAAGACCAATTACCCCTCAGAATGGTCACTTGGTCCCCCTACAGTCTGCAGGCCAGGAGCTGAAGCTGCAATGTGGCTACAGATGTGCTGAGGCATCACAGCAGCTTCTCTCCCTGAGGGCAAAAGCCAATGCTCTCCCAACTGCTGGTCCCAAAGTCCACAATTCAGTGACCTCTCACTTTGTCTTTGGCATCTATGTGTTAATAATTCTGGAAACAACCACAGCTGCTGGTGTTGAGGTCCCTCCAGCCGGCTGCTGGTTAGGCCCACCCTGGGACTAAAACCTTGGCTCCAGCTGGGATGGTGCCTGGATGGGTTTGGCTCCCAGAGTGCTGCACTGGCTACTCCCTGCCAGGCTGCTGGGCTATCCCCAGTGGGACGTTAGATTCTCTGTGTCATTTTGTGGGTTCTGTAGCTCCAAAGTTTGTTCAGAGTATCCTTTTACATGGATTGGGAAAGGTGGGATGCATTCTAAAAAACTTCCAAATTTCAAAATGAGAATTAAATGGCTAGTGGACCATATCTTGCTGATATGTCCTTCCCCCAAAAAAATTTTTTTGTTAATACAAATCTTCATCCGCTCTGTTATTTATGTCTCTATTAACCAAATTCAGTCACTTAAGTTGATCTTTAATGCTATAAAATCAGTCCTTAAATATGATCAAAGGCACCCAGTTGAATTGTTAGTCATTCATGGGCATTGTTTAAACAAAGGCTACATTATCAGTCTGATGAGGTACAGGCTCTGGGAACCCCCTTGAACTCTGATTGAATCTTCCCCCTTGATGACGCATTTGACTGAGGCCATAAGCCTTTCATTATAGCTAAGCCCAAATCTCTTACTCTTACTAACTTAGCCCTCCATTATCCATCTACTTCCCACTCTTCAGCCTATCAAAATATCTATACCCAGATCAACTGTTACACCTTGAACTGGTCTAGCCCACCATTGTCTGTCATCTCCAGGTAGCCTTCAGCAGCTTCACTCATTTACTGGAGTATGACCTCATTAACTACCCTCCCCAAACTCGTTACTGGAGCCTGACCTCATCTGACTCTTCCTGAAGACTCTCCCCAAACTCCTCCTCTAGACCACCCCTAGATTCTTCCCACAACCTTTCTGTATACAAGACCCCATCTTGTCTCCATGTGGTGTGAGAGTGATAGAATTTCCTAGCATAGACTTGCTCTGTGTCTAATATAAGCCTGCTTGTCTGATATAAGCCTTACAGATACCAAGGCTCCTTAAGAGTCTAACCAATATGGCAAACTTTTAATAAACTTTACTTTTCTTTGGCTGAGAGAAGACTTGATTCAAATTCACTCGGCAGGACCCAGTGTGTTGGTATTTTGGGGTCTTGAGCACCCCTAAACCCTTTACCTCTTAATTTTTATGGTGACCCTCTACAAATACCTGCAAAAAGCTTACTTCTAGTTAAAAAACAAAAACTCATTTAAAAAACCCAACTCATAAGAGGCCGCATAATAAATAGTTAAATAGGTGTCCTATGATCTGGGTTCAATTCTGATAATGGTACATAACACCTAAATGAACCTGGGCAAATCATTTAATCTCTCAGTGTCCCAGGAAACTCTAAAACAGCAGCTCTCAAACTTTTGGTCTCATCACCCCTTTATATTCATAAAGATTATTGAGCCCCATCCCCAAAGCTTTTCTTGATGTGGTTTATTTCTATAAATATTAAATATTTATGATAGAAATTCAAATGCCTTCCCACTATTATGAAAATAGTTTTTACCTCATAGACCCTTGACCCTTCTCTATGTTCCACGGGCTAACAACTTAAATGCCATCTTTGACTCCTCACCATCTCTAACTCCTCCATATCCAATCTGTTACTAAGAGGCCTGTCAGTTTCACCTTTGTAACATCTCTCAAAGATCCCCCATTTTTTCCTCTGATACTGCCACCAATTTGGTATATGGTCTTCATCTCTTCATGCTTAGACTGTTGAAATAGTCTGCTGCTGGATCTGCTTGCCTCAAGTCACTTCAATTCATACTCCATTCAGGTACCAAAACTGTTTTGATCAGATCACACACCCTTCCTCACTCCCCACCCCATCCCCACTTCACTTAATAAATACCAGTAGCTCCCTTTCACCTATAGGACTAAATTTTTAAAACTTCTGTTTGACTTTAAAAATCTTTCATAACCTAGTCACCTCTACCTTTACAGCTTCCTTACATCTTATTCCCTGACACATACTCTTCAATCCAGTAAAACTGGCCTTTTTGTTGTTCCATGAGCAAGACACTTCATCTGTCAGATTTGGGCACTTTCTCTGGCTGTGTCCCTATATCTGGGTTCTCCCTCCTCATTTCTACCTCCTGAAGCCTCCTTGGTTTCTTTCAAGTCCCAACTAAAATCTCATATTCTACAGGAAGTTTTTTTCCAACTCCGCCCCCCCCCCCCCTTATTTCCAGTGCCTTCTGTCTGTTAACTACTTCCTATTTATCATATGTGTATGTGTGTACATATATATGTAAATTAGATATCTCTATTAGATTATGATCTCCTAAAGGGCAGGGATTGTCTTTTGCCTCTTTTTGTATCCCCAGATTAGCAAGATGTTTGGTGCATTGTAGATGCTTAACAATGTTTATTGGCTGTCTGACTAGGGAAAGTTGGTCAATCCAACAAGTTTTAGTTCTGTTATCTAATAAGTGATATATAATTACCTTTCAACTTCCTTTGCAGTTTCACATCTTGAATTCACCAAAACATTAAAATCCTGAAATACAGAACAATAAGATTTTAGAAGGAAGAGAAAAAGAAAGAAATCATAAGCATTTGCTTTCTTCGCCTACTGGGTTAAAACCTCTTCCCCCACCCTGTTTCATTTGCTGCCTCCCTACAAACTAAGTCAATCATTATTTGGATTATTGTTTATCTCAATACTCTGTAGAAAAGAATAATTTTTTCTAGCCTCCCTTGCCTGAAACTGCCTTCCAGATTCCTAGGGTCTTTGTTTTACCAGTGCTTCTCCAATGCTATTCTCTCCATTCCTTCCCCAAGTGGCTTTTCCTAAGCTACTATGGGCCTCTCCTTAAGTGTCTCCACCTGACCTCTCTTTCCACCATGCCCCTCCCTGAATTTTCCTCAGGGCTAGGAATAAGCAAATCAGAATCAGAGTAGGGTGGGGAACAATTTAGGGGAGAGGCTCAGCTGGGTGGAGTGGAGCAAGAAATTGTTTTCAGAACACTCCAAATCCCATGATGTAGGCCAGTGGCTCCCAAAGATTGCATCCAACACTGTAGTGTATCATGTATGTTGTAAAGACAAATCAAATCAACAAGTATTTTGTAAGTACTACTTATGCAGCTTACAAATCATAATCAGATATTATGATTGACCCAAAGTAGAAACAGGTAAAGACTATGGCATGTCAAGTGATTTTCACTTAAATTAGCAAGTAGAAAAAAGTTTGTACCCAGTAAGGCAAGGGAGAAGTTAATACTCTAATCCTGTTCTCTTCTTATAATCTCAATTGAGGAGACAAAATGTACATATAGTAAATGAAGTAACTAGAGAAGAATACAAGGCAGTTTAATTGTTGTGTACAAATAAGTATTCAAATGTATAAAGCAAATTGAAGCACTAGTAGCTGCCTGCCTGCCCACCTGTGGGTGATATTTGTCAGTATCCAACTCAATAAACCAAACTCTAGTCTACAACCTAAAATCAAAAGTCAGAAACTTAGAAGTCTTATCAGAAGGATGCAAAAATATGTAGGGTCGTTGAAATTAGAAGAGCAAGCAAAAGCCAACCTGAATCTTCAAAATCTAAAATTATTTTCATGAAAGCCCCACATACACACAAGCTAAATTTCAACTAACTTTGAACCTTGAAAATGAGTGATTTTTTAAAAAAATATTATATGAAAGGTGATGAAGTTTTTCAGGTACAGATAGAAAGATATCTCCAGTTTTAAAGCTCTCTTGATTCAGTATCCAAATTTATACCGTTGGCCAATAAGCATTTATTAAACAATTACTATGTGCCAGACACTGTGCTAAGCACTGAGAATATAAAGAAAAGTAAAAGGCGGTCCAGGCCCTTGAGGAGCTTACAGTCATATAGGAGAGACTACATGCAAACTACCAGGAAACAAACTATTTACAGGATAAATAGAAAGTAATCAACAGAGGAAAGGCACTAGAGTTGAGAAAGACTAGGAAAAACTAGGTAAACTAAAACTAGATAAAGGGCTGGATCTAAGCTCAGGTAAGACTCATATTCCTGAGTTCAAATCTGGCCTGAGATACTTACTAGCTGTGTGACCCTAGGCAAGTCACTCAAGCCTATCTACCTCAGTTTTCTTTTCTGTAAAATGAGCTGAAGAAGGAAATCCCCAAATGGGCTCAAGACATGACTGAATAACAACAAGAAAGGTTTCCTTTCTCCTTCTTAGGAGAAAGTTAGGATTTTTATTTAGAATTTTATTTAATTTTTATTTTTAATTATTATTATTATTTATTATTTAATTATTATTTAGTTTTTAATTTTATTTAGTTTTTATTTAAAATTTTAGCTGGGACTTGATAGAAGCCAGGGAAACCTGGAGGTAGAGATGAGGGAAAGTATCTCAGCCATGGGAGAGAGGCAGTATGCCTGGAGCCAAAAAATAGAGTGTCTTATTCTAGGAACAACAAGGAGGCCAGTGTCATTGGATGAATATATATGCTGAGACTGTATAAGAAAACTGGAAAGTGGAGAGGGACTGGGTAATGAAGGGCATTAAAAGCTAAACAGGGAATGTTTTACTTGATCCTAGAGGTGATTGAGGATCACTAGAGTTTATTAAGTAGGAGGTGACACACCTGTGCTTTAAGAAAATTACTTTGGCAGCTAAACGGAAGATGGACTTGAATAAGTCCCATCTGTGGGAGAGAGACCAATTAGCAAAATGTTGCAATTGTCTAGGAATGAGTTGATTAGGGCCTGTGCCCAGTATCAAAGGAGAGAAGGGGGCATGTTCAAGAGATCTTGCAAAGGTGAAATCTACAGACCTTCGCAATGGATTAGATATGGGATAGAACCCTAGGGGATACTCTAAGTAAGGTAGATTTTAGTGTGTATGAGGTAGATATTTATGAAGATATTGCTGGCAAGATGCCTCCTTTGTTTCCCTATAAAGCAATTGGGCACTGGTCATCGAGTGGGGAACCCTTAGGGTTGAATACACAAGATGGAATGCTGTGTGTGCCTTGATTGGCCCCTATCAAGGCTTGGGGGAAATCTGTGTTTGTGTCAACTAGCCCCCATTGAGTCTTCAGGGGATTTAGGGGAGCACACAATTTGTGCCTGCTTGATTAACTCCATTGAGATATAAGGGTAGTTGCCCCCCCCCCCCTTCTTATTTGCTACTGCGAGAAGGGTGTCTAGGGAATGCTGTAGGATTGGTGTTCCCATTATCAGCAACTCCCACTGAGAAAACTAGAATAGAATAAAGTAAGATTATTAACCCATCTGAAGCTGTCTTCCTGTTCTTCCTGTCTGACCAGATCAAGAGTGAACCTTTGCTAGTAGCCCTCCTGTGTGTTATCTGTCTTACAGGTACACACTATTAGTGGGCATGTTGATGGAGATCCAGCAAATGAGACTCAAAAAGAATGGTCATATGAGTAAGAGAAGAATCAGGAGAGAGTAATATCCTGAAAATGAAGACAGAAAAGGAAAGACAATGTTGAAGGCTTCAGAGAGGTCAAGAAGAGTGAGTATTGAGAATATGCCAATGGATTCAGCAATTAAGAAATCATTAGCAATTTTAGAGGAAGCAGTTTCATTAATGATGAGGTAGGAAGCCAGTCTTAGAGAGTTGAATGGTAAGAGTTAAGACAGGAGAGAGAAGAAACACATATTGTAGATAGCTTTCTCAAGGAGTTGAGCAACAACAACAACAAAACAAAAAGCTGAACTGGTGGTAATTTTAGTATATTTTTTGTTTGTTTGTTTTTGCTTTTTGGAGGGCAATTGGGATTGTGACTTGCCCAAAGTCTCACCAGCTAGTAAGTGTGTCAAGTGTCTGAGGGCGGATTTGAATTCAGATCCTCCTGACTCCAGGGCTGGTACTCTATTCACTGTGCCAACCTAGCCACCCCAATTTTATTATATTTTAATTAAAGGAAAGTTTATGGGAATTTTCAGTTTTGGTTTTTGGTTTTCTTGACATAAGCAACTGAAAACTAACACTTAATTTCCATATTAATAGACAAATCATAAAACTTTAGAATTGGAAGGGACCTCAGAATTTTGTCTAACACCTGAATACAGGATTCATCATTAACCATTCAATGATATCCTCTATAAATAGTCATTCAGTGCCTGTTTACAGACTGCAGTAACAAGAAATTTCCCACTTCTTAAAAAAAAGTATTCCTTCTAGGGACAAATCTGTCTGCTAGATAGTTCTTCCTTACATCAGAGAAAATCATTCTCACTTAATTTCTACCTACTTGGTCTTTATGAGGTTAATTTCAATTTTCATAAATAAATCATGGAATACATGAACTTCAACATAGGTAAAGAAGTAACACTATTTAAAGCTAAAATTTATGTCAATTAATTTCACTGAATAGCTGTTTCAAATTATCCTGGAAAAATTGATTATTTGAAATCTAGTTAAGAGCTACTCCATATGGTTGTGATTTGCTATGTAATTTTTCTGGAAACCAAAAATCTTTCAATTAACTATGCATATACTAAATTTTGTTTTTATCTAAGGATGAAAGCTGAGCATTATGAAATCTAAGCAACCTTGTGTAAAATAGCACACTGAAGTTGGTTTACAAAACAAATACATACTTAAATGAAGTTATATAAGAAAACTGCTGGTATAATATTGTTAGGAATACTAACAACAACCTTCACTATATGCCCCTTATAAATCGCCAGGATCTTTCACTCCCATTATGAGTTTTTGTTTAGCTTCCCCTGTAAACTACACAGAGACTCAAGAGTTGTTGTTGAGTGTCCATAGAGAAAAGAAGTTTTCTATGACCTATTTTGCATCACTTGCTACAGTCACACAGAGAAAACACTTCCATTGAATTCTCATCTGTCATTAGAAGTTAAAATATGGCTACAGATGTGATCAATTAGCATCATACATATACATCAATATAAACTTATTTTTTTAAGAAAATAAAATAAATAATGAATGTGGCAGTCAGTGGTCCCAAAGTTGTAACACCCTTTTATATTGGTTGAGATTGCAGACTCTGCATCTAATCTTCTTAGATCAAATATCTAATGTGAAATAGCACAGAATCTTGTCATTCAAGTTAAGCAGACCATAATGTAAGTTTGTTAAGAAGAGAAACAAATAAAAAAAAATCTTTTGAAATCTTGGGATTTCAAAGATCAATTGGACTGGGGTTCATATGAAATGAATCAGCATACTGGTTAGGTTTAAAATCAGTGCTCTCTAGCCCCAGGCTTTTTGTCCCTGAGTTAATTCCTCTACAGGAATAAATGGGGGGAAAGTGGCTGCTAAAGTCAAGCTGAGAACAATCAGGTTTAGACTTCCATTATTTCATAACTTGGCTTCTCCTGAGTGAAGTTTGCCAAGGGTCATTTTGTAATCAATACAGAGAGTCACAGAAGACAAAATTCAGGCCATTTGACTCATTCCACTCGTGACTCAAAGAGCATCTAAACTCAGGTTTCCAAAAGGAAAAAATCAGTTATACCCTAGAGAAGTTCAAATCAGGTCTCAGATGTTTGGGTCTCTTCACAAATTGTAGATCAAGGAAAAGAGACATCAAATCATTGATAGATAATATTTTTCTAAATTGCTGAAAGGTTTTGTCATTCATCTTATTTGAGAAAGTACTTCAAAGAGTAAGATCATCTGTGTTAGTACAATAAAGAACGATTTTGATAAATCATTTCAAATTAGACTTCTACAACAATAGAAAGGAAAATAATCATTTTCTCCTTGTAAAATCAAGGCAGCATGATGCAGGGGAAAGAAACAGATTTGGAGTCATCGAAGCTCAGTTCCCATCTTACTCTTGCTGCTTACTACCTGTGTGAACTTAAGTGAGTAATAACCTTTTTGGACTTCAGTTCCCTCACCAGTTAAAAAAAAAAAAAGGATAAACTACATAACCTAAGGGGTCCCTTTTGGCTCTAAATCTATGATCCTATGAAATAGTTGGTTGTTTTTTTGTTTGTTGTTGTTGTTGTTTTTATTCTCAACATTCATTTCCACAAGATTTTGAGTTACAATTTTTTCTCCCTGTCTTTCCCCTACCCCAAATTAGCAAGCCCATTGAACACCTCTTCCCCCAATCTGTTCCCCCCTATATCCTCCCCATCACCCCCCTAACTTTCTTTTTTTTATTGAGGGCAATTGGGGTTAAGTGACTTGCTCAAGGTCACACAGCTAGTTGTGTTAAGTGTCTGAGGCCGGATTTGAACCCAGGTCCTCCTGACTCCAGTGCTCTTGCTCTATTCACTGCACCACCTAGTGGCCCCGACCCCCCCCACCCCTAACTTTCTAGCAGGGCAAGATGGACCTCTATACCCCAGTGCCTTTACATCTTATTTCCCAGTGGCATGTAAAAAACAAAAAAACATTTTTTTAACATTTGTTTTTAAAACTTTGACTTCCAGATTTTTTCCCTTCCTTCCTCCTCACCCACCCCCACTGGGAAGACAAGCAATTCAATATAGGTTGTACATGTGCAGTTACCCAAATCATTTCCAGAGCTGTCATATTGTGAAAGACCAACTATATTTCCTTCTATCCTATCCCATCCCACTCTTATTCCATTTTCTCCTTTGACCCTATCCCTTTTCAAAAATGTTTGCTTCTAACTACCCTCTCCCCCAGTCTGCCTTCCCTTCTATCGCCCCCCTCCTACCTCCTACCCCCCCTATTTTAATGTAGGGTAAGATACCCAATTGAGTGTGTATGTTATTCCCTCCTTAAGCCAAATTCAATAAGAATAAGGTTGTTCCATTCCCTTTCACCTTCCTGTTCTTCCCCTACATTGTAACACTTTTCTCTTGCCTCTTTTATATGAGATAATTTACCCTAATCTATCTCCTCCTTTCTCCTTCTCCCAATAAATTCCTCCTTCACCTCTTAATTTTATTTTTTAGATATCATCCCTTCATATTAAATTCATCCTGTGCTCTCTATGTATACATGAACATACATATGCCCACATTCACATACAAATTTATACACATATATACCCTCCTATACATATATATATACATACACACATACACACACACACACACACACACACACACACACACACATTCCCTTCAAGCATCTTCATACTGAGAAAAGTCTTACGAGTTACAATTATCATTTTTCCATGTAGGAATATAAATAGTTTTACTTTAATAAGTTTTATGATTTCTTTTTCCTGTTTACCTTCTCATGCTTCTCTTGCTTCTTATATTTGAAAGTCAAATTTTCTGTTCAGCTCTAGTTTTTTCATCAAGAATGCTTGAAAATCCTCTATTTCATTGAGTGACCATATTTTCCCCTGTAGCATTGTACTCAGTTTTGCTGGGTAGGTGATTCTTGGTTTTAGTCCTAGCTCCTTTGACTTCCAGAATATCATATTCCAAAACCTTTGATCCCTTAATGTAGAAGCTGCTAGGTCTTGTGATATCCTGATTGTATGTCCACAATACTCAAATTGTTTCTTCCTGACTGCTTACAGTATTTTCTCCTTGACCTGGAAACTCTGGAATTTGGCTATAATATTCCTAAGAGTTTTCTTTTTGGGATCTTTTTCAAGAACTGATTGGTGAATTCTTTCCATTTCTATTTTACCCTCTGGTTCTAGAATATCAGGGCAATTTTGCTTGATAATTTCTTGCAAGAAGGTGTCTAGGCTCCTTTTTTTTTCATCATGGTTTTCAGGTAGTCGAATAATTTTTAAATTATCTCTCCTAGATCTATTTTCCAGGTCAGTCATTTTCCAATGAGATATTTCACATTGCCTTCTATTTTTTTCATTTGTTTGGATCTGTTTTATAGTATCTTGATTTCCCATAAAGTCATTAACTTCCAATTGCTCCAGTCTTATTTTGAAGGAGTTATTCTCTTCAGTGAGTTTTTTAAATTCCTTTTCCATCTGGCAAATTTGGTTTTTTAAGGCATTCTTCTCCTCACTGGCTTTTTGAGCCTCATTTGCCATTTGAATTAGTCTATTTTTAAGGTGTTATTTTCTTCAGTGTATTTTTGGATCACTTTTAGCAGGCTACTGACTAGCTTTTCATTATTTTCTTGCATCCTTCTTATTTCTCTTCCCAACTTTTCCTGCACTTCTCTTACTTGATTTTCAAAGTCCTTCTTGAGCGCCTCCATGGCCTGTAATCAGTTTATATTTTTCTTGGATGCTTTTGATGCAGGAGTTCTGACTTTGCTGTCTTCCACCTATGCCATGCCTTGATCCTTTTTGTCCCCAAAAAAGGAATCTATGGTTTGATTATGTTTCCTGGGCTTACTCATCTTGCCAGTCAATTACTTGACTTTTGAGTGCTTTGCCACAGTAGAACTCTGCTTCCAGAATGGAGAGGGCTTCATACCAAATAACTGGGGTTTTCACAGTTGTTGGAACTATTAGTTGGATTCCCTCTCTACAGACACCACATGCTCTGGCTCACTAGTCACACACCCCAGGACCACCACCCAGGACCATGATCCAGATCCAAGCAGGTCAAAGCAAGAGTCATTACCCTCTGAATGGTAGCTTGGTCCCCCTGCAATCTGCAAGCTAAGAGCTCCTGAGACAGCCAGGCAGTGGAAGCTGCACAGACACCATGCCTCTGCCACTTCTTGCCCCAGAGACAGGGGCCAGACTGCACTCTTGGTCCCCCTGTTTCCAGAAAGTTCCACACTGAAATTTTACTTTCTTTTTGGCATTTATGGGTTGATAATTCTGGAAACTGCCACAGCTGCTTGTGATTCTCTCTCTTGAAGTCTGCTCTGGGCCTGCCACTTGTTGGGGCTGCCCTGGGGCCAGTAACCACAGGCTCACATGGGGCTGCGCTCAGCTCCCAGCCTGGTGTGATAGATGCTTCCTGTCAGCCAATTGGGCTTCTTTCAGCAGGAGCTTTGTTTCTCTTTGTCTCTAAAGCTGTAGTTCTAAAGTTTGTTTGGAGTCATTTTTTCACATGTATTGGAAGTGATTGGAGGGGAGCTCTCACCAAGTTTGTGCTTCTACTCCACCATCTTGGCTCCACCCCCAAAATAGTTTTCTTAAGATTGTAAGGTACCAAGCTTCTTAGCTTAATCATTAGAACCTTTATCCTGGAAAAACTAAGTTGCTAAGAAATTCATTATCTGATTGTGTCTAGATGAGAGCCAAATGGAAAGTAAAACATTCCATCAATTATGCAGAGGTTTTATCCTTATAACACTAAGAATTTGAAAGTACAGGTAGGGCCATACCTCTTGCTGGTCTCCTTCTTCTAAAAAGGGTTTGGCTGTCAGGAGAGTCAATTAATGGTTCTTTTTTGTAGGTTCAAGCCAAAGAGAAAGAGAAAATGAAGGAGAACTGAGGAATCCCTTCTCTCTTGGCTCCCTAATGAATATGCAGTTCTCATTGCAAAGGGATTAATGGAGATGATTTTTATTGAAAGTGCTGCCACCAAAAACATCCATAAACCTATTCAATCTATTCAGCCTTTCTTCAAATTCCTTTTCCTAATGCTTTCCTTTATCCTCTGTAATCCTGTTGCCACTCTACTCTATGAAGATCATTTCCTTTTCTTCTTTTGGTGTCCTCTTTCTTTTCTCAGTTAATCAATTATTTGGAAGTCTCCCTTAAAGATAAAACACTTCACAAGGTTGCAAAAAATAATCTCTTGTTAACTAGCATCCTCTTTTTTTTTTTCAAGTATAGCAAGTCTGTTAAGTGATTAATAGACAGGCATGTACAAATTCAGTTAGGGACAGAGAGTTGCTAATTAAGCAATTTTTGACATACAATAATTGAGAAAAAGGAAAGGGTTCCCCCCCTTTGGTGTATTTGTCAGGTTCATAATAATAAATTATTTTCTGTTTAAGCTTTCAAACATTTGATACATTCATAACATTGCCCCTAGAGAAGTTGTAGACATATTTAACAGATATTCCCCCTAGTTTTGCCATGGCTCCTTTCAAGGAGTTTTCAAACCTCTTTGCTAAAAGCTGCCTAGATACCTACTAGGTCACAAACCTCCATAAAGGACAGAATCAAGGATTATTAAAAAAAAAAAACTTTCTTAATGGGAGAATTCAATTCTAATGTCCTCTCAGAAAAGAAAAAATCTAAGTGTAACATGTAAAAGAAGAAACAAGAAATGTAAATCTTAAGTAATTCAGAAACAAAAGAACTGAGAAATGGGAAATTTTTGCAAGCTTCTCGTTGTCCCTTGGCAACTATGTGATAAGAAAAATAGCATGAACTTTCTAATATCATATTGTCACCCTGCTTTCTTATTAGTCCTTTTCATGTACCCTTTATTACAGCCAAATTAGCCTGCTAGCTATTCTATACATATGATATTATATCTCTTGCCTCCAAGTCTTTGAGCAAATTGTTCTCATATCCAAAACACATTCCATCCCTTCTTCTGCTAAGTAAAATCACCAAGATTTTACAAAGCAGTTATTAATATTCTCTCCTTCTTATCCTTTTTTGTTTTCTTATTTATTCATTTCAGCTGTTTCTGACTCTTCATGACCCCAGTATCTTGGCAAAGATACTGGAGTGGCTTGCCATTTCCTTCTCCAGCTCATTTTACAGATGAGGAACTGAGGAAAATGGGGTTAAGTGGCTTGCCCAGGATCATAAAAGTAAATGTCTGGGGCCAGATTCGAACCCGTAAGGATGAATCTTCCTGATTCCAAGCCTAGTGCTCTATTCACTGTGACATTTAACTACCCTACTTTGTATATTTGTATGTAATGGATACATTTCCATCCTCTGACCCCATTTCAATTAACAAGGTGCTCTATGCACAGATACCATTATCATGTAAGAATACTTCTTTGATTAAGTTATAGAATCAATCATTCAATCAATGATATGTACACAAGCTTGTCTGTACCTTGAGATGTAAGCCTATTTAATTTGGTCAAGAAGGAAAAAATCATTGTGGGTCAGCCAAATAATGTAACAACACCTTTGGGGGGGGCTTCAAATTGCAGAGAAATTTCAATACCTTCCTAATCCAAAGAGGTCCAGTATAGTGGTAAAAGATTTCAGTTTGGGAGTTGGGGGATTCTAGTTGGAGGCAAGTGGCTGAGAGAATTGCTGAGGAAGGGAGTTTCTTTTTTTTCCTTGCCTTCTTACACCTATTCACTTTCTCCATTCCCACCCCCACCCCCAATCTATTACTTTATTGGAAAGACTGGACTAGTAGAAGAAAAAATATCAAACCCAAAGCAGATAGAGTCATCTCAAGGACAAAATGAGAACAAATATAGACAGACAAGGAGGCATAAGGATAGTCACCCATGGAAGGAAATAAGCAGTGAGACATCTCATGGGGTAGAGAAGAGCTGGCTATGAACTCAATAGTGATAAAGCTTTAGAACCACGGTAGGCTGTGCACCCATCAGGGAGCTATACCTAAGGAGTACTTAATTAAGACACTACAAAGGAGGAAATTTAAAATTATGAGTTATCCTTTTACCAAATATGTACTTCATTAGCCCTGTATTCTGTTAGAGTCTGTATTTCCCATTGACCTATATGTATACTTGTGGGAGACAACGCATGGAGCTTTTGTTTAATTTAATTTGGAGGAGGAGGAGGAGGTATTTTCTTTTTTTTTTTTTTTTAATTTTTTTTTTTTTTTTTAAGCAATTGGGGTTAAGTAACTTGCTCAAGGTTACACGGCTAGTCATTTGATTTATGCGTGGGTGCTCATTTTCTGAGGCCGGATCTGATCTCGGGTCATCCCAACTCCAAGGCCGGCGCTCTTACTCACTGCACCACCTAGCCGCCCCTTTAGGGCAATTGGGGTTAAGTAACTTGCCCAAGGTTACACAGCTAGGTTTTTGTTCGTTCGGATTAAGTGTCGGAGGCCGGCTCCGAACTCAGGTCCTTCTGATTCCAGGGTCGGCGCTCTATTCACTGCGCCACCTAGCCGCCCCGAGGAGGTATTTTCTACCAAATGTTCTTACTATACCATCTAAACAAATATTTTATGTTAAAAACTAATTAAGTCTAACTGGCCAATTTATAATGAGAAGTATATCCATTTAGTCTCATGAGCAACAGTATTAGAAATCCAGACCCTCAGAGTTACCCAACAAAACCCTGAGAAAGCAGTAGTCAGCCAGCACTCTGAGGGGGACCAACGCATGAGTAACATGGGCAATTGGAGGCATGTATGTAGCACCATCTAGAGGGGATGCTACAGTATAAACTTTATATTTATTTAACTACATGTTGTATCCATCCTCCTCAGCAGAATATATGCTCCTTGAGGGTAAGAACTATTTAATCTTTTCCTTGGTATCCCCAGGTCCTAACAGAATTCCTTCCACATACTAGGTACTTAATAAATAGTCAGTGAATTGTTCAACTGCAAGCAAATTAGGCAATCTAAATAACTAACCTACCTAAACATCTATCCAGAATTTCCCTTTACATGTAAAATTTTAATTTCAAACTTGTTTCTCTTATGTACTTATTAAAAAAACAAAAACATATGAACACTGATGTTTAAAAGGCTTTGGGAGATTTTGCTAGTTTTTTTTTACTTTAAATACCTTTCAGCAGGACACAATAGCACTCTCCCTACCCCACCCCCCAAAGATTTCACAATTAGACAACCATCAATTGAACTACAGCTTATTATGAAATGTAATTCATTGCTGATCAACAGCAAGATGCATATAAATTTTACTGTATTTGTTGTTTTTAGGAAACTTCAGACACCAAATTACACTGTTCAAAATATAACTTTAACAATGAATATGGGTGTTACTAACATTTCAAAATGATTGATTTATGTTCATGTTAATTACACAAATGCCTGAGAAACAACATTTCCTATATATATTTATTTAACCAGATTCAGAGGGAGCTCTTGTTTGTATATTACTGAGAACTAAACCAACTGGGGCACCTCCAAGTAACAATAGAAAGAATGGGACTCTTCCTTTAAAGATAATTTTCTCTCATCAGGAAATTAAATGTTTCTCCTGGCAGCAAGTTAAGTACACAGAGGAATGTAGGCCCACACGTATACTTCTTCAAAGCTAATTACATGAGAGGTTACCCAAGGTTCAGAATAAGGAGGAGGGTCGCCCCAAGAAATTATTTCAACTTTTTATCCACCAAAGAAAAATTTTCTTTGCTCATATAAAATGATTTTATCAAGGTATTGAATCCATTGTGGGTAACCTTTTCCTAACATTGCTACATGAGGGGAAAAAACAGCACTTTTTGAACAGGCTCTTTGAGTTGTCATTCCTTTCTATATTAAGTTGTTATATGCTGAGGAGGTCATGATTTGACCCAAAGTGTGTCTGAATCCATACAATAAGAAGTATTATCTTTCAATGCTATTTACTCTACTAGGTGGGTGATGGATTTGAGAGGGTAAATAGATTTTTTTTAAAGGCAAATAAAGTGATTTATGCAGCCCAAAAGAGACTATTGTCTTCACAGAGTTCAGAAAGCACTCCCAAGTCCTTCCTTCCTTACCCAGAGAAGCCAATGGGTAAAGGTTTCCTTACCTTGTATACTAATACAATCCCCTTAATTAAAACATAGATTTAGCTTAACTAGGAAGGAACCAATGTGAGGCTGGCACCATAGAGACATCTAGTGGTCAAAATGAAAAGACATTTAAATCAGAGTTGATGTTACTGAAATAAGTTTGATAATAAATGAATAAACCATGCTATCATAAACAAAATAAAGACTACTCAATCTCTCTTGCCAGGAAGTAACTTCATGCCAAATGCCTTTTACCTATCATGAACACTTAATTTAGGTTTGCCTAGCTTTGGGGGGAAGCAGGGGAGGAATTGGAGGGACAACTGTGATTTTATCAATCTTAAGTCATTTTTACAGGGAAATACTTCCCAACAATGCATACCAGGAACTTGTCTGAAACTCAGTAGTCTTAGAATATTTCCTGGGGGTATTGTGAGGATAATCATGGTTATACAACCGATCTGTAAAAGGCAGAATTTGAACACAGGTATTTCTGATACCAAAGTCAGTCTTCTATCCCCTATACCATGCCACCTCTCTTCAACAGTTGAGTATAAATTAATTTCAAAACTTTAATGTCTTTCTGGATGGACAACCATATGGAGTTTCTAATTCCATTTTAAAATCTCAGAAGGATAAAATTGTAAAGAACCCTGAATAAAATTTAACTTAAACCCCTCTTTTTTACAACAAGAACCCAGAGACTCTTAGAAGTTGATACTTGCCTAATATTGTGTGGCTAATCTATTTCAGAACCATGTCTTGACTCCAGGTGTAGGCTTTCTCAAACTACAATCAGCAATGTCAGTTTATCTTGAATCTTTGTTCACAACAAAGAGAAATAAATTTCACTTAACCTAGTTCTTTTAAGATTTACTATTCTTTGAGGTCAACTATTCTAGCCTTTTTTCCATCAGCAAATAATCCAAGTAACAGTATGATATCTAATTCCTTCAGAGGGAGAATTTCCCACAGTAAGCAACTCTCATGACTAGAATTTTTATACTATTTCTTTTTTTAAAAAAGCATTTTTTACACATAATAGACACTCATTAAGTGTTTGTTGGTAATAATATCATAGTATAAAAACTTTTTCCTTTTAGTTATAATTTTTGGTAAATGTATAAAAAGGCATTTCTCTAAATATTTGAACAAATTCAATGTAAAAAGCACATTTTTTCATAAATTCCTAACTAATCTCTGACTTATAACTTCAAAGCACCAACATTCCCTGGGTACAAATCTTATGCAGCATGGGACCACATGGGACTGGTCAGGCAGATTTCTTGGGTAGGAACGCCACTAATCTGTGAGCTGCTGACAATCTTTGCCAAGAGCTATTCAGGATAGGGACTTAATTTTCAGAAAAAGAGCAGTTCTAGCTACCATAAAGTGGTATTCATTCTGCTCCATGTATACATCGCATTCTTGGAACATAAAAGTGACTGACAAACAGTGGAGAAAGACTGAAAGGCTCAGGAAAACTGATATGTCAAATAAATCAAGCAGAACAATGGGTATAATGACATAAACTGAAGTGCATCCAATCTGGTGTAGTCTTCCTCACACTGCAGCTTGCATGGTATGGACCAATACTCTATAGATGAGATGCAATGTGACTTTTCCTGGATTGGGAGTATTACTAGTTAAGTGCAGAGAACCAAAAATAGTCCATCCAATTCCCTGCACTCAGCAATGAATCACACTAAACTAAGGTTGCAATAGGATGAGACCACAAAAGAAAATATTGTGAAGAAAATTCCACATAGGAGTATGTCCTTTGAGCATACCATTTGCTAAAATACTTGTCTTGGGAATTCTGGTCATGTCTTTCAACCTTTTTCATCTCAGTTTTTCATCTGAAAAAAAATCAAACAGGGGCGGCTAAGTGGCGCAGTGAGTAGAGCGCCAGCCCTGGAGTCAGAAGGACCTGAGTTCAGATCTGGCCTCAGACACTTAACGCACAAACAAAAAAAACCTAGCTGTGTGACCCTGGGCAAGTTACTTAACCCCAATTGCCCTCCAAAAAGCAAAAAAAAAAAAATGAAACATAATGCAACCTTTACCCTGGAGGCCCCAGGCATGATTAGGAATTTTTTGTTATCATGAATAATATCTCAGAGTTCAATATAGTATGTAGGAATGATTTGGGAATATCCATTGCTCCATAGTATTCACATGGTAGTTGTGAGCAAACAAGTCAAGAATCCAGATCATCCTTTGTAACTAGTCAACCTTGTAAAAGGAGTGCAGATTGGGGCAGCTAGGTGGCACAGTGAATAGAGCACTGGTCCTGGAATCAGGAGGACCTGAGTTCAAATGTGACCTCAGACACTTGATCACACTTACTAGCCATGTGACCTTGGGCAAGTCACTTGTCCTGCCTTCCCCCTCCAAAAAAATAAATAAATGAAAGGAGTGCAGATTGCAAATAGAATGTAAAATTCTCAAGGGCAAAAGTATTTGGTTATTTGCTTTGTATTCCAATGACTAACACAATGCCTTGGATATAGTGTATGTTTAATATATTTTTATTGAAGTGACTTAGATGTTTATATTATTACCCTATTCCCCTCCTTCTGATTATAAAGTGAACTGTGTTCCTGAGTGATATATCTGTGTCATTTTAAAGAAGGTTTTTCTGTCCAACTGCAAGTTCATTTCAATACTTAGTAAATATAATTCTGGAATCTTTCTTTGGCACTATTAGCTGCAAAGTAAAATTAAGTATGAACTCCTAGAATTCAGCTGAAGAAGTTAATTGCTAGAATAACTAATTTAAATTAAACGGTTTCCATTAAATACTTCCAGGGAAGTATTATGGTGAATCCTTTATTCATAGAGTTTAGTTCCTGAAAGGCTTCACAAATTACTGATGTGATGGCATGGAATCAGGACCTACCTTTGGAAATATGATTGAAGTAAGGATTCACCATAAACCTCAAATATCATTCCTATTTTTGACATCATCTTTGTCATTACCAAACTGAAACATCACCATAATACTTCCCTGGAATGTCATAAATGGAAGTCATCTTATTTGAATTTGTTATTCAAACAATCAACTCCATCCAGTATCATATTTACAAATACACAATAAGTACAAATATAGCAAGACCCCACATGTAATAAGAGCTCTCCCTTCATGAGGAGCATGAGGATGTCATTGTGTGGCTCTAAAGGAGGGAGAATAGACATATTCTATCCTCTTTTCCCTCTACCTTTCTCCAAGTAATAATTTAATTCCTTCCAGGAAGCGAAGCAGAAAGTTGGTGCCATAGGTCACTTTGCTCTCCTGAGAGAGGTGAGATACTGTTTCTATAGGCTCTCTCAAATATTGTTAATCTAGGGGGAAATGTTTTCTGATTTAGTCTAACTTCTGATCACTGTTCATTTTGGGGAGAAACAGGACCCCAAGCTTTATATCTAAAATTTGACCCCTTTCCCACCAAATACCAGTTCTACAATGAACTAATATACTACTTAACCAAGAAAAAAATATATCTAAATAGGTAGTGAAACAAAAATCACAGAAGATATAGAAGAGGATATGTACTGGACCATATAAAATGAAGAAGCTCTCCCATTGGGAGCAGAGTTAGCTCAGCTCAACCAAGAGAGGCTGAAGAGCTCTCCTCTCTCCCACTCTCAACTCCATACAAACCCTAATGCAGATTTCCACAAATAACAAGACAGTCAGTCCTACGCCAATAAGGTTTGGGACTGGGGTTATACAAGAGGTTTAATATGTATTATTATCTATAGCTCATTTAATAAAAATATATTTTCATATTTTGTACAGCCCAGCACAGTAGAGAAAGTAGAAGAAACCTTATAAAGATTCAAAGAATATAAGAGACAGGAGCAATTTCCAAAACCATTTCATCTAACCCATTCTTGAGCAAGAATCCCCTTTAAAAATACTCAACCAATGTTTATCCATCCTTGCTTTGCTTAGATGTCTAATAAAGGGAAACCCACTACTTCTTAAAGAGGCACATTCCCTTTTGCTTAGCTCATATAATTAGGAAGAGTGTTTTGGGGTTTTTTTGTTTTGTTTTGTTTTGTTTTGTTTTTACAAAATTAATACAATACAGAACACATTTATTAAAAGTGTCTACTATCTTCAGGACACCATAATGGGCAATGAGGAAAAAACAGAGATTAGATAAACATAACCCTTGTCCTTAAGGCGATTAGAGTCTAGAAAAGACATATGATACCATAGATAGGTATAATATGCACTATTAAGTGTTAAATGTATTAGAGAGTTATAAAATAAAGTGAAAGTCATTGCCATCTAGGGAGCTTAGGGAAAGTTTATTTGAAGGAAGTAGCAGTTGAGCTGAGGTTGAAAAAGTGGCTAAGAATTTAATAGGTAAAGAGGAAGTAAGTGTATTCTAAGCATATGAAAAATAGCCTGAAAGGAGGAACAAATGCAGAAGAACATAAGATGTGCTACCTGGCACAGAGCATATAGTTATAATAAAGAAACCTGGTCTCTTCCACTTCTTATGGAAACTTCAAGGGAAAGAAGTATGAGATAGGAAACCTTGTAAAGAGGTTATCCAGAATGGTGCTAGAGGACTCATACTCTATTGAAAAAGGTTTCTCCATCACAAAATCACTGAATGTATTTATATACATATATCTGAAGTTCATACTATTTTCTTATTTTAGATATAATTCAAAGTAAATTGTTTTTCAGCATATTTGAGTTTGCACAGTTGGTTTTGTCCGTT
>WOXC01000663.1:0-67701 GCA_011680675.1 Gymnobelideus leadbeateri | reverse complement strand
TTTCAAATCCAGGAGTCTTTTGATCAAACTCTGTTTTTCTACAGAATTTAATTAAAACCAAGCCCTATTTGCCAGTGTTTTAGCTAATGAGCTAGTAAAAAGTAACAAAGCTTTCTTTTCTTTTTAAAAATTTTTATTTATAGTTTTCAACATTTGCTTTTATAAAATTTTGAGTTCCATATTTTTTCCCCTCCATCTGCTCCCTCCTCCCCAAGATGGCATGTAATCTGATAAAGGCTATACATGTGTGATCATATTAAACATATTTCCACATTAATCATGTTGTGAAAGAAGAATCAGAACAAAAGTGAAAAACCATGAGAAAGAAAAAATAATAAAAGAAAGAGAAAACAACCACTTGGAATTTAAAAAAAAAACATAAACTTACCAAATGGCTTTTGATTTTATAAATAAGTTTTATAAATAAACTTTACTAAGTGGCTTTTGATTTTATATGAGTCCCAGCATTACCCCTTGCCCCACCTGCAAGGAATCTGCCCTTTTAACATAGAAAAGTAGTTAAGAAAACAACTAATATCAGTGATCTTATAGTCCCCCCACCTCCACATCAAGAAAAAAGCAAGGAATATTTCATTATCTGTTCTCTAGGACCAAGATTTGTCATTATAGTAACTCTGAGTTTGACTTCTTTTTTTAGTAACACTTCCTATTTCAGAAGGGATTTATGTTAATGAAAGGCTTGCCTCACTATTACAATGTACACTTCACACACTAGCTTCCATCTAGCTTTCCATTCTTTTTAAAGGTAACTCCTACACATGTAATCTTGCTACTCCTCACTGTGATGTTTCATCTACCATCTATGTCCTTTTTCATGAGCTCCCTCCCCTGCTAGAATCTAGCCCCTCCTCTCCTTTGCCCCCACTTCTTCTAAACTCTATTTTCCTCAAAAGCACAGATTTAGTGTAACTTTCTACATGAAGTCTCTTCTGATCTCCCTAGCATATGCTTATGTCATGCTCCTTCTTCAGTAAATAAAGCACCAAGCCTGGAGTCAGGAAGACTCATCTTCCTGAGTTCCAATCCAGCCTCAGTCACTTACTAGCTGTGTGACACTGGGCAAGCCATTTAACCCTTTTTGCCTCAGTTTCTCGTCTGTGAAATGAGCTGGAGAAGAAAATGGCAAATCACTTGTAATAGCAAGTAAATAGTACATTGCTGCTGTCTCAGCTATTCAAGTGCCTTTGAGTCTCACTTTTGATTGAGTCAAGTCTTTGTTGGAAACAGTATACATTGTGTTGCCCATAATAGGCCTCACGGAGTTTGGAGACCTTCCCTGCCCTTAATAGGCCTAACATCATCACATGGAGCCCATAGTGGGAGAAGCTTGCTGAAAGAGCAGAATAGGAAGGGTGGAACAGGAAGGAGCAGAGCAGATAAAAGCTTGAGTATGAAATGGGACTAAGCAGAACTGACAGAGAAATGTTTGTGATGTCAGCACTCTGTCTGTTGTTCTGTTTATTGTTCTATGTTGGTGTTACTTTGTCAGACAGAAGAACCCTGTCTGTTGTTCTTAGACAGAAGCCCTAAAAGAGGACTTTACTGCTGTTTACAGGAGTTCTGGGACTTACTATTGATCTGTGTTTGATTTCTTAGACAGAAACTTTGTCTGTTGGTTTGTTACTCTGTCAGACAGAAAGCGAATTGAGACAATAGTGCCGGCAATATGTGAAAATATTGTAGCTCTGTTAAGCTTTGTCTTCCTAGAAACAGAAACTGTGAAGGGCTTGGAGTGGAGTAGTCCATATGAAACAGGAGTGGAGTGCTGCCTACATGTGAGCCCAGGCAAGAGCTGGGAGTGTGGAAGAGGAGCCATTGGGTTTAGAAGTCAGTCTTGAGTTAAGATGAGAGGAGACTTTATTTGGATACTCAGTGCTGACTGATGATATTGTAACTTACTGTGACTTAGGAGTGGATGACCTTTGTACTTCACACAACCCCTTAAGGATGATTGACTTAAGAATGATTACCCCTTACGGATGATGGGAAAGCAGCCTGGAGTCAAGATGAAAGAAGACTTTACTTGGGTACTCTATGTTGATTGAGGAGATTGTGACTTACTGAATGATATGTTTAGTTTAAGACTATGTGACCACCTTAGTAATAAGTTGTTATGTTATATTCTTGTGAATGTTGTGCTTTAGTTTCTTGAATGTTTTGCCTTAGTTTATTGCTGAATAAAAAAAAAGTTCTCTATACTATGCAATTAGATCCTTAAAATTATTCACAACAGCAGCCCTCAGGAGAGCTGCACATGATTGGCTTCATACCCTTCTTTGCCAAGAAAACCCCAAGTGGGCTCACAAAGAGTCAAATATTACTGAAATATTCACATTCACAAGTTGGGTCTCCCAGGGTACTGGGATCTGGGTATTCCTTGGGCCTTCATTCCTAGAACCATAGTTCACAAGCCCATACTGACTCATGAACTCAAAGCAAAGACAAAATGGCATGTCTAACATGAGGCCAAGCCAACAATCATTCATAAAGCACTTTCTACGTACCAGGTACTATGATCACCACTAAGAATATAAATAAACAGAAGAAAGACAGCCCCTGTCCTCAAGAAGCTTGCATTCTAATACAGGAGAACACTACATAAAAGTAAAAGGGTAAAGGGAATGACATGGTAGAGACGGCTCAGAAACTGGAGAGGAATAAAAACCTGGCTGATCTAAGTGTTTTCCTTAAAATGGAAGATCTGCCAAGAACCCGAAGATCAGAGGCAGAAACCACAGGGGCAGAGTATATTTCCAGTATTGTTGTTGTTTTGAAAAGGACCAATTCCATCACAGGTAAGATCTTGACTTGTGCCTGAGTCATTTCCAGTATGAAAAACACAGGGTAGCATGAACTTCCAGGATAAGAGACTTTTGTGAAAAGTCCCAGTAAACATTCCTCCAAGTTAACCTTAAATCCATTCTCACTCTTCATGCTACTCCCTCTGAAAGCAGCATCTTTGTTGCATATATCACTCCACATGCTCACCTGTGGTCTCTACCTTTTCAGCCTCTGGCTCATTTGAGATCCTGGCCTACAGTACCACTATATGCTTTTGTACTGACCTAAGACCTGTGCCTCAGGGTCAACAGGAGCCTCCTACATTCTACTCTTCTCCACATGTCAGTTCAACCCTGTAGCTAGACTCTCTTGGTTTGCTCTTCACAGACAAGCTGCTCTGCCACAAGATGTTCTTTGTTTTGTTTGGGACTTTGTTTTTTTGTTTTTAGAGGGAAGAGAGAGAAATCCCCGCCTAATCATGCTGTTCAGTGGAAGAGATGCAAAGGGAAATCAAATTAGCAAACATTTGCTAAATACCTACTTTGTGCTAAATACAGTGTGCTATGTGCCAGGGATTCAAAGAAAATTAAAATAAGATAAGATAAACCAGCTCCAGTTTTTAAGAAGCTCACAATTTAATGGGAGCGATTACCTTTCTAGAACCATCTATACTCTCAGTTGCCAGAGATGAATAAGTCTTTGGAGCTTGCTCTTGCTTTTTAAAGCCATCAACCTTATGTCCTGACTACAATTCCAATAGACTGTTTGAGGAACTTCTTCCTGTCTCCTAAAGAGAAAAGAAATGTAAATACTTCCTTATGCTTCCTTTACATTGGCCAATCAAAATTCAGAAGGGACACACACCTTTCATGTTACAGGTGGGTCACCTCAATGTCTAAAATGAATGAATTTTTACATCTCCTGATCTCTGATACCTACATTTGGCATCCTCTAATTTCATGCAGTGGGTTGGGGACTTAATTGATAGGCATCTCCAGACCAGTCTCTACAATAGTCTCTATTATAGCATGCAAATTCCCTGAGGGCAGGTCCTGATCTGTTTTCCTCTTTATATCTGCAGTGTCTAGCACTAAGAACCTGTCACATAAAAGATAATTTTAAATATTGATTGATTGATTGTCCACCTCATAGAGTAATTGTATTAAAAGTGCTTTATGAACTTAAAAGAGCTACATAAATATGAATAGTATTATTTGTCCTAAATATATTTAAAAGAGTCTCTATTAGCCTAGAATTACATGTTTTGGTTCTCCAATCCATGTTATCATCACCCATGACATTTATGAATTTATTGATTTCATTCATGTTCATCTTTCTGCTCTTGAAGAGATGAGCAGGTGATCTCATAGTCAGTTTGTTATTTCTAGATACCTATCAACTGTGAAGCATTTGGATCTTGTTGCAGAATTCTATAATGTAGTTCATCTTCCTTTTCCTTAAAAAAAAAAAAAAGAAATACAGATCAGAAAATTACCTAGAGAGAAGAAAAAACTCATCTTTCCTAATGAGAAAAACATGATTATAAGAAATATAACTCCCTCCAAAGCTATCCTCATAGAAATGCAAAAGTCTTTATATGGCTTTTCTTGCTATTTAATTTCTATTTCCTGCTTTTGTTTAATTTTTAAAAATGTTTCTTATTAATCATAACTGTCTTGTGTTACATTTCTGTACATTTACTCTGTGCTAGAAAAGGACAAATGAAGGTGTCAGTAGCTAGCTGGAAATATATAATGTTTAGGCAGGTCAGAGATTTAAATCTATATCCAAACTGTTAGGTTGCTTTTCCCTAACGGAGGGCTCCTTGTACTGTTTGTGTGTGAGAATCTTATAGCTATGATTCTTATTAACAACTGTTATTTATAAGATCCAGAGAGAGAAAGAGACAGACAGACTAGAAAACCCTTCACTGCTAAGCTAAAGAATGAGTGGTTATTGCATAGTGACCCAGGTGTCTTAGACTTCAGGTGCCTCAGGAAAATCTCCCCTCTCTGGTCAGGGATAGGATAGAAGCAGGGACAAAAGGTAAGGTCAAACCTCTGGGTCACCCAGTCTGCTATGAAAGGAGCTCCTGAGAAAAATCTGCTCCTCCTCTTTCCACATTGGAAAGGGAAGTAAAAGAAAAGCCAAAGGCCTGTCTTAACTTTGCCCCACACTGACATCTGCTGATTACACTTACCACATCTCTAACACAAGCTCATCTTGAACATCTCAAAGGACAGAGAACTCACATTCTTCCAAAGCACCTGAATTCATCAATGGGGAGGGGCCATGGCATAGAAGAAATAGCCCTGGAATTAGAGGCAGAAGACTAGGTTCGAATTCCAGCTCTAATACTCACTAGCTATGTGAACTTAGACAAAATACTTCACCTTTTTGAGCATCAATCTTATATGTAAAATAAGGATTTAAATGTTCACATTTCTTAATTAAGGATTTCCCAGATTAACAATCTCCCTACTGAGAATCCACCTGCCTCAAGTGAGGAGGTCAACTTAAAATATTTTCTAATAAACCTTTTAGGGGTCACTGGTAGCCAAATGGTAGGATTTGAAGAGCACAGAATAAGAACTTAATTCAACAAACATTTGTTAAGTGAGTATTCCATGCAAGGCAGTATGCTAGGTATTGGAAATACAAATATAAAGAATGAAACCATTAGCTTAAATTTTTGTTTCTGTTTTTTGCTTTTTTGGAGGGGGGAAGGCAGGGAAATTGGGGCAAAGTGACTTGGCCAAGGTCACACAGCTAGTAAGTGTCTGAGGCTGGATTTAAACTCAGGTCCTCCTGACTCCAGGGCTGATGCTCTATTCACTGCTCCACCTAGTCTCCATCCCCTCCCGCCCCCCAATTACATTCTAATACAAGACACAGTAAGTACCTATGTGAGAATATATAGATTAAATATAAAGAGGCTGTTCCCTATGCCTGGAATGTTCTCTCTCCTCTGCTCTGTCTACTAACCTCCCTGGCTTCCTTTAAGCCCCAACTGAAATTCTAGTTTCTTACAGGAAGCCTTCCCTAACCCCTTAATTCCATATTTTCCCTCTTTTAACTATTTCCTATCTATCCTACATGTAGCTTACTTTGTATACATGTGTTTACTTGCTGTCTCCCTCATTAGATTACAAACTCCTTGAGGGAAGGGACTACTTTTGGTTTATTGAACTGAATAGTTAGAATAAAAGGGCACTAGTAGCTGGTGGAAATGGGAGAGGAGGAATGTGCCCTAGACTTTGGGGAGGAATATTCTATTATAAATCTTCTTATCATGCCATTTTATTAAATACTTTTGCTTCAAATTAATTGTGTCCTCTGGCTGACTAGAAAAAAAAATTCAAGAATCAGTAGAGATTTGTGAGCTATTATTTTGAGTAGATGTAGACCTTAAGCTTGAGAGTAGCTTTTCTGGGGAAAAGAGACATGTGAGAAGAAGGTGCTATAGGAGCTACACACACAGTTAAGCACAAGGTAATTTATGTGGAAAGTCACCAGCAGCTCGGCGGGGGTGGGACAAAGGAACAGGGATCAGGAAAGGTTTTCCACAAAAGTTGATGGTTTAACCAGGTTTTGAAGAAAACTAGAAATTCTGAGACATAGAGGTGAGGAAGAAGTGTATTTCAGCTATGGGGAGCAGCCAATGAAAAAGTGTGGAATGAGAGAGAGTGTGTGTGTCGTTTGTGAGGAGCAGTAAGGAGGTCATTCTAGCTGAACCACAGAATTTTTGAAGAAAGATAATGAATAATAAAGCTTAAATGTAGGTTGGAGTCAGGCTCTGAGGGACTTTAAATGACAAAAAGAGAAATTTGTGTTTTATCACAAATATAATGTGGACTCATTGGAATTTATTGATTTGGTCAAATATGTGCATAAAGAAAATTGCTTGGCAGCTGTGTAGAGGGTGGGCTAGAGAGATGAAGGGAAAGATCTGAGACAGGAAGACCGGTTTGGTGGCTATTGAAATAGTCCAGGCATACAGTGATGAGAAGCTTTACCATTAGATTGTAAGCTCCTAGAGGGCAAGGACTGTCATTTGCCTCTTTCTGTATCCACAGTGTCTGGAACATAGTATGCACTTAATAAATGTTTATTGAATTGAATTAACTCAGATAGTGGCCATATGAGTAGAAGAAAGTGACAGGTAGGAGAAAAGTTGTGAAGTTGGAAGCAAGACAACAAATGATTGGATATATATGGCATGAGGGAGAGTAAGGAGTTGAAGATGGCATTGGAGTATGGAAGCCCCATGATTGTAAGAATAATCACCTCTATCATTATTAATGATTAGATTTCAGAAAGTTTGTAAGATAATTTCAGGGGCAGGTCTGAGAGGTTAATTTTGTTTCTAAAAGCAAATTCCTCTTCAGGGTGTTCTGCAAAGAACTTTGTCTAGGAGATGTGGGATTTGGAGAGAGATTCTCAGTTTGAAGGCTTTTTTGAGAACAAGTGTTCATTGGTTCATAGATTTAGAGTTAGGATGGTGTCTAGTCCACTCCCATCATTTTAAATATGAATCAAAAATGTATTATTAAAGGAAACAGTATTTTGGTTAAATCCCTGGAGATCTTCATAGCAAGAATAATGGCCTGCATTATTCTCTTCAAACATTCCTATCAGGAAGAGAACAATGACTAGGAGTGAAAAGGACAATAACCCAGCACCAATAATAATCAATAATGTTGAATAAACATTTATTAAGCACTATTATGTGCCAGGCTCTGTGCTAAGTTCTGAGGATATGAACATGTAAAAGATAGACAAACCCTACCCTGTAGGAGCTTATAATCTAATGGAAGAAGAAACATACAAAAGAAAGTTGAAAAGTGGAGTGGGGAGGGATGTGAACCAGGTACCCAGGCTGGAGGGAAGGCATGGTACAGAGGTTAAAGAAACCCGAAATGAGTACAACTGCAGGTGACTGGCAGGGGAGGGGAGGGAATTAGGAGATATTGGAGACATCGGTCCTGTTCCTCTCCTTAAATGGATGGCTTTTATGACTCTGACCTCAGAGGGGCAACAGGTACTGATGATGTGTGAGTAACAAGGATAATGAGATTTCCCAAGATGAGTTTGCTGGGGGCATGATGGAGAAATGAAAGAAGTCCAGAATGAGTCCAACTGAGTGATATCTATTCCACATTAATATATCATAATTTGTTTAGCCATTCCCCAATTGATGGGTACGAGCTTTCTCAGTATCTCCTCCATGAGGTTTTTCCACTGACATGCTAACCTCCCATGTTCACAAGCTCCTTCAGATTCAGACTGCTGGGGAACATTCCCTAAGAGTCCTCACAATATCACCCCTGTGATTTTACTTCTTCAGAATTTTTCTTCTTTGATATCAATTCCTTATCCTTAGGGTGGGCTTCAAAAACTTAAGGGGGGAGATGGGGTATGATGATGGTAGATTCAGATCTAAGGAATGCAGCTGAAAGGCTTGTGCCACCAGTGTGACAGGTCTTCTGTTTTCATGGTCTAAGAAGTTGTGGCATCTGAAAACTTGCTGGAGGTCTTGGATTCAGTATTTGCACAGAGCCCTGGGAAGTCTTCATCCCCCTCCAGGAAGAAAAATAGAGCCAAACTAAACTCCTTCAAGTTTCATTTAAAAATCCAACTTGGTTATAGTGGTTTGGAGGGAACTAGGCAAAGAGAAAGTCAATGTGCATGAAATTTTCAAGAGTTCAAACTGCCAGTTCAGTCTTATTTAATTCTTATATCATCTTCCCATTTTATTAAATCCCTTAGATTTAATAAAATCTAAAGGACTTATTAAAATCTCCCTGAGAGTTGTATCAAAAGGAAGACTGGGTTTTCCTAAAGAGGCTTCATTTTAGTCTCTGATTTTTTTCCCTTTTCCCTTGTCCTCACCTATGTTTGAAAACAACCCCCTCAGTTTTATAAGAATCCATAACAACATGTGGGCAGGGTTTGGTTGAGTGCACATTATACAGTGAAACTAAATATGGTTTCTCCAAACAAAGACTCATCATATGGTCAACAGCTGTGACTTACAAATGCCCTTCTATATAATCTGGAAAGTCAAAAAAGTCACCCAGATCCTGCATTCCCATAATGGCTACAAATTGGCAACACAGAACAAACAGAAGAAAGGATAGTTAGACTCTTTTTAAGAAGCAAAATACCCCCAAACTAGGTGCTAATCAAAAAATGTACTGAAGAAAACAAAAGTTCTCAAAAAAACAATAAGAATACTCATTCTAAGCTTTCCAATTTCCTCTCATTCAGAACATAAACTTTCTGTATGGTCTACAGAGGAAAAAGAAACACAAGCCTTGTTCAATTCAATGCAATGAACACTTATCAAATAACTACTATCTATGCCCTCACCAGTGAAGTTGCAGATCTGTTATCCATTATAAGAATGTGTAAGGCCTTTTGCTAAGGTCTATAACACATACCCTGCTCTCAAATAGTTTATAATTTAATGGAAGGGAGAGAGAAGTGCCCAAGTAATAGAAAAAATGTAATAAGTGCTAAGAAAAGGTCTATATATTGCTTTATGAGAAATTAGAGGAAGTAGAGATTGCAGTGACAGATGGAGAGAATGTGAAGGTAGCATCTAAATTCAACATTGAAAGAAGGGAGAGATTTCAACAGGTAGAAATTGGGGTAGATTCCATTCCAGTCATGGAAATAGCATGAGTGAGGACATGGAGAGAGCCACATGCATTTGGATATGTTGGTTGGGACTAGATTTTGAATTTGAAGATGAGTAATTTTTTTATTTTTTATAGTAGTCAATATGATGTAAATGGGAATAGTTCTAGATCTAAGGTTAGAAGACCCTACATGACCTTGGGCAAGTCACTAAAGTTAAAACCCCAATTTCCTCATCAGTAAAATGAAGAGGCTGTAGGAAAGGTTCCTGATCGGACACAAGTAGGACTAAATGCTCTTTGAGGTTCTTTCCCAATTCGAAATTCTCAAAAGCTGTGATTAGATAACCTGTAAGGTCCCTACCAGCTTCAAAACCTGCAAAAATCAATAGGAAGCCATAGAAAGTTTTTGAATAGAAGAATGAAATGATCCAAAGTGAGAAGATTGTGTGAACAGGCAAACTAGAGAAAATAGCCTGGAGAGAGCAATACCAGTTAAAAAGATTTAAAAAGAAACAATTAGGTTGTTCTAGTACAAAAAAAAGTCTTTGGTTTCTCAGGCCTAATCTTTTTCTTGCCCCACAGGCTGTCTCAGTCCCAGACACCCCCCTTCTTTCTTCCTGGTATATACTTTCTCCCATCCTTCCCCTTTTCCGGACTTTTTTGGCCCTGCAACCTTTCAAGCTAGCAGTTTCTTATCTTCCTAGCTCATTGGCACCCCTCCACCCCTATGTATGATATTAGATGTGAAAAACAAATCAGATAGGATAGTCTGAGCAAGACTCTACACCTCTCCATAATAGATTCAAGGCCTCCTCAGTTTCCCTGAGCTTCCTTGCTGCATTAAATAAAGGTGCAACTTGAAGAAAAACTCAAGATATTAGTGAGAGCTTATTGTAAAGATGTACAGGCATGCCTCATTTCATTGTGATTTGCAGATAATGAATTTTTTACAAGTAGAAGTTTTGTAGCATAGCTGTGTTAAGTCTAAAGATGCCATTTTCCAACAACATGTGTTCACAGTGCATCTCTGTGTCACATTTTGGTAATTCTTGCAATATTTCAAGCTTTTCCATTATTACTATATCTCTTATGGTGGTCTGTGATCAGTGACATTTGATGTTACTCTTGTAATTGTCTTGGAGTACCACAAACTACACCCATATAAATGGCTAATCCTCTCCCTCTTCCCAATTCAACAATATTGAAATTCGGTCAATTAATGACCCTCCAAAGGGATCTAAATTTTCAAGTGAAAGGAAGAGTCAATTGATAGTAGAAATTTCATTGCTGTCTTATTTTAAGAAATTGCCACAGCCACCCCAGCCTCCAACAATCACCACCCTGATCAGTCAGAAGCCATCAAGGTCAAGGCAAGACCCTTCACTAGCAAAATTATTATGATGAGTTGAAGGCTCAGATGATGGTTAGTATTTTTTAGCCATAAAATATTTTAATTAAGGTATGTATATTGCATTTTTAAGACAGAATACAATCGTACACATAATAAACTATAGTGTAAACATAACTTTTATATACACTGGGAAACTAAAAAATTTGTGTGACTCACTTTATTGTGATATTCTCTTTATTGTGTTACTCTGAAATTGAACCCACAATATTTCAGAGGTAGCTTCTACTGATTCCTGAGAGCAACCTCATGAAAGGGAGGGATGTACTCAGCACTCACATAGCACCTACTATGTTCCAGGCACTATTCTAAGCACCTTACAAATATTATCTCATTTGATCAATATGACAATCCAGGGAAGGAGGTGCTCTTATTATTCCCCATTTTACAGCTGAGGAAAATGGAGGTGACATGACTTGGTCAAGTCACATAGCTAGTGTGTAACCAAGGCCACAACTGAACTCAGGTCTTCTTGATTCCAAGTTCAGCACTCTCTCCATTGCTACATCTTAAGGACTTCCTCATGAGACCATGGCCTGAAGAACTAGGACTGTCTGGGGACCTTCTAGGTTGTATCTCTTTCTTACCTTTGCATTTCCAACTTTCGAACTATTAATCCATCCCTACTCTCCCCACCTACCCATCATCATTCCTTTGTCTCAACTAAAGCCTCTTGACTTTCCTCTAAATGTGCCAAATAAAAAAGGCTGTTGTTTTGAACATTGACTGATTCATCTGGTTCTTCTACAGAGATCCTTTAAAAAGTTTTAGCTATGGCCTCCAATAGGGGACCAATTGTGAAGGGGCGGGGGAGATAAAAAGGAGTTGTGAGCTCCTGGTGAGCCAGGGTTATGTCTTCTGACTGATTTAGCTAGATCTTCACATGGCCAGATATATCTTATGTACTCAAGGAACCTTAAGTGAGTGAAGATTGGAACACTGTGGAAGAAAGATAAAGAGAAAGATTTACAGAAGGAAAACTCAAGAGATTCAAACAGAAGAGGGAAAAGAAAGTGAAAAAAGACTAGAGAAACAGGACAAGAAAAAGAAGAGAATTACCTTCTATCTTGTAGTTATTTGTGTACATGTCTTATCCCCCATGTTAGCCTGCAACTTCCCTGACTGCAAGGGTTGAGTTTCTATCATTTATCCCTATGGCCAAGCACAGTGTCATCCATGCACAGAATGAGTGCTGGATAAATTTCTTGTCAATTGATGAGTTTGATTGGATCTGCCAAACCACTTCCTGTCTTTTTTGAAAAATTCTTTATAAAAAGTAATGCCTTGCCTGGTAGGGGGAAGGGAATGGATATATTTGGAAATATAAATAATGCAAAACAAAGATATCAAAAAAATTTGCAATGATATTTGATGCCCCAAAGTAAAAAACAGAACAAAATAAATGCTTGTCAAATAAAATGAAATGGAATTCAATTGAAGATCATATAGAAATTTTAAAAGAAGAAAGATATACAATGTGTTATAGAATAACAAGATAGGATCTCTGTTGAACAACCCGGAACTTATAGATCCTAATGAATGTTGTCCCTCCAATTAGATCTTTGAGAGCCAACACATTTATTCCATCAATATTACCCCTGCTTCCAATGTGTCTGAATGTGCTCTTTGAGGTTTGTCAGTTTAAGGGCCCAAGAAGAAATAATGCATTTGCATTATTATCACTCCTTATTTAAATATATATTATTTATTTTTAACATTTTAAATTTATTTTAAACCATTGATTTTAATACTTTTAAAATTTTTATTTAAAAATTTTTTAAATTTGAATTTTGAGTTCCAAATTCTTTTCATCTCTCCAGCCTCATCCACTGAGAAGGCAAACAGTGATACTCATCATACATGTGAAATCATGAAAAACATATGATGTCACTCAAAAAAGCAAGAAAAATAAAGAAAGTGAGAAAATTATCCTACAGTTTGCATTTAGAGTTCATCAGTTCTCTCTCTGGGGGTAGATAATGATTTTCATCATGAGTACTTTCAAATTGTGCTGAATCATTGTATTGATCAATGTAGCTAAAACTTCCACAGTTGGTCATAATTATGTTATTACTGTTGCTATGTACAATGATCTCCTGGTTCTGCTCACTTTGCTCTGCCTCAGTTCACACAGGTCTTCCCAGGTTTTTCTGAAACCATCCTCCTCATCATTTCCTATATCATAATATATTATTCCTCATTTTTAATTAAAAACTGTGCTTCCATAGTTTCACTGGTCAGTTCTTCTACCTCATTCACTAGATTTGGCTCTGAAAGATTTTCAGTAGTTTCTAATAATCAAGTCAAACCTTAAAGACTGAAAGTTTCTCATCACTAAGAACTTTGTGATATAATACTGGGTCTGAAGGCAAGTCTCAGAAAGGAAGCAGAAACACTGTGTTCAGTGGCCTTCCAAGGTTGCTACTGTTACAAATAATAATAATTAATAACAATAATTGATATTTATATAGGGGAAGGGGATGGTGGAGGAATCTGGCCCTATGATTTCATTGCTATAAAGAATTCCCAGGCTATAAGCATAAAAGCATAACTTTAGAACACTGAGGCAACTTGGAGGCCATTTGGTCCAACTCACTTGTTTTTACAAATGGGGAAACAGAGGCACAGACAGATGAAATGATTTGCCCACTGGTAGCAAGTGTCAAGTTGGGATTCAAACCCAGGTCCTGTAACTGAATCCAGGATGATTGTTCACTGTTCAGAGATTTGTAATTTTAGAAAGCTGTCTGGAACACTGAGACCTTATAAGTGACTTTATGGGTCACACAGAATTCATGTGTCAGAGTCCAGACTTAAATTTAGGTTCCTCCCTTACTCCTAGGCCAGTTTTCTATCCACAACAAATACTGATTTCATGAGTGATTTAAAGTTTTTAAATCGTTTTAAAGACATTATCTCATCTGATCCTCGTGGCAGCTTACTTTTCCAGAGTGTTTTACAGCTTAAAAAGTGCTTTCTTCAGAAAAACCCAGTAAAGTAGATACTTATTTCCTTTTTTCAAAGACACTAAATTATTTTTCTAGAGTTATATAACTGGAGAGAGTCAGCAGCAAGACTTGAACTCTGGCTTTCTCATTCTAGTGACCTTATCACTGAAATTTACCTGGATCTGATCTGTTATCTTAAAAAATAGTCATGTAACTTTTAAACTACATGGAACATGAGCATGATAGAGAATTTTAGGAAGAAATAAAAATAATAAAGAAGAGGGGACAATGTGTGGAAAGGAGAATAAAGAGATTTTTTTTTTTTTAGAAAAGAGATTTCTACCTAACCCTTCTTTCCCCAAGTTAGCCATCAGGGAAGAAGTTTGATACTTTGTTTAAAACGCAGTTCAATTTAGGTAGAGGCATGGGCTGCCCTTAAGGATCCCTTGGGAGAAGTGTGTATGCATATGGGGGAAGTGTAACTGCATTTGGAAAGAGTATGTATACATAGTTTTATCCACAGTATGTTGGCCACAGCCTCAGGCCTGCAGTGTGGCATTAAAAAAAAGTACTCAAGGCCTCTATATACAAGGAGTCATCCTGGATTCCCCTCTGCCTTTTTTCTTTCTTTATACATGTCAAACATTCCTAGTTCTCATCAGAGAAAAAGAATGGAATTATAGACAGGTTAGGTAACAAAGAGATAGCTGCATATACCACATTCATACACACATATGGATAAAGAGCCAAAGGAACTGTGGTTTCATAAAATAAGAATGTCTGGGGAGTCAGGAGAATCCCAGATTTGCCAGGGTATGGGACGCCTTCAATAAGTCAGTTCTCTCTGGGTCTTAGTTTCCTCTGTTAAATGAAGATATTGGTTTAGATTATTTACAAAATCATTTTCAGCTCATATTTTATGATTCTATGAAATATTGACTGATATGGTTTGAACACAATATTCTAAGAGCTCAAGAGGGCAAACTTTTGGTATCCTTTGATACAGTAAAGGGTATGTGTCTTGCACAGCTGAAACTTGTAGTTTTTAATTAAATTGATTAACTGGGTCCTTATATGTAGGACTAAATTAGGAGAAACTACATTTCCATGCATAGACCTTTACGTGTAAATGGGAAGGGGGTATCCAGCAGTAGAGAGGAGAGAGAGCTATACAAATCCTATTTTGCTCTGTTTTATCTATGAAGGAGAATGACCTTCAATTTAAGGATGATTAGGTATTAAGGGATTGCTAGCAGTATTGTTGGAGGTGTAGTATGGTTAATCATCCTTCATCTCAAGGATCTCTGAGGGCTTGCTTCTCCTATCCACCTACATTCATGCTAACAGGCTATTAGTTAACATGTTAACATGCTAACAGTTTCAGACAAGTGCTCACTACAACACCTCTTTCATGATTCTAAGGGAAACAATGTGGAGAAAAGGATTATACTCCTATTGCTTCTGAGCCCCCATTGGTGTGCTTCCTATTGCCAAATCAGTCGACTGATTTGATTAATTCTTAATAAAAGCATCTATTCAAAAAGTAAAGCAAGAACAGTAATTATACAACATTCTGTTCATAAACCTGAGCTACATTCACTCACTAATCTACACAGTGTACAGGGGAGAATGGGCACAGACTTAAAGTATAAGGTAGTGATGCTTACATGTAGTGCACCCATATGGCCAGGGCAATACAAAACTCTAGAGTCCAGATCTAATGTTCATCCTCTTTCTTGGGGGACTGTCCTTGCAGTTTTCACTGATGGATGTGATATCTCCATTAGATGGGTGTCTCTGTTGCTAAGCTGAACTGCGCCTCAGCTGTCCTGGATTATTCCATTGACAGTTTTGTCTCTTGATGCTCTTCTGCTAGGTTAGGCATATCTCCTGCTTGGCTGGCAGCTTCACTATTCATTCATACTACTCAGTCAATCAATACTTATGTGCCTGCTGTGTGCCAGGCAGGCACTAAGCTAAGCATTGAGAACAGTCACCGCCCTCAAGGACCTTACAACCTAAGTACCCTACTGCTGAGCCAGGGTGCTCACTACTACAAGGCCAATCAACTGCTTTCATGGGTTAAGCTGTCCTATGCCAGACCAGACATTTGGGATGACTAACTGATACCAACTGATATTCATTAGAGGCAATATACTGGATCTCATAAGCTTTAGCTTTAGGAATACACCTTCTAGTTCCCTCTTGGTTAACCCTAAAGACCTGATGGGATATAGAAACCGCCCTCTGGAAACCCAAGCTGCCAGTTCACTAAAGGTTACAAGAATAGTACCACAGCATGCACTGCACTTAATAAAGTAATGAACATTCTGAAAAAGAAAACAACCAAGAAAGGATTATAAAATGTAGAGATGGAAAAAGTTTCACAGTATAATATAAAAATTGTGTAATTGGCAAAATAATTGGGGGATTCACAAAGCAATCCTATTGGATCCAATAAGCATCTACAATGTTCAAAGCACTCTGCTGGGCATTAGAGATATAAAAACAAAATGAAAATTATACCTGTTCTTAAAAAGTTTATATTCTATTGCAAGGATATGATATGTAAACATAGATATGGCTATTTGAGTAATAGGTATTTGTGTTGTTAGGTAAGCATTTACAACTAAGGAATGACTATAGGAGATGACACATGAACTGAGACTTTAAGGAAAATAAGAATCTCAAGAGTTAAACGTGAGAAGGAAGAGTATTTTAGCCAGAGTAGGACAGTCTGTGCAAAGTCAAGACATAGAGTAACCAGTTCAGGGAATAACAGATAAGAGAGTTTAGCTAGAATAAAGGGGAATAAGGTAAAAGAATCCTGAAAAGGTAGACTGATACTAGACTGTGAAGAACTTTGAATACCAAAGCAGAAAAGTTGACTAACAAAGGGAAAATATTCTGGAAAGTGAAGGATGGAATAGAAAAGAGGAGAGAAATTATTAACAACTTTAGCAAATTTGTAGAATATAAAATAAACCCACATAAATCATCAGTATTTCTATATATTACCAAAAAAGTTCAGCAGCAAGAAATAAACAGAGAGATACAATTTAAAATAACCGTAGACAATATAAAATACTTGGGAGTCTACCTGCCAAGACAAATCCAGGAACTATTTTAACACAACCATAAGGCACTTTTCACACAAATAAAGTCAGACCTAAACAATTGGAAAAATATTAATTGCTCATGGGTATGGGGGGCCAATGCAATAAAAATGACGATTCTACCTAAATCAATCTATTTATTCAGTGTCATACCAATTAAACTGTCAAAAATATTTTATACAGTGAGAAAAAATAATAAAATTCATCTGGGAGAACAAAAGGTGAAAGATATCAAAGGAATCAATAAAAAAAGGTGAAAGAAGCTGGTCTAACCATAGCATATCTCAAACTGTATTGTAAAGCAGTAATTATCAAAACAATCTGGCACTGCCTAAGAAATAGTGGTGGATCAGTAGAATAGATTAGGTACAAATTGCATTATAGTAGATGACCCATAACAAGGTATTATTTGATAAACCCAAAGTTTCAAGCTTTTGGAACAAAAATTCGTTATTTAACAAAAACTGCTGGGAAAACTGGAAAACACTATGGCAGAAACTAGGTATATACAAACATCTCATACCATATACCAAGATAAAGTCAAAATGGGTACATGATTTACTCATAAAGGGTAATACCATTAGCAAATTAAGAAAGCATGGAATAGTTTTTCAGATTTACAGATAAGGGAAAAATTTATGACCAAAAAAGCACGATAGAGCATAACAAAATGTAAACAGATAATTTTGATTATGTAAAATTAAAAAGGTTTTGCACAACAAAAACCAATGCAACCAAAATTATAAAGACAGCTGAAAACTGAGGAAATTTTTGCAACAAGTTATCTCTGATAATGGTTTCATTTCTCAAATATATAGAGAACTGAGTCAAATTTATAAAAAATACAAGTTATTCCCCAATTGATAAATGGTCAACGGTTATGAACAGGCAGTTTTCAGACAAAGAAATCAAGGCTATCTATAGTCATATGGAAAAATGTTCTACATCATTATTGACCAGAGAAATACAAACAACTCTGAGATACCACCTCACACCTATTAGAGTGGCTATCATGACAAAAAAGGAAAATGTTGGATATTGGAGGTGATATTGGAAAACTGACACACTAAAGCACTATTGGTACAGTTGTGAACTGATCCAACCATTCTGGAGAGCAATTTGGAACTATGCCCAAAGAGCTATAAAACTGCACATACTCTTTGATTCAACAATACTACTGCTAGGTATGTATCCTAAAGACATCCAAAAAGGGGGGAAAGAACCTATTTGTACAAAAATATTTACAGTAGTTCTTTCTGTGGTGTCTAAGAATTGGGATTCTTATATAAGAAAAGGGATGCCTATCAACTGAGGAATGGCTAAACAATCTGTGGTATGTAATTGTAATGGAATATTATTATGCTATAAGAAATGACAAGCAAGATTATTTTTTTAAAAAAACTGGAAAGATTTACATGAACTGATGCATAGTGAAGTGAACAGAACCAGAAAAATATTGTACCCAGTCACAGCAATATTGTTTGATGAAAAGCTGTGAATGACTTAGCTATTCTCAGCAATACAATGATCTAAGATAATCTCAATGGACTAATGATGAGGTATACTATCCACCTCCAGAGAAAGAACTGGTATTGAATGAATACAGAACAAAACTATTTTTCACTTTCATTTTTTTTCCTTTTATTTGAGTCATTTTGTACAAAATAACTAATATGGAAATGTTTTATGTAATTGCACATATATAATCAATTGCTGATTGCTTACTATCTCAGGGAAAGGGAAGGGGAGGGATGGAGGGATAGAATTTAAAATTCAAAACTTTAAATAAAAAGTTTTAAAAATTGGGGGAAATGAAGTAAAATATTGTGCTAAATGGAGAGAGAGAGAGAGAGAGAGAGAGAGAGAGAGAGAGAGAGAGAGAGAGAGAGAGAGAGAGACTTGAAACTGAGAATCCAATCAGAAGACAACTGCAATAGTCCAAAGCAACAGGGTCCTAAGGGGAGAAGCCTTTAGCCTTTCTCCCTCTCTATGACTCACAGGAAACCCCTGAGAATATTCTTTGTTTATTTACTTGTGTTTGTTCTTTTGTTTTGGGTGAGGGGATTGGAGAGTGAGTCTGAGGGAGTCTGGGAATCCAATAGCCTGGGAGTTGAATCGATTTTTCTTTTTTTTTTCTTTTTCCCTTTTTCTTTTCCTTTCCTTTCCTTCTCCTCTCCTCTCCTCTCCTGTCCTGTCCTGTTCTCCCCTCTCCTCCCCTCCCCTCTCCTCTCCTCTCCTCTCCTCTCCTCTCCTCTCCTGACTCACACTAGCAGTTGAGAAGACTCCTTTAGTAGCAACACCCCCTTTGAATGTGAACTTGGTGGAACCAAAGCAATGTAGAAACTGTATTAAGTGTGAATACACTCTCCTCAGAAACTGAGGTGGTATCATAAAGAATGTATCCCCTAGATTTGAGGGGAAATGTTTATACTTCTTTTTATATCAGTAAAGTAAATAATACTTTGTGAAAGCTAATTGTTAATTGGTTAAATGGAACTAGGTTACTAGTCTGTGGTATGTAACAGAGGGGAAAATACAACTGAGTCAATAGAATAAGAAAAGAGATATCTCACTCTCTTAGTGGTACCCCTAGAGCCCAGATGGGGTAGCTTGGTTATTATTACATATAATATGAGGAATTTAGCACAGAGCCTGGCACATAGCAGGCACTTACTAAATGTTTGACTGATATGGTCATTTGTTTGGACTGACATAAACAAAACCAAGAGAATAATAGAGACTATGACTACAACTATAATTTTTTTTAAAAAACCCACTAAAATGAAGTTGAACTCTAATATTTGAAAAAATAAATGAAGGTCTCAGAAAATTGATAAACAAAATATGTGTTCCCCCTTCTCATGATATGGGCAAAGGGTTACTAGTATAGAATATTGCATGCATGTTATAAGATATAGTCATCATATTAGAAGTTTTTGCATAATTGTCTTTATCATAAGGAAAATTCCAATATGAAGAGGGGTATTGTGCTTTATAAAAAAAACATTTTTTATTACTATAAGTTTGACATATCAGCAAATATGAACATTTTTATTTTCAAAGAACAGAAAAAGAAGGCTGCTTAGGAAACCAAAAATCTCAACTATGTATTGCTTGGTATTTTGGGTTTTATTTTTTAAAGCCTATGTGACTATGCCTGGAGTTTAAGGTACAAGCTAGCAGAAAAACTATTGTGCCTGATAGCCTCCACCATTATTTTTACCCAATTTCTCCTTTAAGCAGTACCCCTGGGGGTGACTTTCCCTTAGTCAACTCCTTCTCTGAGCTTCTGTTAGGGTTGGGTGCTTATTGCCCTGAGAGAACAATGGAAACAAAATCCTCCCAGCCTAATTGCCTCTGATGGAAGTACCTATCTGCTAACCAACCCTCTTTTTCCCTAATGCTACTGTTTTAGATAGGTTTTACCCAAGAAAACCATGAGGTCTGGATTCACATGTTGTGTTAAAAGTATGAGAGAGAAGAGGTATTAGACTGACTACCAAACTTAAGGTCTACAGAGCCATGGTGCTGACTTCATTGTTGCACTGTGAAACCTGGACAGTCTGCCAGTGCCATGTCAGGAAACTGAAGTGCTTTCATTTGAATTGTCTTAGGAAGATTCTGAAGATCACCTGGCAAGATAAGGTACCAGACACTGAGGTCCTTTCTTGAACTAAACTGCCAAGCATTCAAACTCTGCTTCAGAAAGCACAAGTGTGATGGGCTGGCCATGTTGTTCAAATGCAAAATGTAAGCTTGCCCAAAAGAGTGTTTTAAGGAGAACTCACACAAGGCAGGGATTCACATAGTGGTCAGGAGTGATATAAGGACATTCTCAAGGTCTCCCTCAAGAACTTTGGAATTGATTGTGTGACATGGGAGATACTGGCACAGGACCTCTCAGCATGGCATTTCCACATCAGAGGAGGTGCTGTGTTTTATGAGCAAAGCAGAATTGAAACAGCTCAAAGGAAAGGCAGGATGTGCAAATTTGGAGACACCGTCCCAAATGTTCACATGGACTATTTGTGTCCTACATATTGACCTTATCGGCCACACAGTTGGACACACTGAAACTTGACTTTAGCATAGTGATGTCATTTTGGTCCTCTTCAAGAGCAAAAGACAACAACTAACTGACTACCCAATGATAAGTTTATTTTTTTCAAATTTATGTATTTATTTTTAGTTTTCAATATTCATTTCCACAAGATTTTGAGTTACAAATTTTCTCCCCATCTTTTCCCTTCCCCCACCCCAAGATAGCAAGCTTGCTGAATACCCCTTCCCCCAATCTGTTCTATCTTATATGCTCCCCCATCCCCCTTAACTTTCTAGTAGGGCAAGATGGCACCCCAGTGCCTGTATATATTATTTCCCAGTTGCATTTAAAAAAAATTTTTTAAACATTTGATTTTAAAGCTTTGATTTCCAGATTCTTTCCCTTCTTCCCTCCTCACCCACCCCCCCCCCACAGGGAAGACAAGCAACTCAATATAGATTGTGCATGTGTAGTTATGCAAACATTTCCATAGTAGTTATATTGTGAAAGACTAACTATATTTTCCTCCATCCTATCCCACCCCCAGTGATAAGTTTATAAAAAAATAATCAAAATTGTCTCTCATATAATTCAGTAGTCCCCAGCTGAACTCCTCCTTGATTCAAAAAGAGCATTTGTTTCCTGTCTCTTCCTTTCTCACTTTGCACAAAATGCCTCAGTATCTCTTCCCTTTTGAAACTCCCTATTTGGTAATTATGAAACACATAAATTAGAAGCAGCTACTGTCCACCAAAACTTTAAACTGGCAGCCAAACTAATTAAACAGAAATTTTAAACAAACTTCAAAGAAGAGGAACATTTGAACTTAACAAATGCTCCCCAAGGAGAGAGGAATGGAGGGGAAGAAAAGACACGCTTGTCGAGATCTTTTATCAGGTCTCTCTAAGAAAAATGTTCAAAACGATCGATTTGTTCCAATTATAAATTCAGGCTGCTTCATCAGGCTACCAGGAGAAGACAGCATGTCTGTAACTCAAACATCAGTCCAGCAGGCAGTCTCCCATCTTTCCCTCTTACTCACAGCACTTACTTGAATTTGAGTTCTAATTACTCAGCCAGCATCCTTGCTCACCCCTATGCCCCACCTCTTGAGCTATTGCTCATCTAAGACAAGGTGAGTGGGAAGTAAAGAATACTTTCCCTTTAAAAATCACTCAGTCTTTCTTCAGTTTGTGGATCCTAAAAAAGCAAAGAATTCCCTTCCAGCTAACAGAACTCTTATTATGTGTTATTATGTATCAGAAAGATTCCGGTTTACGTATATTTTGCACTTCAAATGGCAGGTCCAACACTGATCTGCTTGTCTCTGTCCCCATCCTAACTTCCTTTTGTGCATTTATAATGATTTTTTGACATTCTTTCTTTTTCCTTTTTTTTTGTTATCAAAATCAGAAGCCCCACTCCCTCTAACTCCACCATTAGAAAATGAAATAAAATTTATTAATATGTATAGCCACATGAAACAGATCAATGCACTGTGTCTAAAAATGTGCAATGCCCCTCCTTTTAAACTCACATAATTAAGACATATTTCCCTATTGTCTCTGATGAAGATGTAGTTCTACCTTTTGCCAAGCCAAACCCTTCTCTGTGTACTGGTGATCTATCATCTTTTGGTATGCTCTCAAATTGTCATTTTTAGTGAAATTCTCTATTGTTTTATAATTTATTCTCTGACCTTTGTATTCTTTAGGATGAAATCAGTCTCCTTTTTAATTTGCATATTTTCTCTAAATATCCTTTATTAGTTAAAATTGTAATGTTTAAATTTTTCTACTTTTCTGCATTTGATAATGAAATTTTCATGCCCTAATTCATGGTCAGGCCTTATAAGTGACATGCAAAAGCAAGAAATATGTGTATTTTTCTTCTTCCATTAATTAATCACCAGAAATCTAACATGTAACTTTTCTAAAACTTCAATTTCCTTAAATTCTTTCTTGTTTATGTTTTTGTTAGATTTGTCTAGGTCTACCTGTGGCCCTAACAAATTGCAGTGGGATATTGGAGATTGTACTGGTATCAGACCTCCTGCACAGCCCTTCTCCACATACACTAAGCACACGTGCTCTTTTATAGTTTTGTTGTCTATTTGTATATGCAATTGAATTAACTCTTCCTTTAATAAGTACTTAGATGTTAGGTCTTTAGGTGTATACATATTAAAATTTATATTTCATTAGCTATTGTTCCTTTAAGCATAGTGTAGTTTCCTGAATTATTATTATTATTATTATTATTATTATTATTATTATTATTATTATTATTATTATTTTGCTTTTTGGAGGGCAATTGGGGTTAAGTGACTTGCCCAAGGTCACACAGCTAGTTTTTGTATTAAGTGTCTGGAGCTAGATTTGAACTCAGGTCCTCCTGACTCTAGGACTGGTGCTCTGGATTATCTCTTTTAACCACATTTATTTTTACTATTGCCTTGCTTGATAATCATGATTGCTATCCTTACATTTTTAAATTTGCCTGAAACAAAATCATCTCACTTTAATTACATATGCATCTTTATGTTTTAAATAAACTCGTTTTTACTAATTCATTGTTAGTGGAGTTGTGAGCTGATCCAACCATTCTTGAGAGCAATTTGGAACTATGCCCAAAGGGCTATAAAAATGCCCATACCCTTTGACCCAGCAATACCACTCCTAGGGCTATATTCCAAAAAGATCATAAAAATGAGGAAAGGATGCACATGTACAAAAATATTTATAGCAGCTCTTTTTGTGGTAGCAAAGAGTTGGAAATTGAGGGGATGCCCATCAGTTGGGGAATGACTGAACAACTTGTGGTATATGAATGTAATGGAATACTATTGTGCTATAAGAAATGATGGGCAAACAGACTTCAGAAAAACCTGGACTTATATAAACTGATGCTGAGTGAAGTGAGCAGAACCACGAGAACTTTGTACACAGTAACAGCCACAGTGTGCAATGACTGACTCTTCTCAGCAATGCAAATACCTAAAACAATTCCAAAGGACTCATAATGAAAAATGTCATCCACATCCAGAGAAAGAACTATGGAGTCTAAATGCGGAGCAAAGCAGACTATTTTCTTTTTTTTTTGTTTTGTTTTTGCTTTATTTTTTTCCTTCTCATGGTTCCTCTCATTCATTCTAATTCTTCTCTACAACATGACTAATGTGAAAATATGTTCAATAGGAATGTATATGTAGAGCCTATATCAGATTGCATGACATCCTGGGGACAAGGGAGGAGTGGGACAGGGAGAAAATTTGAAACTTATGGAAGTGAATGTTGAAAACTAAAGTTAATTTTAAAATTTAATTAATAAATTAATTAATAAAATCAATTAAATAAGTTAACCTTAAGAATAAATATGTTCATTTAAAAATTTCTCTACAGTCTTAACTTTTTACTTTTTTTTCTACTAACCTTCTATCCCACCCTGTTATTTATAAAGAGGATAGAGAAATAGGAATTTGATCAGTATTTTGAATCTATCAATCCAAGTGGCCTCTTCCTATTTCCTGCTCCATCTCCAGCTGGCCTAGACCCCAGTATTTGGTTCGTACACTTTCTTCTTCTATTTTTAATACCTCCTATAATGAGACCTTTGGAGTATGCTCAGATTGCCTAATGTGGAGGTAATCCTGATGGGCCTTTGGAACGTGTTCTGATTGCCTAACATGAAGTCACTCTTCTTTGCTTGTTTGTGCACTCTTTTTCGCTGTGTCCAGAGACTAGAGATTACAGTTTACCCACAGAGTGAACATCATGAACTGAATGTGTGAGAGGGGAAGGACTTCCCTTGTTCACCTTCTCCTTTATCCAGCTCAAAGAAATGGGCCTGGGTTTGTTTCCACTCTGTTTTCTTTGTTCTCAGTCTCAGATACTGGCAGTGATTCCCACAAGATCTAATGGACCTGAGAGTTACAGCCATGATGACCTTAAAGACAGGATTCAAGGTGGAAGGCTCCAGTCATCCCATAGGGAAGCCCTGCGAAGCCACAGCACTTGGGACTCAAGCCTAGAAGGGTTTTAGACTTGGACCTTCTATAGGCGCTCTAGGAACTGAGCTAAGCTATGTACCTCAACATCCTCTTTCTCTTCCCCAGAAACTGAGATGGTACAAGGAGGGTAAAGAGGGGAATGGGGGTAGGCTTATATCTCCTACAGATTCTGGCCAGTCCTATAGTTTTGGGGGCCAAGGAATTTTTTTTTCCCTCTGAATGCTTTTTGAGTTCTACCAATACTGTCTTCTAGGTTTCGTTTTCTCATAATTCATGTATTTTTTTCATTACATTTGATGTTTTCTTATGTTTAAGTTTCTAGCCTCAGTTCTTGGATTGGGCCTTTGTGCTTGAGTCATTTCCCTTTGGAACATTTGCATGGGTTGAGAAGGTTTTCTTTGGTCCATAGTATCCATATTCTCCATAGTGAGGCTGCTGCTGCTGTTGCCAGTCTAGATGGGTGTACGTGGTACTCCTCTTTCTCAGACCTTGGCTTCCATCTCCGTCTCTTGCTAGTCTACTTCAGATTCGAGCTTCAGTAGGTCTTGGTCTCCTCCTTGTACTCTCCCATTGGGAGTTTTTCTATGCCCTGTAGTGGCCCTAACAAATTGCAGTGGGATATTGGAGATTGTACTGGTATCAGACCTCCTGCACAGCCCTTCTCCATATACACTAAGCACTCGTGAAGCCATTGGTGACAGCAAATGGAGAAGTTTTGAATGCTGTGGATAAGTTCACTTACCTTGGCGGTATACTTTCTAGGGATGTTTACATAGATCATAAGGTTGACACACCCATTGCCAGAGCTAGCTCAGGGCATTAGACTACCTAGCCAACTGAAAGGTCTACAGAGGCATTGTACTGATCTCATTATCGTATGCCTGTGAAATCTGGACAGTGTCCAGTGCCATGCCAGGAACCCAAATCACTTCCGCTTGAATTGCCTTAGGAAGATTCTGAAGATCACCTGACAGGACAAGGTACCAGGCACTGAGGTCCTTTCTAAAGCCAAACTGCCAAGCATTCAAACTCTGCTACAGAGAATGTAACTGCAGTGGGCTGGCCACATTGTTTGAATGCCAAAAGTACATTTGCCTGAAAGACTATTTTAGGGAGAACTCACACAAGGCAAGTGCTCACATGAAGGTCAGAAGAAGGGATACAAGAACACTCTCAAGGTGTCTCTGAAGAATTTTGGAATTGATTGTGAGACTTGGAAGACATTGGTAAAGGACTGTCCAGCACAGTGTGCCCACATCAAAGAAGACATTATATGAGTGAAGCAGAATTGCAGTAGCTCAAAAGAAATGTGAGATGTGCAAATTTAGAGATTTCTCCACTCCAAATGTTTATATGGACTATTTGTGGCTGACCTGTGGTAGAGCCTTCTGAGCTAAGATGGGTCTTATTAACTACAGTCGGATGCACTGTCCCTTGATCCCAACATAGTGATGTCATTTTGGTCCTTTTTGAGAATGAAGGGCAACAGCCAAGCTCCTATTGCTGTTAGAGGCTCATGGTCAGTTCCTATCTCCCTGACACTGTGACCTCTGAAGGTTAAGTCTGTTTCCTCCTTCTATTCTGTTAGGTCTGAGGAGGATCTGACTCAAGGCTTCCGAATAGTGGGACTCATACTGCCTTGCTAACATTCTGCACAAAGAACCAACTGAATTCAGATTTATTGGAAAGAGTTTTACCTTGTTTCCCTACAATGGCTCATTTCCCAGACTTTGCCTTCTTCCTTCTTTACTAGAGTTCCTTTGTATGAACTTATGCCAATCTTGGCCAACTTCCAATTATTTTGGGGGGAGCAGTTTTGAACTGGATGGAGAAGCTTAATTCTGTTTCTCTTTGGTTTCTAACATTGGTCTATCTAGACCTTTTTAGATATTAGCTGGAGTTTATCTGAGAGGTAGGTAGGACCTTTTATGCCACCATCTTCACCAGATGTCCAAAAGAATTGTGATTTAAAGACTAAAGGCATCAATAAAACATTCTAAAAGGGGAAAAAGTTGCAAGAGTTCTGTCAAAACAAAAAGTATCAATTATCTTTAAAAATGTAATGGGCTGTCTCAGAGGTCTGTGAGTTCCTTATAAATGTCAGGCTTTAAGTGGATATGGGATGACCAGTAGACAGTGATGATATAGAAGGGATTTATTATTGGGGAAGGCCTAGGTGAACTCTGAAATCCCTTTCAATTCAAAGATTCTATGAGACTATAGTTCTCGGAATTTTTCTGCTGTTGTGAATGTAGGCACACTATTAATCTTTAAGCCTTAAATTAATAGGGCTTATTTAAGAAGGAGTGCCTAATTTAATAATGTAATTAAGGCATATTTAATAAATGGGGCCTAATTTAATTTAGGGACTAAAATGTCTTAAAATTTACACTATAAATCATAATTGAGATTTTTAAATTGCCATATTAATATCAAACTACTGAAGAGAGGCTATTTATCCCAAGTCACATGGTAGTTAAATTTAACAATTCAGTGAAAAAACAAGTTCTGCAAACCATCAGTAGAAAGATCTTCAAATACTAAAGAAGGGGAATTCAAATAATAATGCAAGACTATTACACATCCACTAGAAAATAAGGAAGGAGTAAAATAAGGTCTTTCAAACAGCAGTGGAGCTCAGGATGCCACTCAGGGTGACCTATCTTGCACATCTAAGCTTAACTATAGAAGATAAAAGATGAATGTTTAATAATAAAGAAGAGTTTGAAACATTTTTAGAGAGAAAACCAGAACTGAAGAGATATTTGCCTCTTGAGCACCCCAAACAACAGAAATGTAGAAAGAGTGACAAGGACAGTAACAGCAACAGAGTTGACAACCTAGAGACTAAGAAGAAGCTTCTTTCTAAATGTGCTCAAGGAGACAGAGGTGAAAGAAGAAATCTGGTAGAGATGATAGTGAAAAGAAAGACAAAGGGTATTATGAACCATATCTATTGACACCCTGTCTACAGGTGAATGCTTCTTTTGTGGGACTACATTATAACATGGAAGGGTACAGAAAGGAGGGAAGGGGGAAGGGACATAAAGAGGAGTGAGTGATGAACTAAGGTCAAATCAAGGGCTAGCAATTACAGGAAGATGACCTCCATGGCCTCAGAAATAGAAGACTGCATAGGGGAGTGAATAATAAGGGAGAAAGATAGAAAAGGGGGAGAAATTAAAGAGACCTTACACTGGAGGTGGGAGGGTGTTTCACTGATGCATGGTCCTATGGGTAAAGAGAGATAATAAAGGGAGATGAGAACTTTTCACTGGATGAGTCCTGGGGGGGGTTGGTGCTTGAAAAGTCTACTTATCCTGGGAGGGCGGAAGTTAGAATCCTTGGGGGCAACTGGCATTGTAAAAGGGGGAAAGCATGGAAATAGGAAGGAGATTTCCAAGTAAATGTAGGGGGGAAGTCAACAAGAGAGCATATGTAAAAGTGATGGGCTGCATAATCAGGGCTATGTGACAGAGGAAGGGCTCTACTATGGGGATTCCCTCTCTGACACCTGCAATGAAAAAAAACTGCGTTAAATTTCTCTGATAAGAGTTTAGTATCCAAAATATATTCAACCACTTCCCTTCTTGTCCTAGATGAATTAATATTGTCTGTGCAGAAGCTTTTCAGTTTCATATTTGGTCTTCATTTTGTATGGATATATACTTAGAACTGATAGCCATTCCCTAATAGATAAATGATCAAAAGAAATAAACAATTATCGAAAGAAAAATGGCAAAGTGCTCACAACCACATTAAAAAATGCTCCCAGAGGGGCGGCTAGGTGGCGCAGTGAATAGAGCGCCGGCCCTGGAATCAGAAGGACCTGAGTTCGGAGCCGGCCTCCGACACTTAATCCGCACAAACAAAACCTAGCCGTGTAACCTTGGGCAAGTTACTTAACCCCAATTGCCCTAAAGGGGCGGCTAGGTGGCGCAGTGAGTAAGAGCGCCGGCCCCGGAGTTGGGATGACCCGAGATCAGATCCGGCCTCAGAAAATGAGCACCCACGCATAAATAATGACTAGCCGTGTAACCTTGAGCAAGTTACTTAACCCCAATTGCTTTAAAAAAAAAAAAATGCTCCCAGGGGTCGGCTAGGTGGCGCAGTGAGTAGAGCGTCGGCCCTGGAGTCAGAAGGACCTGAGTTCAGATCCGGCCTCAGACACTTAACGCACACACAAACAAAAACCTAGCCATGTGACCCTGGGAAAGTTACTTAAACCCAATTGCCCTCCAAAAAAGCAAAAAAAAAAAAATGCTCCCAATCACTAATAATAAAAGGAATGCAAGTCAGAATAGCCCTGAGGTTTTACCTCACACCCTGCAAATTGACAAAAGTGACCCAAAAATGGCAACAGTCAATGTTAATAGAAAGTAGAGATAGATACATTAGTACATTGCTGGTTGAGCTGTGAAATGTTGTAATCACTTTGGAAAGCAATTTGGAATTATATGAATGAAGTGACTAAAATGTCTATACCCTTAAAACCAGAGACTCCGTTACTGAGCTTATTCCCCAAGGAAGCCATTAGTAAGGGAAAAAAAAGTCCCCATATACTCCAAAATACTTATAGCAGCACTTTTGTGATCACTAAGAATGGAAAACAAAATAGATTTCCATCAGTTGGGAATGGCTAACCAAATTGTGGAACATGAATATTACTGTGTTGTAAGAAATTATGTGCAGGATGAATACAGAGAAATATGGAAAGATCTATATGAAATGATGCAGAATGAAGCAAGCAGAACCAAGAATACAATATACACAGTAATTACAATATAAATAGAAATAACAACACACTAAAAATCAAAAGTAAACGTGACAAAATTTTTAAGATCAAGTGGGTCTCAAATCAAGAGATATGAGAAGACAGCCCCAACCTATCCATTTGTGGAGGTAAGAGGTTCATAAGTGTTACACATTACACGTTTTTCAGTATATCAAGCCATTTTGATGATTATGTTTCCCTCTCAAAAAAATTGTCATATGGGATGGTTCTTTGAAAAGGGCAGAGGGAGGGATATATGGGATAATGTGGTGATGTAAGAAACAGAAAATATCAATAAAAATTTATTTTAAAAATATTATAAACTTAATAGTCATCAATAAAAATAAAATGAAAATGAAAAACAAGAAATAAGAAATAATGTCATAAATAAATTCCTTTATATATTATGTAGTCAGTTTGGGGTGGGGTGACTGAATTGTGCCAAGAATCTTCTATTACCAGACATGGGTAGTTGGACAGCCAAGACAGACTGGAATAAATGCATGTGCACTCATTCCATCCCTCCAACACCTTGCATGGGCTTATTTCCTTACTAAATCTTTCTCTCTCTCTCTCTCTCTCTCTCTCTCTCTCTCTCTCTCTCTCTCTCTCTCTCTCTCTCTCTCCTCCCTTTCTCTTTCTATGTCTCTGTCTCTTTCTCAGAAACGTCTGAGGTAGGTGTTAAATATTATGAAATTTTAAGGCAAGCTTTCTCATTGATTCCACCCTTACCTCAGGATCATTTGAGGCAATCCCCCCCCCTTCTCTAATTACCTTCCTCTCTTTCAATCTCAACCCCCAAAATCAAGGGCTAGGATAAACATTATAGTAAATGCCCATTCAGTCTAATAGCAGTTTCCAAAAACAAAGAAACATGAACAGCCATTGAAAGATCAACCTTCTAACTTCGTGACACAAAATGCTTGAAGTCAGAGTTATTTAGCTTTTTTTGCTTTCTTTCTTTCTTTACTCCTCAATCCTCCTTCCTTCTAGTCATAGGGGAAAATGGAAGAAGGTGGACAGACAGCAAATGGAGATAATGGTTTCACTGAGTTCTGGTCCTTGGAATTAAGAAAAATTGAACGAGGATGTTAGACTGGCTACCGGATTCCTAATTTTCCACATCCTGCTCCTTTCACCTTTTCTGTACCCAGATGCATCTGAACAGTCCTGAATTTCCCACTCACCACATTCAATTACTGTCTTGACTTCACCCCATGTCTCCTCGGTTCCACTGTCCTCTGTTTATGTGTCACAGGAAAAAAAAATGGTAGCTTGCCACACCTCTGCACACTGCTCAGTCATCCAAGTAGTCCAAATCAGTGCTCTAACTTCTTTCTCTCTGTGTGTGGCTTCCTTGGTGTCTTTGAGACATACTTTTCAAGTTATTAGAATATGCAAGTACCTGCAGCTTCCAGGGCAACCCATGTCCCTTTTAGCTTTTTTGTGCCTACCACATCTCTTTAGGCTATATGTGGAATGAGGGGTAGGGAGACAGGGCTCCATTCCACATTCCCTTTCATGGCTGCAAGCTTACAGTTCCTTGCACAGTCTCTTCGGATATGCTGATATCTGCAAATGTATATCATAAACATCAAGATGAATATCAACATTCAAAATAACAAGGATGCTTATTCAAATATCAAAGATAATCACCCCATGGTACAATTTACATTAAAATCACATTAATATGCAATAAAACATGTGATAGCAATTTCTTATCACAGCATCTCCACTGGAAAGACACCATTCAAACATTCTGTGTATACGCTAGACCTTATACAAAGACTTATTTGGAGAAGACAAAATATCAGAATACGTGTGTGATGCAGAAACAAGAGGCATCCATAAAACATTTGTTGAAGGAATCACATCCAGAATATGCTGTTGAATTATTTTTTCTCCTCCTTTTGAGGGATGAAATTATCATTAAATCAAGTTAAGTGATTATTAGATGCTCTACATCAAGGGCTTAGTTCTTGCTTTAACCATCAGAGTTGATACATTTGTTTATAGTCATCTCAGGCTATGGCTCTTATTTCTAATTCTTTTCTTAGATTTTATATGAGCTCCCTGTCATCTCTATGACTTCTTTCTGTGTTGTAGCTATTATCTGTTTAACTAGTAAGGTCAATATGCGTCTAAGAGTGTTCACTCTCCCATCCTTTTAATTTTAAAACTCTTTCAATTGGATTTGTGAGATTCCAGGCCTTATTGGCCCTTGTTAGATGGATTTCAATCCAGATTTTTCCCTTTTATGATACTATGAGTCACATAGTACTTATAGGTTTCAAGGGAAGGTAGAATCCATAAGAGGGCTGAATATATTTTTTATTTTATTTTTTTAAATTCAGTTCAATTTCCTTTTCTTTTCAGTTCTGAATTCTCTCCCTCCCAACTCTCCTTCCCCCACCAAGTGAGAAAGAAAGAAAAACAAACCCATTACAATTATCCATAGTCCAGCAGAACAGCTAGCTAGCTACACTCGCATATGTATATATGTATGTATGTATATACACATACATGTATAGCTAATGTGGTAATGTTTTATGTTTATGTGTGTATACACACACACACATACACACATACATGATCTCAAGTTTCTTCATAGTCCTTCACAGTTCATATAGATACTTTTTAGTTAAATATGTCCATTCTATTAATGTTCCAAAAATATGATGCCCAGATCTGGACACAGATACTCTAAATATGAAATGGCCAGGGCAGAACTTAACAGGATTATCACCTCTTTTTAGACAATATTTTAGACAGTATGCTTCTCTTAATGCAGCCTAAGTTCCCATTAGCATTTTGGGGTACTGTGTCAAAGGCACCTCAACACTGAGCTTTCCAGACTCCTAAAACATTCAGATCTTGTTCAAATGAAATAACTAGTCATGCAACCCTAATCTCATACTTATGAAGTTGATTTTTTGAATGCAAGTATGAAAGTTTACACTGAATGGTATTAAATTTCATTTTATTTGATGGCCCAATTTTATTGCCCTTTGAGACTTTTTGGATCACCATTATCTCATTTGTTATATTAGCAATGTGTGCCACTCTGTTTTGTGTCTCCTTCAAATGGATATGAAAAATGGATAGAAACTTCATTGAAGTCATGATAATAATATTAAACAGTCCTTCAGGCACTCCACTGGAGACTTCCCTTCTTGCTGACATCCAATTCAACAAACCTTTACTAAAAACCTAATTATGTCCTCTAGCTAGTTCATCACATTTTGTCTCTTGTCTTGGGACACAAAACTGCCTTAGCCGCCATGGTATATCTGCGTGACAACCCCATTCTGCAGTTCCCCAGCTCCATTCATAGGCTCTCTTGGCTAGAATAACACCAGCCCCTGCCTATCCAAATTCTCTGATGTTTTCCTCTCCTTCTAGGCTAAGAGAAAATTGATCTACAAGCCCCAAAGTTCCAGTGAGGGTCCAAAGCACTTTTCCTGTGATGCCTTCAGCATCTCCCACACTCACAGGGGTCAGAATATCTCATTAACCAAGGATAAAGTAAAACATTTACCCTGGTCTTAAGGGGTTTATATGTTTAATAGGATACATAAGGCAAATATACACAAGAGTATTACATATATGATAAAAGTATGTTTCCTCTCACTAGAGGTCTAAGAAAAGGTTGTCTGATCAATTGTTGGGTACTATATGAATTCTGAAGTCCTATCTAGTAGATTCTGTGATTCTGCAATAATTAACAAATAAACATTTATTAAACACCTATCATTTTCCAAGTACTGCAGATATAAACACAAAAATAAATATCCCCTGCTCTAAAAGAGTTTATGTTCTAATTCCAATTCTCTCTTCTATCAATAGCATCTTGGGGAAATTGCCAAATCCTAACCTCAACCCCTTACACTGACCAATTTCTCATCTTATTCCCTTCTATCTGAAGTAATCTGAGAAAAATTCAGTCTTTTATTGTAGGATTTCCTTAAGTTCACAGGATATCTAGTTGGAAGGCATCTCAAAGGTCAGCTTGTCCAGCTACATTATGGGACAGATGGGGAAACTGACACCTAAGGAACTTAATTAAGCTTCTTGCTCAGTGATACAAGAGGCAAAACTTAAACCCAGGTCCTCTGACTCTGAATCTGGTATTCTTTTGGCTGAACCATGCTGATTTTGTTCTTCCACACTATTGCAACCTTTCCTTTATTGTCTCTTACTTCATTTTTGAATGACTTTCTTGAATGTCTCCTCAAATTTTTTTTTTCTTTCTTGCATTCTTGAACCTTCTCTTCAGTCATTTCAGTTATGTCCAACTCTTCATGAACTCATTTGGGATTTTCTGTCCTTTTTTACCTTTCTTTTTTGTTTATAAATTAATTTATTTTTAATCTTCGACATTCACTCCCATAAGTCTTCAATTTTCTCCACCTCCCTCTTCTCCTTCTTCCCCAAGATGGCATGCAATCCAATATAGGCTCTACATAGACATTCTTATTAAATATATTTTCACATTAATCATGTTGTATAGAAAAATTAGCATGAATGGGAGGAAGCATGAGAAAGAAAAATCAAAACTAAACTAAACCAAAAAAGAGAAGAAATAGTATGCTCCTCAATTTCCAGTTCTTGGATACAACAAAAAGTTGTTATAAACATTTTTGTACATATGGTTCCTTTTCCAGTTTTTATGATCTCTTTGGAATACAGACCTTGCTGAGTCCAAGGGTATGCACATTTTTATAGTACGTTAGGCATAGGTTCAAATTGCTTTTCAGAATGGTTGGATCAGTTCACAACTTCACCAACAATGAATTAGAGCTCCAATTTTCCCACATCTTCTCCAGCATTTATAATTTTCCTGTTTTGTCACTTTAGCCAATCTGATAGATGTGACGTAGTACATAAGAGTTGTTTTTATTTGTGTTTCTCTAAACAACAGTGATTTAGAATATTTTTTCATATGACTATAGACAGATTTAATCTCTTCCTCTGGAAACTGCCTGTTCATATCCTTTGACCATTTATCAATACCCACTTGAGGCTTTCTTGACAAAGATTTGAGTGATTTGCCATTTTCTTCTCCAATTCATCTTACAGGTAAGAAAACTGAAGTAAATTGGGTTAAATGACTTGCCCAGGATTACACAGCTAGTAAGTGCTTGATGCTGGATTTGAACTCAGGTCTTCCTGACTCAGGTCCAGAGCTCAAACTACTATACCAACTAGCTGCCCCTAGCTTTGTTCCTACTTCATTTTCTTCCTTGATGTTTAATTTGCATAACTTTCCCTTTATCTTGTCCTTATTTCCCTCTAAATCAGTGATCCTCCAACCTCTTCCAGTATGCAGAGCCCTTTTAAACTCCAAAAAGTTTTGTAGACCTTCACAAAATAGCATTTGTACTATGAGTATTCATTGATTTAGCAAGTACACAGCAACAAAAGACTAATATGGATTTATTAACTTTTTAATGTATGTGCATTTTGTTAATCATCAGATGCATTTGAAAAGTAATTATACATAATCTGAGATGTATGTATGGGTATAAAGTCTATATGCATAAATATAGACATATGTAACATTTATAAATATGACACATATTACAAACATTACATATATAGACATATAAAATATGTGTATGGCATTTATTTAGCCTTCAGAAGGTGTTTGTTTCTCAATAACCCCATGATTTTCCAGGAGTTTATAGTCCCCAAGTTAGGAACCATATTTATAAAGTCACTTCTACCCTAGCTCTGACATGCTGTGTACTAGCATTCTGTGTTCTAAGGTCCCTTCCAACTTTGACATTCTTAGTTATAGAGAGACTTAATGAAATACGAGGAAAAATGTGCTAAATTTGGAGTCAGAGAATCTAGTTCTGTTGCTTACTACTTGCGTGATCCTGGGCAAGTCACTTTACCTCCATGGGCCTCAGTCCCTCATCTGTAAAGTGATAAGGATGGACTGAATGGCCTCTAAGATCCTTTCCATGTCTAAACCTATGATTCTGAAGTCCCTTCTACCTCTCATATTCTATGTTCTATATTCTAGCATTCTATGTCCTAAGGCTCCTTCAGGCTCTATGATTGCTTCCTAATAAATAAAAGATTCACTCAATTCTGAATATGTGAATTCATCTGTAAGAAAGAGAAAGGCAAAAAGGCATACCAGATTTTCAACTGATTATACAGAATGTGAAATTTGTTCCATGTGTGCTTGAAATCCTGAGACCAAAAAAAAAGGCAGCAATGAATCTTAGCAAAACCAAGAGGTTTGGAAAGATGATGTAGGTTTAGGGAAGTCTAAGGAGAGCAGAAGCTGATAAGGCCTTGAGAGACAGTTTCCCTTTGGGGATACCTAGGACTGGTTAAAGGCACTGACAAATTTCAAGAAGACAGAAGAAAATAGTCTTTTTAGTCCCTCCAAATCTCTTTCCTCCCACTGCTAATGCCTTCCCTCCCAAACTATAGTGAATACGGTGCTAGACCTAGGATCAGGAAGATTTTAATTCAAATCTAGCTCAGACACTCGCTGGCTGTGTGACCTTGGACAAGTACCTTAACCTTCATCTGCTTCTGTTTCCTAAACTGTAAAATGAAGATAATAAAAGCATCTCTCTCCCAGAATTGTTGTGAGGATCAAATGAAATCATAACTGTAGAGTCCTTTGCAAGCTTTAAAGTGCTATGTTAATGCTAGTTTTTTTCAGTACTTTATACTTATTTGCATTTATTCTTTATATAATCACATACATTCTTATATCCACAGTTAGAATGCAGTTCCCTGAGAAAAGGAATGGTCTCACCATTTGTATTTGTATTTCCAGCACCTAGGACAATGGCTGGCACATATTAGATACTCAGTTAATGCTTGCTTGCTTGATTGATTGATTGATTGATTGATGATGACAAAAGGCAACTCAGAAAAGAGAATGAGTTATGGTACTTGGGAGATATTGACAGCCCTGGGTTCACAACCTGTGGGCATCTATGATGTGGTCATCACTGTGCTGGTCTTGCAAGAGGATGCAAGAGAAGGGGCAACATCAAAGCAATATTTATGCCTGAGAAGCAATATCATATAATAAACTTTCTTCGCAACAACCCTGTAAAGTAGATGATGAAAGTATCCCTATTTACAGATGAAAAACCAGGTGTTTCAAGGTATAGTGACCAGCCTATGTTCACACAACTACTAAGGAGCAGGATCTGTGTTCAGATCTCTAAGTTTAGGTCCATTATTAGGTCCATCTGTCTCACTATAGACACTTAACTAACAAGTTTTATTGAGAACATAATAAGTACCTAGCATTATTGAGGTACTCCTTGCTGCTAAGAAATTTACAAATCTCCTCAGAAGACAATAATACTCATGAAACAACTAGACAACCATTAGCACTTCACCATTGCCTTAACCTCTATTGAGGACCAGGTTGACCACAAAGTATAAGAGGAAGGGATGGTAGCTTCTGTTTCATAATGAGAAGAAAGTATCTTTCTTTGTCCTACCTCAAATATCAATGCCTGTTAACCTACCACAAGCTGTTATAGTTTTGATGTGACTGTAATTAAGTCTTGAATTATGAGTTATAGAAAATAAGTTCAATTAAAGTTAATAAGGCAATATGATGTAGTCAGAAGTACATTGAATTTGGTGTCAGGGGACTTAGGTTTGAAATATCTGTGTGATGTTATACAAGTCAATTCCCTTCTTTTGGCCTCCCCATCTATACAGTAAGGCAGTTTCAGGACATGTGAATACAACTATAAAGTACTCCAGAAATAGAAGGAGAAAAATAACTAAAGAAATACTAATTGTTCATGGTTAGGCCATGCCAATGCAATTTTTAAAAATTATAATACAACCTAAGTGAATTTACAGATTCAGTAAAATGCCAATCAAATTGCCAAGGGATTACTTCACATAATTTGACAAAATAATAACAATTCATCTTAAGGTCTAAAAAGTCAAGAATTGCAAAGAAAATAATGAGAAACAGTAGGAATGAAGTAAGTTTAGCAATGTCAGATCCAAAGATATGCTACTAAGTAATAATTACCAAAATTATTTTACACTGGTTAAAAGTTTTCAAAAAAACTGATCAATGGAACAGACTAGAGAAACAAGTCCTAAAAGCAATTAAACATAGATAGTGTCATAATGTTTTTTAAATCCAAGGTCACTAACTGCTGGGGGAGCAGCTTTCAATTCTATAAAAACTCCTCAGAATACTGGAAAGTCATTTGGAAAAATTAGGTCTAGACCAAGATATACTACAAGTCCCAAATAGATATATAACCTAAAGGTCATATCATAAACCAACTAAATAAGAAGAGAAGATAGCTCAAACAACCATTGATATTGATAGAATCCTTAACTGAGAAAGATAGAAGTGATCATAGAAGAAAAATAGAAAATTTAGGGGCAGCTAGGTGGCACAGTGAATAGAGCACAGGCCCTGGAGTCAGGAGAACCTGGGTTCCCCTCCGGCCTCAGACACTTAACACACACACACACAAACCTAGCTATGTGACCTTGGGCAAGTCACTTAACCCCAATTGCCCTCCAAAAAGCAAAAAAAAATTTTTTTGATTATGAAAAATTAAAGCACTTTTGCATAAGCAAAACAATATATTTAGAATGATAAAAGAAACAGTTAACTGGGAGGAAAATCTTCATAGTGTAATGAGTGTTGTTTCTCTGATGTAGAGAAACGGAATGATGAAAGGTGAAATTCCTTGGTTTAAAATGGAATCTCTTGTATTGTCTTTGAAAGGATGAGCACCAAGACATTGGTGAGAAGAGAGAGCTCTGAGAAAAATGTATCTGAGAACTGTGAGCAGTTGAAAAGAGTCTATTATAAAGGGTGTTGGAATGAAAACTCAAGAGGCTCAGTCCAGGAGTTTGAACTGAGAACTGAAAGTGATTCAGTTAGGGATTTTTAACTGATGACTTTGGCAGCACTAGCGCTAGCAGTGGTGGAGGTGGCTGACTGCAGAAGAAGTAGCTTTGGTGTTTGAATTCATGATGGATGAAAGAGAAGCTCTAAGAAGAAAGTACAGATTTAAGGAAAAGATGGATGATGAGAAAATCCAGGCATTACTGGATGACTGGAGCCATTATCCACCAGGGCTAAAAGGATAGCTGTGACCAGAGAATGGAGAGTGTCCAATCATTGGTAAACTTTCCTTTGCTTGAGAATTCAAAATGCCAATGGGGATGCTACTTTTTCCTCTTCACCTCTCAATTTTATTCTTTAAAATTGTTTAATTGCCTTTTAAATTAATATTAGAGTGGGCACATTTGATATTAATTGTCAATCCTGATTGCTTTTGAGCTATGTATGTTCCTTATTTTCAGAGGAAGGGAGTGGGGAGTGTGATAGTGACAAGAACAAACAGTGTTTTATAATTGATATACAGATTTATAGAAACAACCAGATTTTAAGCCCTAGTTTACAATCCCTGATCCTGGCCTTTTCTTGGTTGAAGGTTGAGCCAAATCAAGAAAGGAATTTATGGCTTTGACTATCAACAATTTTAAAAATAAACAACAGATAAAGAACTAACCTGGATACAGGAATTTTGTTCTTTGCCCCAAGCTAAAAGCAAGTCAGTGTCATTATTTATTTCTTTATTTTTGCTAATTGGACTATTGTGTCATGTTACTTCATTCACTCCTTCACTCCTCCCCATGAATGTGTAGTGACTAGAGAGTAGGAATAGCATGGTAGCTGGAGAAAAGGTGTGGCTAACCCAGGCTGGTAATGCTCACATTCCACAGGTATGAGAAGAAGGAGTAGTCTTTTGCCTTCTTACCTCTGGCTACAGAAAACACAGTAGCAAATATCTCTGGTAAAAATCTGATATTCAAAGTTTATAAGGAATTGATGAAAGTGTTTAAGAACCAGAGCTATTTCCAATAGACAAATTGTCAAAGTATAAAAACAGATGGTTTTCAAATGAAGGCATGTGAACCATCAATAACCATATTAAAATGTTTCATGTCATTAATAATAATATAAAGACAATTAAAATTTCTGATATTCTACTTCACATGCATAGGATTGTGAAAGATGATAAAATGAAAAATTGTTGGAGAGGCTGTGGAGGGATAGGCAGACTAATGAGATTTTGGTGAAGTAAAAAATTGGTCCATCCATTCTGGAAAACAATTTAGAAGTATATTCAAAATGTTACTAAACTATATACACACCTTATCACAGCAATACCAATACTAGGCCTATACCCTGAAAAGATCAAAAACGGAGGGGAAAGGACAGATACATACAAAATTATAGCAGCACTTTTTGGCATAGCATACCAAATTTGGTATATTAAGTTGAGGAAAAAACATGAATCCCCATCAGTTGGGGAATGACTGAGTAAATTGTAACATATAAATATAATGGAATATTGTTATACATAAGCAATGACAATTATTATAGACTTAGAGAAACCCAAGAAAACATGAACTTATGCAGAGTGAAATGAGCAGAACCAGAACAATGGACACTATTACCATATAATGTAAAGGAAAACAACCTTGAAAGACTTCATATTTCTGATCAAGGCAGCGGCTGATCATAATCTCAGCAGACTGAAGATAAACCTGCTTCTAGTTCCTATCTTCCTATACTTTACTGCCTCTCCCAACACCCCCACCATATATTCTCTGACCCAGTGATACTGGTCTTTGCTGTTCTTCAAACAAGACCATCCATCTGACTGGGCCTTTTCTTTGGCTATCCACTATGCCTAGGGCTTTCTCTCTCACCTTCTCTGCCTCCTGGATTCTCTGACTTTCTTCAAGTCTCAGTTATAGTCCTATATTATTCAAGAAACCTTTTCAAGTCCTTCAAATTTTAAAGCATTCCTTCTGAGATTATCCCCAATTTAAATTGTATATATCTTGTTTTTATATAGATGTTGTTTTCCCATTAGTCTGAACACACTGTTTGCTTTGGTTTGGGATGGGGGAAGGGGAGTGCCTTTCTTTTCATTCCCATGCTTACCATAAGTGCCTGACATGTAATAGGCACTTAATGAGTGTTTGTTGACTTGATATCCAGCCTCTTGGCAGAAAGATGATGGACTAGAGGTGCAGAATGAGATAGACATTTCCAGATGTGGCCAATTGGTTGGTAAACATATATTGTCTTTATTATACTTATTTGCTATGCAGGAGAGTTTCTATTTGGGGAATGTGGAGTTAATGGATAATAAAAGACATTCTCCCAAAAAAGAAAGAACAATATCATTGATAAAACATTTTAAAAATATATATAAACAAAACAAAAAGGGAAACAAGTTCACAAGCTTATACAAACTAATGGTAATTGTATTGTTAACTTGCTAAATAAATTTGTAAATATATATGTGTGTGTGTGTGTGTGTGTGTGTGTATTTAACAAACTGTGTATTAGAGTTGGCAAAGTGGATAGAACTCCAGGTATGGAGTCAGGAATATCTGAATTCAAATCTGATCCCAGAAACTTAATAACTATGTCACCTGGGTCCCCTGGGCAGTCACTTAACTTCTGTCTGCCTCAGTTTCCTCATTTGTAAAGTGGGATGATAATGGCAGCCACTTCCCAGGTTTGTGTGGAACCAATGTGATAATAATTAAAAAGCACTTAGCACAATGTCTGGTACATGGTAAGCACTATGTAAATGTTCGCTATTATTATTACTTCATTCAACTTTTGTTTTTCTTTGTATATTGAAATGAGTTTTTTGAAAATGGCTAAATTCAGGCGGCTAGGTGGCACAGTGAGTAGAGCATCGGCCCTGGAGTCAGAAGGACCTGAGTTCAGATCCGATCTCAGACACTTAACGCACACACAAAAAAACAAAAACCTAGCCGTGTGACCTTGAGCAAGTTACTTAACCCCAATTGCCCTCCAAAAGGCAAAAAAAAAATGGCTAAATTCATAATGTAAAATAAAATTTAATGCTTTAAGATAAAAAAAAAATCCAAGGGAAAAATTAGATAAAGTTTCCTTTGACTTTAAATCTTACCTTTGTAAGAAAGTTAAAAAAAAAAAAAGGAGGAGATCACTGTAGACTCTAATTATAAGGGAAAATTTCACTAAAGAAGAGGAACTTTTCCCTGGCATGAAACTATTGTCTAAAGTTCTTAATGATTGTGAACAATATTTTTTTTTCTACATCCTTGCCTTGTCTTGTCCTGGTATCTCTGAGGAGTCAGGATGAATAAAACTAGTAGAAGAACTTTGTCCCTCCCCCCATTTTTTCTTCTTCTCTACTCTTTCTTTTTCTTGCTAGGGAATCAATTCGTAGCCATATGTAATTAGGTTATCTAGTCCAGTTCCCTGCCCAAAGCATGAACACCTCTATGACACATCCTAAAGATTCCTGATTGACTAGAGAATCAATTTCATCGGCCAAGCTATCTGAAGGTAGCTATTGACCTTCAGAACCACCAAGAGCTGGAGAAAACTTCTACTAAGGGCTTGTTGCTCTCTGCTGTCACCTAAGCTGGGTTCCTGTGAACTTCATTCTAACTGGACATCCAAGGAAGTGGATCGCTGGCTGCTCTAGTCTCTACAATCCCAGAAATAGCCAGTTTAATGAGTTCTGCAGTTCTTTGGCTTAAAGAGAGCTGCTATTCACATTAACAACCAACACTTTCTAAACACCTTTTTGAGAGTGATGGTTAATTGACAGAGCTTTATAAAGATTATTCTGAGTAGAGAATAGAAGAGGATTTTTCACTTTACCTTACCAGAGTGGTGAAAATCAACAGCCAACCAGCGAGTAGAGAAATAGTTTCATGAGGTGCAGATTTTAATTAATGGACCGGTAACACTGAAACCCAGAGTCTACAGTTGTAAGTTACCCTAAGCAATGAGCTGTTTTTTGCCTCTTCCTGTGCTTCTTTTCCAAGTTCCTAAAAATGTGTTCTTTTACCATGACTATTGAATGTACCCGTGAAAGAATTTAATATTTATGTAGTTGCTATGATATATTAATTATTAATGTTGTTCAGTTGTGTCCAACACTATGTTTTCTTGTCAAAGATACTGGGATTTTCCATTTTCTTCTCCAATGTATCCCCATTTTACAGATGAGCACTGCCTCCAGTTCTTCCACTATACAGATCCAATTATAACAAACATACTCTTACTCTTCTCTCCCACCATCATAAGGTCCAACATTTCCAAGAATCATAGAAGCTCAGAATTGGACGGAATATGAGAAGTCATTTAACCCAATGCCTATCTGCTGCATGAATTCCTTCCAGAAGGGACTTTCTTCATTCACTCTTTTCCCTTGAAGGTGATACATATTTTAACTTTGCTCCATAATTCTCAAGCCTCCCATCTATAAAAGAGAGATAAATCATTAAGGTTGAGATAAGATGGTCCAGTAGAAAGAGCTCTGCAGTTAGAGTCAGGAAAACTAGGTTCTGGGCCTGCCTCTAACATTTATATACGTCACTAGTCATGGAAAGTCATTTTGCTTTGGGAAATTTTGGTTTCTCCAAGTGTAAAATGGGGATTCACATAATACACTATCTACATCCCAAGATTCTCGTGAGAAAAGTGCTTTGTAAATCTTAAAGAATTATTTAAAATGCAAGCTATTCAGTGACTAATGGCCTGAAGCAGATTTAGAAATGCAGTCATAGTCTTCCAATTCACAGTCCTATATTCTTTCTTTTTTTCCTTTTTGTATTTTTTTAAGATTAAAAAAGTTTTAATTAAAAATATTTTTCCCTCTGCTACTTCTCCCCCTACCACTGGAAAAATAAAATTCTTATAATAAAAATGTATAGTAAAGCAAAACAATTTTTATATTGGATTTGTAGAAAGATATATTTTATTCTTCAGCTTGATTCCATCACCCCTCTGTTGGTAGGTGAACAAAAAGGGTCCTTTGGAATCATCATTGGCCAACACATTTATCAGAATTCTTCAGTTTTTCCAAAGTTATTTGCTTTTACAATGTTGTTGTTATAGCATAATTGTTTTCATGACCCAGTTCATTTCACTCTTTATCAATTCATTTAAGGTTTCCCAGGTTTCTCTAAAACTATCTCCATCATAATTTCTTTTACCTCAATAGTACTCCATCACACTTATACACCATAATTTGTTAAGGTATTTATTCGTTAATGGTCATTCCCTTAGTTTCCAGTTCTTTGCTATCACAAAAAGAACTCATAAATATTTTTGCATGTATGAGGCCTTTTCCTCTTTCTTTGATCTCTTTGGGAAAGAAGCTTAGAAGTGCAATTGCTTTGTTAGAGGATATACATAGTTTAGTAACTTTTGGGCAGAGCTCCAAATTGGTTTTCAGAATGGTTGAACCAGTTCACAACTCCACCAATAGTATATTAATTTGCCTATTTCCTACAGCCTATCCAACATTTGTCATTTTCCTTTTCTTTTTTTTTTTTTTTGGTCAATTTCTGATGTGTTTGATGTGGAATCTAATTCTATGTTCTTTCTACTAAACTGTGTTGTTGCTGCTAGTGTTTCTGATGGAAATTCTATAGTATCTATTTAGGAACATTTTTCCCCCTTGGCATCAAAAATATAAGCTAAATCTTTTTCAGATGAATAGTGGAAACAGCAAGCTGAATTCTGAGTAATTATAATAACCTATCATCATCTCAGAGAGCTAATGATGAAAAAATGATACTTTCTTCCTTTTGGCAGAGAAGTGAGTGACTTTGGGGACTGAATGTTGCATATGCCACTAGACACATCGACTCAATTAGCTGTTTCTGCTTAACCATTTTTCTTTGTTACAAGGAGAGATTCAGTTCCAGAGTGTGTCTTGACGGTAGGGAGGGGGTGGAATGGTGTAATCAGAAATTAATGTAATGTAAAAAATTAAAGACACTAAAAATATATACATATTTTATAGCATACATTTATACATATAAATATATGTGAAATAATTCTATATGAGGAGGAGGAGGAAGATGAGAAAGAGAAGGAAGAGAAAAAAGAAGAGGAGAAGGAAGAAGGAGAGGAAGAAGAGAAGGAGGAGGAAAAATCAATGATAAAAGGAAGTGAATATGGATTTACTTAGGCTAGTTAACTGTACAGAGAGTACTTTAATTAAGCAACAAAGATACTAAAAATACAGACATCATGAACTCTCAGCAAACACAAGAGGTATAATAAAGATAAACAATTCTTTGCGCAGTACAGGAGAAATTTATGAATTTTTTTGCTTGAGTTAGAGTTTTCAGATATAAGAAAAGAGTTGTGAGTATGGATAGTTGTATTTTACATTGCTGGATTTCTGGTAAACCCTTTAACATAAAAAACTAAAAATTTGCAGTGCCAAATTCGCTAATTTCACTTGTGCTGAAATTATGAGCACAAAAGAGAACAGAAAACAAAAACTCAACACTAACTTGTCTAGAAAACAAAAATTCAACGCTAACTTGTCCAACTTACCAAATAAAGTACACTATAGGAACAGAGGATGTATTTGCAGGAGTCATAAAATTATTATACTTGTTCTGAGAGTTTCCTGGTTTGGGAATGAATGGCTGTTACAGACTGATTTCCTAAGTTGATTTATTTTTAAAAGACTATCTTCAGGGACACATGGTTTAATTCCACTAGGGTTTTCTTTCTTTCCTACCTTCCCCCCCCCGACCCCCACCCCCTCTGCCCCATTTTCAGGTGACATTGGAAAATAACTTTCTGGTTCTGGCACACCAAATTCAGAATGGGGTCACATGGCAAGCAGTCCTTGCAGCTTGGAAAACTCCATCTTCCCTCCTACAAATGCCTTCAGCAGTTGAATTTTTTACTTGCCCTTAGCATTTCTGCTGTTGCATTTACCAAAATAAAATACATTTCTGCTTGTCTCTCTCTGGGAAAGTGCTAGTGAGCAGAGGTTTTTGACAGTTGTATATTAAATGCAGGTGGCTTCATGAAAGTCGTTTCTGTCTTACTCACTACATTAACCATAACCTACAATTTCTTCCAAAAGAACTGGAATGAATTAAATTGTTTAATAAAACCTTACTTACCTGGATAAACTCATTTCAATTTTGCATTTAGATTCCCTAATGCATCTTTCCAGATTATTATTTGCTACATAAAAAGCTAAAGCTGTTTACTTAGAAAACCAAACATCAGATTCTAATCCTGGTACCTTTCCAGGTTTTTAGCTACATTGCTGTTGGTTTTTGGTTTTTGTTTTTTTTTTTACATTTCTACCAAAGTATGAGCTGTCATGTATTTCATTTAGCATGAATTGCTAATTCCGATTCCCAAACTAAATTAAAGACACACATTTTGTTTGTCTCTGTGTCAGTGCCCTTCCATTCTGTTGTTTTGCAACCTGTACAATGGAAATAGAAAGTTTCAGGCAATAAGAGGATTGAACTTGATTATTTAAGGATTGACTGAAATGTTGCCTTTGCCTACTTTTAAACCAGGGTGGATTTTTTTTAAATATACATTTTGTAATAGCACCTTCTTACTTTAATAGGTTATGTATTTTTTGTATACAGTGCCAATATGTTGTAAATATTTTCAACCAGACACAGAAGATTCATAGAGAGGGTTGCACTGATGTGATTGTCTAACTTAGAGTGTTAAAGATGATGCAAAACCTCCCAGGTTTCTATGATCATATTCAATGATATCTTCTCTACAGAAATTTCTTTTTCTTAGTATTATTTTTTTTTAAATAGAGACTTCCAGACTGCCTTTATCACTTCGTTGATTAATATAGGGAGGGCACAAGTGAGGAAATTCCTTTACCAATGCAATTTCGAACCTTCTCTGCAACTTAAAATCTTAGAGATGCCTCTAATGCTAAGAAGTTAAATGACTTGTCCAAAGTCACACAGTATATGTCAGAGACAGGTCTTGAACCCTGGCTTTGAGGCCAGTTCTCTATCCACTATGCAAAGTGTCTCTTTTTATTGTTATATTTTGTTTTTATATCACATTTATTTCTGAATACATCCCTTCCTAATAGCTTCTCTCCTGTCCAGTGAACCATTCCTTGAAATAAATATTTTCAAAGAAGAGGGAAGTTAAGAGAAATCACCAGTAAAGTAATGGGGAGGAAGGTAAAGGGGGAGGGAGATAGTTCAGTTCTGCACTAGCTAGCTGGGTGACCTGGTACAATCAATTTCCCACCTCTTGGTGAAGTGGATAGAGAGTCAGCCCTGGAGTCAAGAGGACCTGAGTTCAAATCCAGCCTTACACACTTACTAGCTATGTGACCCTGGGCAAGTCACTTAACCCTGTTTCCTCATCTGTAAAATGAGCTGGAGAAGGAAATGGTGCTCTATGCCAAGAAAACCCCAAATGGGGTCATCAAGAGTCAAACACAATTCAATAACAACGAGAGTGAGGGAGTTGGCTTCCAGCTCTCACATGCCATTTTCTAGCACTGTATAGGGTCACAGGATTTAGAAATCATCTAGTCATCTTACAAGCCAGGGAACTGAGGCCCAGAGAAGTGATTTGCTTACACAAAGCGGCAGAACCAGGAACTGAACCTACATCCTCTGGGCTCAATCCAGCGCCCCTTTTTGTCTCACCAGTTGCATTCTAGTCTTTAAAGCCCTGTCTAGTTTCAGGACTCTCTGGCCTCTCCAAGGTCCCCTTCAGGCCTCAGCTACTGTGATTGAGAGGGTTAGTGCAAGTCTATTGTGTTGAACAACTTGAGAAATTCTCCACGAACCCCGGAGATGAAGTGACTGAGGTTTGTCATGTTTTCAAGATTTCAGCTTTTTTTTTTTTTTTCAAATGTGCTCTGCACAGAACTGTCAGGCCTGGGTGGTGGGGTGGGGCTGAGGTGCAGGCGGTGAGTGGGAGGGAGGGTTCCTGGAGCATCCCTGACACCTCTGAGCCTGAAGAGGCTCCCAACGACCTCGTGGAATCCCCGACCAAGCCAGCAATGTCATTGTTAAAAAGCCCACGTACTGATTACCTTATAATCAAATTTTCACTGCTCTTTCTGACAGGTTTTTAAGTTACTTATGGGATCTATTTATATGTGGAAGCATCAACATTATGCAGTAAATCCAACCACAACTCAGTCACATATTTTATTAAGTTTAAGTTCAGTTAAAGTGCAGAGTAAACGAGGGCCCTATGTCTCTCAGTTCCATCTGACTTGCGGTTGCTATAAAAAAGCCCACATGCTGCTCTTTCAGATGTGTTTTGGATTGAAAATAGGATTAATGTGCTAAAGTGTGATTAGAATGGTTAAACACGATTAATTGGAACAGACTTGTATTGCCAGGGGATCTCCTCTAGTCCTGGCAGGCCTCCAGTTCACCAAGTGAACAAAGCCGACCAACTGTCCAAGTTTTTCCATGTCTTTGCTTATGTGCGTTTGCCTATGACTTTTCTCATAGCCAGCTTGTCTCAGAGCAGATTAAACACAGCTGAGAATGTTGGTCTAGGTCTGCAGTGAGGGAGCCCTGGGGAATAAGCAGGAACCTCTGGCCCAGACTTTCCTTCTCTGGTGCTGGTTGAAAACTGCCATACACCTAGGGCAAGGGTCCAGGTGGATCGGCAAGGGAGTGGGAGTAATTTGGGGTTCTTAAAATGATCTATTAAACCCCTGAACTTTAATCAAGCTGCTACCACACTGACAGCTATGATTTACTTGCAAATCATTGTAATGGCTAAAAGGGGGCAGGCCAAAGGCAGAGGAGAAGCACTTGTCCTGGAGTTGGGACGAAAGGAAGTTTGCTTCCAGATCCACTGTCTTTAGGTTTTACTACACCCAAATCTCCTGGCATCAGTGACACACAACATCTACTGTGTTTGTCATTAACTATTTGACTGGACAGTAGTAAACTCTCTCCCCCTGCCCCCCCCCCCATCCCTCCCTTTTCCTAAACATAGATTAAGGATTTAAAGTTTAGCTAATCAAAGTTTTAACTGATCCTGCCTGTATAAGTCAGAGTGAGTTAGTGTTTCTTTTAAAGAAATACCATCCTAGGGTTCCAAGTTTACACAAATTAAACTTAATTTTTTTTAATGTAGGGCCTTGGAGCACCCCCTTCTAAGAAAGTAAGAGTTACTTTACAGGGACTCATGCCAAATTGACTTTCTAGCAATTTCTATTCCAAATGATTATTCAATAAATGGGTCCGTCCTCTTGTGGGCATCTTTAAGAGTTGAAGAGTAAGGCCTGTCATCAGTTCTCCAAATTTAAAAGCAATGCTGTCCCTTTAAAAGAATATCTGGACCCAACAGAATGAATTCCTGGCACCCAAATTTACAGAAGATTGAGACAGTAACTACAAAGTGTAAATAGTATTACAGAAAAGAATTCTTCTATTCAGATTTGAGAGAGAATAAATAGTTTTGTGTATACGTTCTAAAAATGTGTTTGTGGGCACTCTAAAGGAAAAAAAAAACAAGAAGATATACCAGGAATTTTTGAAATACTTCACTTTAATTTACTTTAAGTGTCAAGGAAAATTATTTAAAAATAAAAACTTATAATTTTATAACATGTAATAGCTAACTACATCTGTATTATCTAAAGGTACCATGGGATTGAGCATCAGGTCTCAGTTCCAGACCCAGCTCTGAACAACCACAGGCAAACTGTGCCTCATTCCTAATCTGCAAAATTAGCATAATAATATGCCTGAGGCCTGTCTTAAGGAAAGCACTGTGGAAGCTTTTAAATGCTTTCTAAATTTGAGCTATTGAACGATGCCTTAAATGAAGTAAAATTTAAGCATGGAATATATCTTTGCATGCCTGAACTTGGCTAACTAGAAATGTGTGCATTTTCGCTGCTGAAGGGACATGTGGGTGGGGACCAGGGAAACAAGAGGGAGACATTTTATAATAAAGTTAAGGGAAAGTCAAGGTCAAGACCTGTCTGAACTTGTTAAGACATGCATTTCTCCTCAATTCATCTCATTCCTCACTTTAGCTCTAAAGTGGAACCATATAATATACTAGCACATAGAAAACTTTGGTTTAATACACACACACAAATACATACACACACATACATACATATGTGTGTATGTATGTATATATAGATCTGTATGTATGTATATGCATATACATGTACACATATACATAAATATATATATCTTTGAATTAATTAATTTTTGTATGTGCTTATGAGGATGAGTTGGAAATTTATGCGTTTGGAAATTTTGTGTCTCAATCTCAAAAAATTGTTTAGGAGTTTGGAAATTTTATGTCTAAATCTCATAACTCTCTAACAGAGGCTGAATAAGTCCCTTCCAAAACTTTGCTCTGTTTTATGAGAGCTCTTTCCTTCACGAATTTATCTCATACTATGCTTCTTTGTTGCATCTGTTCCCTCCTGCATCATTTTTATCACCCCCCAGAGTGCACAGAGGAGGTACTGTCTGATGGGGACAGGTGGGAAATTATTTGTATTTTACTCTTGAAGTAATGTATTGTCTGGCTCATTATTTGAATTTTGATGGGTCAGAATGAGTTTAAATATCAATTATTTCTGTTCTGACCAGAAACTCTGAGGGTCCTCCCATCTCTAACCGGATCCTTTGTGGAGGCAAGGTAGACCATCTTTTACCTCAATTCTTACCTAGCCTTTAAGTGTACTGAATGAAATGTTGCTTCAGACAAACTGAGACCTGGGAAAGACTTTAGCTTAAAAAGACTAAGGTCTTCCGCTGCATCTGGGGTCATCTCTAGTAGTCCCGACTTATGTCTAGCCACTGGACTCTGATGACTCTAGAGGAGAGAATAAGGCTATTGACTTTGCACAACTCTGTCTCATTTAATTCCAATTCATTTACAAGTCAGGACATCACCTTCCTGAGGTCATTGGTCCTTTTTGAGAACAGAATGAACAATAGACAACAATCCTCAGAATATAAACTCCTTGATGGCAGGGACTATTCACTATTTGTCTGTGTATCCCCCAGGGCCTAGGGTAGGGACTTGCCAAAAGGTAGATAAACCACCCCTAGCACAGGAGGCTCTTTCCCACATGTGACTGCTTCTCTGGATTAACAAAGAGCCCTAATTTAGTCTGGTCCCAAAAAGGGATCAGGTTTTCTTGCTTTCTTTGACTCATTATGTCCCAAAGGAAAGTTACAGAAAAAATATTTCCAACAAAAATATTTCCAAAAATTCCCTTTTAAGGAATTCCCTAGGTGGTAGCACCTAGGGAATTCCTTAAAAGGGAATTAGCAGGGCCTCCTCTAATAAAAGGTACTTAATGTACAAAGTAGATATCAGATATTGGACAGCTATTTATTTTTGACAGCACAAAAAAATGTGGTGATGTTGTTGTTGTTGCATGTCCAATTCTTTGTGATCCCATTTTTTCTTGACAAAGACACTAAAGTGGTTTACCATTTCCTTCTTCAGTTCATTTTACAAATGAGATAAATAGGGTTAAATGACTTATCCAGGGTTACAGAGCTAGTAAGCGTCTGAGGCCAGATTTGGACTCAAATGTTTCTGACTCCAGACCTGGCACTCTATCCTTTGTGTCACCTAGCTGCTCCATAAAATGCTAACAAATTCTTAAAACATTAAACAAGAACCTGTCGCAACTATAATACTATCTTGAGAGGTAAAGACAACTTTGTGGGATGACTCACTCAACTCACCTCAGAACTGTACTGTCTAAGCAACTCACAAAGTTCCAATCTTAAAATGGATAGTTTAGATTGGATTAAATTGTTCTTGTACAAATAAAATAAATATAGCCAAGGTAAAGGAAAAGCAGAAAACTGGGGGTAAATTTTTATAGACAGTTTCTCAAATAAAGTTTCTCATATCTCAAATATTTTAAAAAATTATAAAATCCATAAGAATATGAGTCAATGATCAAAGCATATTAATGAGCAGTTTTCTGATGAAGAAATGAAAACAATTTATAGTCTTACAAAAATGTTCTAAATCATTTTTGATTAGATAAATGCAAATTAAAACAACCTTGAAATATCATTTTGTACCTATCAGATTCTACTAGATAGAAGGGAAAAGTGACAAATGTTGGAGGGGATGTTGAAAAATTGGGACACTAATTGGTGGAATTGTGAACTGATCCAACCATTTAGGAGAGCAATCTAGAATTATGTCCAAAGCATTATTAAACTGCCTGTACACTTTGACCTAGCAATACTGGCAGGGTATGTGCCCAAGTAGAGACCTTTTCCCTTTATCCCAAAAGAATTTGAGTCACATTTGTCCATAGGCCCTCTCTGAATTTTCCCACTTGATCTGGTTTTTCATACCCAAATCTGTTACCCTTAATCTAACCTAGCCCTCCATTGTCTGTTACCTCCAGATTGCCTCCAGCGCTTCCCCCCTTGATCCCATCAAATCCTATTCTCTTAGTTCCTGGAGTCCAAAGTCTAGTCATCCCAGGCCCATCAAGATCCTCCTTGGACTCCTCCTCAAGACCCTCCCTAAACACCTCCTCTAGTCACTCCAAACTCCTTGACCACCCCTAGATCTTTCCCATAGTCTTTCTGTATATAAGATCCATCTTGCCTTCATGGAGTTGCTCAGATTCAGTCTAGCTGAGATTCAATCTGGCCAGCTTGTCAATATAAGCATCACAAATGCTTAGACTCCTTAAGAGTCTACCCAATATGGTGAATCTTTAATAAACTTTGCTTTCCTTTGTCTGAAAGAAGGCTTGGGCCAAATTCATTGGGGCAGAACAAGCATGTCAGTATTTTGGGGTCCCGAGCACCCTTAAACCTCAACAATACCACTGCTAGGTCTATTTCCAAAGATGATTAGGGGAAAAGGAAAAGGACTTGTGTAGATAAAAACTGGAAATTGGGGAATGACTGAACAAGTTGTGGTACATGATTGTGATGGAAAACTACTGTGCTATAAGAAATGATGAGCTCAATGAATTCAGAAAAACATGTAAAGACTTGCATGAAATAAGGAAGAGTAAAATGAGCAGAACCAAGAGAATGTGGTATAGAGTAACAACAGTAATGTTTTAGCAATAACTTTGAGTGACTAAGTTATTACGGCTATTATAAATACCCAAATTAATTAAAAAGGACAAATGAAGGAAGACGCTATCTACATCTAGAGAAAGAACTGATAAATAGAAGTATGCATTGAATGATTTTGATTTTACATATGTGTGTGTGTGTATCTAATGGTAACCATCTCTAGGACGAGGGGAGGAGGGAAGGAAAAAAAGAAACAAAAAGAAAATGTACGTGATAATTTTATTATATATTTAAAAGGAACAGTAAGTTGTACATAATAGAATTGTGGTTTCATGTGCAAACATCATCTTTTTTTATTTTACTATGTTATAGAAATGCTTGTTTTATTTTTTTGCTTTTGGGGTTGGGGAGGGCAATTGGGGTTAAGTGACTTGCCCAAGGTCACACAGCTAGCTGTGTGTGTGTGTGTGTGTGTGTGTGTGTGTGTGTGTGTGTGTGTGTGTGTTAAGTGTCTGAGGTCAGATTTGAACTCAAGTCCTCCTGACTCCAGGGCCAGTGCTCTATTCACTGTGCCACCTAGCCACCCCACTTGTTTTATGCCATAAATTGAAAATAAAATAACATTTTAAAAAGAATGAAACAAAATAGTTCCAATCTTCTGGCTAGCCAGGCATAGCTCTTAAGCATTCCTCTCAGCTTTCAGTGATCCTGTCAGTGATCAAATCTATGAAGTGGCAGGAAGTACTTTCACTGGGGAGCTGGTACTGACTCAGGACCTCTTGACCTCTTTAATCCATGAGTTTGCCCCTAGGGCTAGAAATGTTCAATTCTCAGGATCTGTGTTTGGTGACCTAGGCTAAGGGAAAGAAAAACCAAAGAGAAGATGTTGTCAAGGACTTGAGTTTGGTCTCTGGCTCACCTAGGTAATCACATGTTCTCATGGTCCTGTACCTGAGTTGTGGCTGCCATTGCTGCTGCGAGTCAGGAAGAGAAATCTCCTCCCTCCTGCATCTTGCTAAAAGTCCAAGGAAAAGGCTTTCTGAGTCCCAAGAGATATGCTCCAAAAAGAGAGGCTACAGCCTAAAGCTCCCATAGTCTCTTATGGGGAAGAGACTGCTTCCTTCACAAGAGGCAATTCCCCCAAGATTTTCAAACCTTTGACATAATCTCCCTTCCTGATCTAGTCATGGGGACTAAGGGACAAACCAGGGGCCTTTAACAAAGGGTCAGTGCATGTGTCCAACTTCAAGATATGTGCTCCAGTCCAGAAAATCAAAAGTTTACTCTGATTATACCTGCTACATTAATTTAATAAATGATTCTCATTCAATTGTCACCAAATTTTATTAGGGTGCCTGGTTACTGTTTTTAAAAATAGTGTGAGGGTACTTAAAGTATCCCTTCTAACCTTCATAGAAAAAGCCACAGAACAGAACATACCTGCTAACTTGATGCTAAAACTGTTGTTTGTCCTTCGTTCTCAAAGAGCACCATGACATCATGGTGGTGATGCCATGACATGCAAGTGAATTGGATTTAAGTGAGGCAGGGCTGCGCAAAGTTACCAGCCTCACTTTCTACTCTGGAGCCATCTGAGTCCAGTGGCCAGATACACACCAGGACAACTCGAGATGGTGCTGATGCTAGAATTAAGGGCCAGGAGGACTAGCTATACCTATTCCTTTAGCAGTTGTTGTTTGGGAATTTTTTTGTTTCTTTGTTTTGTGGGGGTGGGGAGCAGTTATTCTTTGTTTAGGGAAAAATCTAGGGACCACTAGAAGATTTCAGAACTGGAATGATGTGAATGTCTTGGGAATGCAAAAACAAAACAAAACAAAACAAAAAAACCAAAGAATCACATGGTATTTTCATCTTCCACAAACAGGAAAGGTTACACCAAACCTCAGTTACCAAGAAAACCTCCCAAGAGAAAAAACAAAATCTATCATAAGCAAACAACTCTGGTTCAGATTTGATATATAACTGTCAGTTTAGACCCTGGCCTGAAAATGGAAAATGAGAATGAAGGTGAGAATCCCAGAAGGACATAGTCACTGACGACTTGAGAACAATTAGTGGGTGAATCCCCACCAGCAGCAGAACCATCCTCTCAATCACTCAGGTGCAAAACTTCTAAATCACCTTGACCCCTTTTCCCTCACTCACCCTCCAAATCTAATCAGTCTTCAAGTTTTGCTCCCTTGACTTTGGTAACATCTCTTGCATCATTCCTATTTTTTTTTTCATTCACACTGCCACCATCCTAGGTCAGGACTTCATTATCCCTCACATAGAATAGCATTTTTCATTACTCTCCCTCCTTCTAAGTATCTCCTCAGTTCAGTCTTTCATGCAGGTAGAGTAGTTAAAATGCTGGACTTGGGGTCAGGGAGACCTGAATTCAACACCTGCCACAGATGTTTAATAGCTGTGTGACCCTAGGCAAATCACCTAACTTCTGTGAACCTCAGTTTCTCCATGTGTAAAACGGGCACAATAACTTCCAGGATTGTTGTAGAGACAAAATGAGATATTTATAAAGCACTTTGAAAACCTTAAAGTGCTATATAAATTGCAGCTATCATTATTATTATCATTATAGTCTACTATGTGCCAGACAGTATACTAGATGATGGGATACAAATTGTTTTTCAGCCATATCTGATTCTTCATGAGCCTGTTTGGGGGGTTTTTTGGCAAGGAGACTGGAGTGGTTTGCCATTTCCTTCTCAAGATTATTTTACAGATGAGGAACTGAGGCAAACAGGATTAAGTGACTTGCCCAGGGTCACACAGCTAGTAAGTATCAGAGGGTAGATTTGAACTCAGAAAGATGAATCTTCCTGACTCAAGGTCTGGCACTTTATCCACTGTACCATATAGCTGCAAATGCCTGGGATATAAATACAAAATATGAAACAATCCTTGCCTTGAAGAAACTTTTATTCAATAAGAGTGACAGGGCCGGAGCACTAATGGAATTTTTATTGGAAAAAAACAACAGTTTTCTGGAAGAAAGAATTTGTAAAATATCGAAGTGTTCATTTACAAAATATTTCAGTGCAAGAAAGATGACAAAAGATGAAGGGGGGGAGGGCGAGAATCGATGATGTTATTATCCAAGAAAGAGATCCAGAAGACATTACTAACAACCCATCCATATATCAACCTCCTCATCTTTGTAACATTTTTACGAGTAAGATCTACATATATTTCCACACTATTATCCATGAATCTATTATGAGAAGAGAATAAAGACAGAGTTCTATAATTGATTTTCCATAGTAGATAATCTTTTAGTTAAATAATTAACTGAAAGGTACTAAAGGCAAGATCTTTCTGTGTTTATTGTTCATTGATTGATCAAAAAAAATTGACTTGACTAAGCAAAACTTTTATAATCTCCCCTCCAATATGGAATCCATTATGCATATGTTATGACAATGTGTGATTTCTTGCTCAATGCATCCTCAGAAATAACTGTTCAACAACCCTCTTATTATCAACATGGAGGAAGGCAAAAAACAAAGAGATACATGTCGAACAAAGGTGTCTGCCATAATTATGGAAGTTATCTTCCAATGATTCTCTCCAGTCAGGTCTTTACAATGGTCAGATCCTCTGATATTGCTGTTGGCTGAGGATATTGTGCTGATTGATTGCATCAAGTTTCAAGAACATTGTAGGGCCTCCTCCTCCTCTGTGACCTCAGAAAAAAATCTGTCTAGCAGACCTTACAGGAGTTAGGAGTTGAGTTTTACTGTTCTTTGGTTGTTCAGGCACGTTTGACCCATCGTGACCTCATGGACCATAGTACACCAGACCCTCATATACTCCACTATCTCTCTAAGTCTGTCCAAATTCATGTCCGTTGTTTCTGTGACACTCTCTATTTTATCCACGTCATATTCTGCCATCCCCTTTTCCTTTTGCCTTCAATCGTTACCAACATAAAGGTCTTTTCCAACAAGTCCCGTCTTTTCATTATGTGGCCAAAGTATTTAAGCTTCAGCTTCAGTATTTAACCTTCCAGTGAATATCCTGAATTGATTTCTTTAAGTATTGACTATTTGATCTCTAAGTAGTTGAGTTAGCACTTAAATATGTATATTTGGGAAAAGCATTGTAGATGGATTATATATTATGCTTAGAATGAAATAGTATAAAGAAAGTCTACTGTACCTGGGAGTGTGCTGGCAAATGTTTAACAACCAGCTTTATGAAAAGACACTTTTTGTTGTTGTTTAATCTGCATTATTAGTATTTTCTTCATCACTTTCTTAAATCTAAACAATCAACAAAACAACAAATCAAACCTGATTTATAGTGTTTGCTCGTTCATAATTGTCTATCACAAGCTCATATAAGTTGACTCTAGAAAACCCCTAGCTACATTGTACTGAAGAAATTGCGCAGTGCTTTAGATGATTTCAAGCTGATTCCTGGGACAAAAGCCTATTTTTAACACAAATGTTTGAAAGGTAATGGAGAGGTATATGGTAAGTACAAATAAGCCTCATATTATTTCCAGTAATGATCTATGTGCAAGAAGGGGCACAAGGGATATGATCAAAGAAGTGCATGATCAAAAAGAAGAGGAGTCTAGCCATGTATCAGGAGCTAAGGATAATTGATTAACAGCCACGGTGCTAGACTTGTACCAATAAAATATAAAATAATCTCTTGAGGAAGGCCCTTAGAATACTGGGTAGATACTTGGCAAAAGAGCTACAGGAAAATATGGACAAAAGAATTACACCACCATCACCACCATCACCATCACCACCATCACCACCACCACCATCACCACCACCACCACCATCACCACCACCACCACTACCATCACCATCACCACCACCACCACCATCACCACCACCACCATCACCATCACCACCACCACCATCACCACCATCACCACCACCACCACCACCACCACCACCACCATCACCACCATCACCACCACCATCACCACCATCACCACCATCACCACCACCACCACCACCACCACCACCACCATCACCACCATCACCACCACCACCACCACCATCACCATCACCACCACCATCACCATCACCATCACCATCACCACCACCACCATCACCACCACCATCACCATCACCACCACCATCACCATCACCACCACCACCACCATCATCATCATCATCATCTTTTTATCATTATGAGATCCCCTCCCCTTCCCTCTTGGTTTCCACTCCACCATCGTCATCATTATACCCCCTGTGTAGAGCACCTTCTGGCCTTCTCCATTGCTTTTCCACTTCCTTTTGTATATTGTCTTCCCCCATCAGATTGTAAACTCTTTAAGGGCAGAGATCTTCTTCCTTTTTCTTATTTGTGTGCTCAATGCTTAGCACAGTGCCTAGCATACGGTAGTTGCTTAATAATGTTGATTGGATTAGACAGAAGTACTGCTGATAATGGACGGAACAATGACAAAAGAGAGAAGGTGGCTCTTGATGGTTCAATGTCAACCTGGCAGGAGGCTCTGTCAGTGTCTCAAAGATGTGTGCTTTTATCTTATGATGTTTTATCAATCTTGTTAATGGCTTAGATAAAGGCATAGATGGAATGTTTCTCAAATTTTCACAAGGCACAAAGACAAATGGGATAGCAAACACTTGGATGGCAGAGTCTGCATGCCGAAAGGCCTTAATGGTCTATACTGTTGAGCTGAATCTAAGATGTGTGGAATACAGAGCTGTCCTGCTGGCCAAGGAATCTTGGATTCAAGTCTCCCTTCTGACACACCAGCTGTGTACTCAAGGGCAAGTCAATTAACCTTTAAAGGTCCAATGTAATACCTAAGACTAAAAGATTTCTTTTTAAAAAAAATTTTTATTACAAACACTAAAAAAATAGACAATAACAAAAGAAAAAACATATTGTGAACTTAAATATTAAAACCAATACAAAATAAGAAAAGAAAAAAAAACATCATGTGCACAGCAGAACATGAGACAATTCAAAATAAATAGAAATAAATTTCCCAGTTCAAGAAAGCCTTTGTAATAAATACTGTGTTGTGTTGTGAGCTGTCCATCTTTTCTTTGAAGACAAAAATATTTCAGTGGTAGGATGGCTCCTCTCTAGTAGTTTCCAGCACCAAAGAAACCAAAGGCTCAGTTTTTTAAAGTAAGAATAAAGAAACAATAAATCTTAGTATCAGTTTTCAAAAGAGCTTTGCTTTGAGATCTGAGATCTCCAAAACCCTATTAGCTCACCAAACATTGGATAAGGAAACACATGCTTTAAAGGCTCATTGGGTTTTCATAGGCAAGCCTTATAATTATTAAATACATGTGTTTCTGTATTCTCAGGGCTCAAATGCTTTCTAATTCACACTTTGCTCCTGTGATTTGGTGGCTTAATCTATAGATTCATCAGAAAACATGCTAATGTTGGCTGATCTGATCCTCAATGATGTCATTCCAGGGTCTTAATTTTCTATAGATCAATCCTGGCAAAAATAACCTCTCACTTTAGTGAATCAAAACAATAGCACTTACTAAGTACAAGAGCCTGAATCATATTTTAAGGAGAGTTGGCCAAAAAACAAAATGTAAAAGAAGCCTCATCCATGCAGAGCTAAGGGGAAAATCATGTTCCTGATGAGAATTTGAGGTGATTATCTCCTGTCAGCATTACCTCATAGAACAGGCAGCTTCTAGAGTTCAATTATTTTGAAATACCAAGTAGACAGGTGACTGATTTTTTTTCTTACTCCTTTATTGCAACATTCTATTGAGGGACAATAGCTTAGGAAAGTTTTGTAAGAAGGTTCCAGAAAACCATTTATTAATAGCATCTAATAAGACGGCAAGATATGTGTCATTTGGTGTTTTTTTTCCCTTGTCACATCAACTTTCCTTCCCAGCAGGTTTTTTTTAAAACAAATGCTTTATTAACTTCTGGTTTACATCATTCATTTCCGCCAGATTTTGAGTTACAATTTTCCCCCCGTTATTCCCCTACCCAACCTCCCAGAATAGCAGTCCCACAAGATATTCCCTCATCCAGTCTGCTCTCTCCCATATCTTCTCCCATACCCCTTTCAACTTTTCCATTAGAGCAAGGTGAGTCTCTGTGTCCCAATGCCTGCACATCTTATCTCCCAATTACATGCAAAATAGTATTAATAATAGTATTTATATATATTTGAAACATTTGATTTTAAAACCTCGAATTTCAGATCCATTCCCTTCCTCCCTTGTCACCCAATCCCTCTGGGAAGATAAGCAATTCAGCATGTGTTGTATATGTATAGCTATGCAAAACACTACCATAGTAGATATATTGTAAAAGGCTGCTTATAATTCCCTCCCACCCATCCCACCCCACACCCGGTCCATTCCCTACTTTGATCCTGTCCCTCTTCTATAGTGGGTACTTCCAAACTCCCCTCCCCCCAGAATGCCCTCCCCTCCATCATCCCCTCTCTCATCCCCCTTTCCCCTACTCTGCTGCAGGGTGAGATATCCCATTTAGTATGTATGTCATTCTCTCCCTGAGCCAAATTCAATGAGAATATGGTTTTGCCTTTTTGCCTACCTATTCTTCCCCTCCCCTGCAGCCACTTCCCCTTACTTCTACATGAGATAGTTTACCCTACCCTGTCTCTCCCCATTTCCTCTTGCCACTTTCCTCTCTCACCTCATAATTTCACCCCTTAAGTATCATCCTTTCCCAACAAATTCAACCTACGCCCTCTATCCATGTATAACTGTAAACATATATATACACATTCACATATGTATTCATATGCCCATATACCCTTCTTCTATTATTTTCATACTGAGAAAGGTTTCATCAGTCACAATTATTGTTTTTCCATGTAGGAATGTAAATAGGCTAACTTTGATAAGTTCCTTTTGATTCCTTTTCCCTGATTACCTTCTCAGGCATCTCTTGATTCTTGTGTCTGGATGTCAAATTTTCTATTCAACTCTGGTTTTTTCCTCAAGAATGCTTGAAAGTCCTCTATTCCACTGAATGACCATATTTTCCCCTGAAACAAGATACTCAGTTTTTTTTTTGTTTTTTTTTTTAAAGCAATTGGGGTTAAGTAACTTGCTCAAGGTTACACAGCTAGTCATTTTTGATTTATGCGTGGGTGCTCATTTTCTGAGGCCGGATCTGATCTCGGGTCATCCAAACTCCGAGGCTGGCGCTCTTACTCACTGCGCCACCTAGACGCCCCTTTAGGGCAATTGGGGTTAAGTAACTTGCCCAAGGTTACACGGCTAGGTTTTTGTTTGTGCGGATTAGGTGTCGGAGGCCAGCTCCGAACTCAGGTCCTTCTGATTCCAGGGCTGGCGCTCTATTCTCTGCGCCACCTAGCCGCCCCTAAGATACTCAGTTTTGCTGAGTAGGTGACCCTTGGCTTCAATCCCAGCTCTTTTGCCCTCTGGAATATCATATTCCATGCCCTTCAGTCCCTAAGTGTAGAAGCTGCCAAGTCCTGTGCTATTCTGATTGTGTTTCCTCAATATTGAAATTGTTTCTTCCTGGCTGCTTGGAGTATTTTCTCCTTCATCTGGGAATTCTGGAACCTGGCTATAATATTCCTAGGAGTTCTCTTTTTGGGATCTTTTTCAGGAGGTGATCTGTGGATTCTTTCAACTTCTATTTTGCCCTCTGGGTCTAAAACATCAGGGCAATTTTCCTTGAGAATTTCTTGAAGGATGATTTCTAGGTTCTTTCTTTGATCATGGCTTTCAGGTAGTCCAATAATTTTTAAATTATCTCTCCTGGATCTATTTTCTAGGTCAGTGGTTTTTCCCATGAGATATTTCACATTGCCTTCTATTCTTTCATTTGTTTGGATCTGTTTAATAGCATCTTCATTTCTCATAAAGTCATTAGCTTCCATTTGCTCCAGTCTAACTCTGAAGGAATCAATCTCCTCAGTGAGCTTTTGAGATTCTTTTTCCATCTGGCAAATTTGGCTTTTTAAGGCCTTCTTCTCCTCATTGCCCTTTTGGGCCTCCTTTGCCAGGATATTTTTTAAGGTGTTATTTTCCTCAGTCAGGCTGTTGACCCTCATTTCATATTTTTCCTGCATCCTTCTCATTTCTCTTCCCAATTTTTCCCCCACTTCTCTTATTTGGTTTTTAAAATCCTTCTTAAGGTCCTCTATGGCCTGTAACCCACTCATATTTTCCTTTGGGGCTTTTGGAGCAGGATTTCTGACCTCACAGTCTCCTCCTGTTCCATGATTCCATCCTCTTTGCCCCCAAAATAGGAGTCTAATGTTACATCAGTCTTTTTTTCAGTTGTGTCTGACTTTTTGTGACCCTGTTTGGGGTTTTCTTGGCATTTCCTTCTCTAGCTCATTAGTTTCTGCTCCTATAGACTGTGTAGTATCTACCCAACATCAATGTCCAGATCAGAACTTGGTAAGTAATGGTACTCATTCTCCATGCCCTCTATCTTCATCCTTCTTAAGGACTGATGGTTGTCTGTCAATCAACAAGCATTTATTAAATGTATAATATGGGCCAGGCACTGTGTTAAGTCCCGGATATATAAATAGAAGGAAAAAGACAGTCCTCGCCCTCAAAGAGCTTATATTCTAATGTGGAAGACAACATAAAAAAGAAAGCTGAAAAGGAGTAGGGTGGGGAAAGGGAACCTGGCACAGGGACTAGATGGAGAAATACACAGGAGTGAAACCTAGTTGTAGTGATGAAGGGAGAGGAACAAGCATTTATTGAACACCTCATATGTGTCAAGCACTTCAGGAATATTCTTTCATTTGATCCTCACAGCAACTCTGGGAGGTAGGTGCTATTATTGGTCCCATTTTACAGTTGAGGCAACTGAGGCAGATAGACACTTAAGTGACTTTTACAGGGTCACACAGGTAATAAATATCTGAGGCTGGATTTGAATACAGGTCTTCCTGACTCCAGGCTCAGCACTGCACAACCTCATCGTCTGAGCTTCCTCCACAAGAGAAGGCTTTGGGAAGAGCCATCCAATGAGAGGTAGGTGATTCAGAGGTGAAAGATACTTCTCAGCTGTGAGTTCCAGGGTTGAAGTTCTCTTTCAGGGTGAAGTGATTGCTGGGCCTTGATGGAGAAGTCTTGAGAAGTACAGTCTGGTGGGAATTGATTATTGTTGTCATCGTATTTCAGAATCTTTGTTTCTTAAAAGCAATTCACTCTGGCTCTCATTGATTGGACAATAATAGCACCACTTTATTGTTATTTTTTGGACCCTCTTGACTCAGGGTGAATGTAAATAGTAATTGTTTCTCTTTTGACCAGTGACCCTGAGGGTCTTTCCCCTCCAGTTTGAGATATATAGATATAGATAGATATAGATATACACACATGTGTGTGTTTGTATATAGAGATAAATATTTATTTTTAATTAAGGGGCTATCCCTTGACTCACTTCTTAAACAGGCCTATTCACTAAATGAGTGTTGTCTCATTTAAAGTGAGACCTCAGAAAGACCTTAAAAAGTCCAAGGTCTCCCACTGCATCCAGGACCATCTCCAGTCATTCAGATCAATATCTGGCCACTGGACCCAAATGGCTCTGGAGGAGAAAGTGAGACTGGTGACTTTGCACAGCCCTCCCCAACTCAAATCCAATTCATTTGCAAGTCATATCATCTTCCTGATGCCATGGACGAATATTCCTTCAAGAATAAAGGACAGGGGGCGGAGCCAAGATGGCGGAGTAGAAACAGCTCATCCAAGCCACTCTCCCCCCAGATTCCCCCCAAACTATGTAAAAGGGGACTCTGAACAACTTCTGGAGCCCCAGCACCCACAGAATGACACAGAGAAGCTAACCTCCCGCTGAGGACAGCCCAGCAGGCCTGCAGGAAGGACCAGCACAGTGGTCTGGGACCTGGCAGCATGCAGCGTGCAGAGCGCAGGAGCCGAGCCAAGCCCAGGTCCGCATGAGCCGAGGTTTTAGCCCCAGGGCGGCAGGGCCAGCAGCCAGCTGGAGGAACCCCAGAACACCAGTAGCTGTGGCGACTCCAGAATTATCAACATAGACTTGCCTAGGACAAAGTAAGAGGTTAGTGTCCTATGGACTTTGGGACTGGTATTAGGGAATGCGTCGGCTCCCTCCCCTGGGGGCTAGAAGCCGCTGAGGAGACACGCCATTTTGTAGTTTTCAGAGGCAGCTCCAGCTCCCAGCCTGCAAATTTGTAGGGAGATCCAGCGATCAGTCTTGGGGGGTAATCGCTCTTGCTTTAACCTCCCTGGATCTGGATTGTGATCTAGGGTGGAAGTCGTGGGTGGGTTTACAGCTTGCCAGAAACGGAAGTTGCCCCCCACACGTTCGGGATGAAAATTCCTCTATCTGGCCCTAAAGCCATAGTGTGGCAACAAGCCCAAAAGTCAAGTAATTAAGTGGCAACATGCCAAGGCAAAGGAAACAGAAAAATGCAACCCTAGACTCCTATTTTGGGGGCATAGAGCAGGAAAAGGACTGTGAGGTCAGAAGTCCTGCTCCAAAAGCCCCAGGGGAAAACATGAGCGGGTTGCAGGCCATAGAGGACCTTAAGAAGGACTTTAAAAATCAAATAAGAGAAGTGGAGGAAAAATTGGAAAGAGAAATGAGAAGGATGCAGGAAAAGTATGAAATGAGGGTCAACAGCCTGACTGAGGAAAACAACACCTTAAAAAATAGACTAACTCAAATGGCAAAGGAGGCCCAAAAGGGCAATGAGGAGAAGAATGCCTTAAAAAGTCGAATTTGCCAGATGGAAAAAGAATCTCAAAAGTTCACTGAGGAGATTCATTCCTTCAGAGTTAGACTGGAGCAAATGGAAGCTAATGACTTTATGAGAAATCAAGATGCTGTTAAGCAGATCCAAACAAATGAAAGATTAGAAGGCAGTGTGAGGTATCTCATGGGAAAAACCACTGACCTGGAAAATAGACCCAGGAGAGACAATTTAAAAATTATTGGACTACCTGAAAGCCATGATCAAGGAAAGAACCTAGAAATCACCCTTCAAGAAATTCTCAAGGAAAACTGCCCTGATGTTTTAGATCCAGAGGACAAAATAGAGGTTGAAAGAATCCACAGATCACCTCCTGAAAAAGATCCCAAAAAGAAAACTCCCAGGAATATTATAGCCAGGTTCCAGAATCCCCAGATCAAGGAGAAAATACTACAAGCAGCCAGGAAGAAACAATTTCAATATTGTGGAAACACAATCAGAATAGCCCAGGACCTGGCAGCTTCTACACTGAGGGATTGAAGGGCATGGAATATGATATTCCAGAGGGCAAAAGAACTGGGAATGAACCCAAGGGTCACCTACCCAGCAAAACTGAGTATTTTGTTTCAGGGGAAAATATGGTCATTCAGTGGAATAGAGGACTTTCAAGCATTCTTGAGGAAAAAACCAGAATTGAATAGAAAATTTGACATCCAGACACAAGAAGGAAGAGATGCCTGAGAAGGTAATCAGGGAAAAGAAATCAAAAGGAACTTATCAAAGTTGAACTATTTACATTCCTATATGGAAAAGCAATAACTGTGACTGATGATATCTTTCTCACTATGAAAATAATGGAAGAAGGGGGTGTGGTCATATGAATACATATGTGAATGTGTGTGTATATGGTTACAGTTATATGGATAGAGGGCATAGGTTGAATTTGTTGGGAAGGGAGAATACTCAAGGGATGAAATTATGAGGTGAGAGAGGAAAGTGGCAAGAGGAGATGGGGAGAGACAGGGTAGTGTAAACTATCCCATGCAGAAGAAGCAAGGGGAAGTGGTTGCAAAAGAGGGGGAGAATAAGGAAGGCTAAAAAGGCAAAACCACATTCACATTGAATTTGGTTCAGGGAGAAAATGACATACAAACTAAATGGGATATCTCAACCTGCAGCAGGATAGGGGGAAGGGGGATGGGAGGAGGGATGATGGATGGGAGGGCATCCTTGGGGGGAGGGGAGGTTGGAAGTACCCACTATAGAAGAGGGACAGGATCATGTAGGGAATGGACCAGGTGGGGGGTGGGATGAGTGGGAGGGAATTATAAGCAGCCTTGTACAATATATCTACTATGATAATGTTTTGCATAGCTAGACATGTACAACATATACTGAATTACTTATCTCCCAAGAGGGAATGGGTGACAAGGGAGGAAGGAAATGGATCTGAAATTTGAGGTCGTAACATTAAATGTTTCAAATATATATAAATACTATTATTAATACTCTTTTGCTTGTAATAGGGAGATAAGATGTGCAGGCATTGGGATGCAAAGACTCACCTTCCTCTAATGGAAAAGTCGATGGGGGTATGGGAGAAGGTATGGGAGAGAGCAGATTGGAGGAAGCGATATCTTGTGGGACTACTATTCTGGGAGGTTGGGTAGGGGAATAATGGGGGGAAAATGATTGTAACTCAAAATATGGCGGAAATGAATGATGTAAAACAGAAGTTAATAAAGCATTTGTTTAAAAATGAAAAAAAAAAAAAGAATAAAGGACAGGGGCGGCTAAGTGGCACAGTGAGTAGAGTGTCGGCCCTGGAGTCAGAAGTTCCTGAGTTCAGATCCGACCTCAGACACTTAACGCATACACAAACAAAAACCTAGCTGTGTGACCTTGGGCAAGTTAACCCCAATTGCCCTCCAAAAAAAAGAATAAAGGACAAACCACACACACACACAGCCACAATTTCAGAATTTTAAGATTTAGAGATGGAAACAACCTTAGAGAACAATTGATTAAATTCCCAGACATTATAGATGAAAAAACCAAGGTTGTTTCAGATTAAGTACATTATTCTGGGGAACATTAATTCTGTGGTATTTCCTACCCTCCCCCCTCCAAAGATTCGACAGCTTATGCCTACCCTGTACTCCAGAAGAAAATGTCAGGATTTTGGTACACCACTTTGAAAAGATACCAGTAGCTAATTCATCTAAAAAAATTATTTATCTGCACACCTACTGTGCACAAAGCCTCATGCTTCCATGTTGCATTCCTTATCAAACCAACCAGAATCTTTTATCTCACCCCTCAAAAATTCTACAACACCCTCTTCATGCCACTCACATATTTTTAAACCATTGCTGCTTTCTATTGTAATTGTTCACATAAATGCCTTACTTTCCTAACTGTATGGCAAACTCCTTGATGACTAATACTGTCTTACACAACTTTATGATTTGTACAGTGACTCATAAGGCACATAGTAGGCATTCAGTGAAGATTTCATTGTAGTACCTGGGAAACTACCCACCTACCTCTCCCTTCCCCTATGGAACACAAGGCCTTCAGAAAAGCCATATCAGGGTCAAGGAACTCTGTGATCCCATATTCATTTAAATGATAGCTCACAAGTCCTCATCTTAATTAAATGAACTAGTTAAATGAATTCAAAGCAATGAAATGTAATGAAATATTATAATGAGAAAAGTAGCAATAAAACATATCATCCCACTTTCAACTGGTATACATTCTCCCCAAAATACACTCATCATAGTAGAAAGAATACACCTGGGGATTGCATGTGGGTGGCTTAAATGTAGGGAACATATATGACCAGGGTACATAGGGAGTAAAAATATGTGCCGAGTCCCCACACAGAACAGCACATAAGTAGGGAGCAAATGCGAACCAAGACACATACTTGGAGAGGAACAGATGTGTAGGGAACATGAACTATGTGGACAGAGCACATTTGTGAATAAGTGGTTCATGTTTCTAATGCTTTAGGACCCTAAAATCTTCTAGAGATAGCATTGCATTGTTCTTTCTGGCTCTGCTCCCTGCTGGGTCCTCTCTGCTGAAGATGTTCCCACTAGATGCAACCAGTTCATGGTTCATGTTCCCTACACTCCCTCACTGTGAGTCATATCTTTATTTCTTCTCATTTCTCTCTCACCTAGGTTTTAGTTGGATTCTTCTGGGCAGATGCTATCTCTTCCTCATAAGACAGGGTTGGCAGCAGAAGGGAAAAGGGGAGGTGCTAGGATATGCTGTCTCTGCCTCTGATTTAGCTTAAACTTCAATGCTTAAACTTAAGCTTGGCCTTCACATAGTC
>WOXC01000662.1:0-49781 GCA_011680675.1 Gymnobelideus leadbeateri | reverse complement strand
ATCCTGTAATAAATGGAGAATAAAGCATGCTTCATTGATGTTTCCATGAAGAATCAGAACTTTTTAGGTTAATAATTAAGAAAATAGGCACAGCAGAACTTTTTTTTATCATTATGGGACAAATGTAACTTATTTGGTCATAGGTGAGAGTTTTATTATAGCTGAAAGGACTCAGAGTCTGAACCAAGAAAGATAAGAGGGGTGAAGGGACAGATTTCAGAATTTTTTCAGCTAAGTTGGAAGTTGGAAGGGATGAAATACCACCATTGCTGTCTAATCAATCCAGCTGAATGGAAAACATCATGAAGGCAGAGAATCAGAGAGGTCACCCAACAGTTCAATTATTTTGACTGAGAAGTTTCCAGCAAGGTGTATGTCAAGCAGAGTAGATCAGCTCAGTTTAGCAGTGTAAGACAGAAGCTATATTCATCAAGGAACTTTTATAGACACAGTTGTTGAGACAGAAAGTTTATAGTTTTTTCTTTTTTAGGTAACTTCTATTTTACTTCAATTAATACACATTAATTTTCTCTCCCTTGAATTACTCTCTTAATTGAAAAAAGAAAAACAAAACCTCTGTAGCAAATATACAGTAAAGTAAAGTAGTAAAGTAAAATAAATTCCTGTATTGGCCATGGAAAAAAATGTTTATTTCAATTTTCACCAAGTCTGTCATCTCTCTGCTTCATCACTGATTCTCTGAAAGAGTGATTGGTCATTGTATTGATCAGAGTTCTTAAGTCTTTCAAAGTTGTTTGTCTTTATGATGTTGTTATAATTGTATAGATTTATCTCCTGGTTATGCCAACTTCACTCTGCATTAGTTCATACAAGTCTTCCCAAGTTTCTTTGAAATTATCCATTTCTTCATGCCTTATAGTACAGTTCTATTCCTTTACATTAATATACCATAATTTCCCAATCAATGTGAATGTTTAGTTCTAGAGTTGTGAGTTACTTTGAACAAATGGGTTTCCCCTTTTTTATTCCCTTCCAGGTTTCTGAAGTGTATGCCCACTCTTTCCACAGATACTGAGTGTATTGGTGGGTATGTGACCAAAGTTTTATTGTGGATTGTGATGAATTTATTATTCTTGCATTTGCTTTAATATAGAAGTACTTGGGCCATTATGATTTTCATTATTTTGCCTTATTGATAATGAAATGATCTAAATGTGTAATTATGGTGAGTGGCTGGTTTTGTGTAAATGAGAGCAGATAAGTATTGGTTCAAGAGCTAAAGGGGTGACTGGGAAAAAAATATTTCCCCACAAGGGGAAGGTTACTCCTTAGGATGCTGAGAGAGTTTGATGGGTGGGGATCACTCTCTGGAAAACTAGACTAGCCAATGTGAGGGCAGATTAGAATGAATGTCAGCCCAGAGAGTGAGTAGGTGGGGTCTATATGCGACCCTACAATTGTGGATTGTTATACTGTTAAGGCTGCTTGTTCTTCTGGTTAAGTCGGTGTTCAAACTTACTTGTTCTTTGTTACCTTTTATTTGACTACCATAAAACTCTTCACAGGAGTACTAAACTCTATATATTTAATTTAATGCTTGTAAATAAAGGGAAGATAAGAGGGAGAACTTTTTTTTTTTTTTTGGTAAAAATTAACTATTTGGTTCAATCTGAACCTAGAGGCATGGAGCTAATTTAGAATTGTAGGGCAAAGTCAGAGAGGTCAGTATCTATTTGTACAAGCCTTGCAAAGAATCGAAACCAGCAGGTACTCTCTAGAAATGACACCTGTGAGCTAGTAAAAACCCCAGGATGAGAAAAGAACAAAGCATGGGGATTTTTATGTAACTCCTTTTTTTGGAGCTCCTATAGCTTAGACATGGAGCAAGGGGAATATGAGGGCTGACTGAGGGTGGGTGGTCTTTTCCCTTAAGTTCTGAGGGTACTTTGGACTTGACTCAAGGAGAGTTTCATACAACTCAGAGTTTCACAGTCTCTGATCATGGGGGGAGGGGGCATTTGAGTAACACATGAAACTGGCATATGGAATGAAAGCTAGGCAAATAAGGAAATGAGAAGAGGAAGTGGATGCCACTGTGAGAAAGAGATATGTGTGATGAATGAAAAGCCTGATAGAAGGTTTTTGGGTAATTACTAATTAATTTATGAATTAGGCTAGCAAATAATCAAGAAATTTATGGTCAGTGGTCTCTCTTAGTAACCAAAGACAAAACCATGGAGGTCCCTGAATACTTAAATGCCTTTAGAAAAGGAAGTGCATGGGGCGGCTAGGTGGCGCAGTGAGTAGAGCGTCGGCCCTGGAGTAAGAAGGACCTGAGTTCGGATCCGGCCTCAGACACTTAACACACACACAAACAAAAACCTAGCTGTGTGACCTTGGGCAAGTTACTTAATCCCAATTGCCCTCAAAGAAAAAAAAAAAAAGAAAAGAAAAAAAAGAAAAGGAAGTGCTGCTGACAGGAAAAAACCAATCTTGATTGGTGAGCAATTGATGAGTGGGTGGACATATTAATGAGGAGGCAGGCTAAAAGTCTTCAACTCCTCTTGCTGAGAACATGGTTTGGTCATGAGTTTCAACCACCTCCAGCAATCTGGACAAAGGAATCCATCTCTATACAGACTACTCTGATTGGTTTTCTTCTTTATAAGCTGGGCTCCCCTGGACTCTAATAGAGGGGTATGATGACATGGACCCCAGGCTTTAGGGCTGGAATAAACCTAGATTAGAGTCTATTTATGGTGGTCTGGATATTGTCCTTTGTTCTTGAAGAGGATCTAAAGCCATGTTACTATGTTAGAGTCAAGTCACGGTGTGTCCAACAGTGGCTGATCAGACCAATAAGAGCTTGGAATGTTCCCACAGGTCAGGCACAAATTGTCTGTGTGAACATTTGGGTCAGATTCTTTAAATTTGTGAATCTTGTGTTTCTTTTGAGCTGCTTCAATTTGCCTTTGCTTGTAGAGCATAGCACCTTCTCTGATGAGGGCACGCCGTGCTGGGTGGTCCTGTGCCAGTGTGTCCCATGTCATGCAATCTATTTCAAAATTCTTTTGAGAGACTTTGAGAGTGTCCTGGTATTGCTACTTCTGAAAACTATGTGAGTGCTTGTCTTGTGGGAGTTCTTCATAAAATACTCTTTTTGACAAGCTTATATTTGGCACTGAAACATCATGGCCAGCCCATCAGAGTATTGCTCTCTGCACTAAGGTTTGAATGTTTGGCAGTTTACTTTGAGAAGGGGCCTCAGTGTCTGGTAGCTTATCTTGTCAGTTTATCTTTACAATCTTCCTAAGACAATTCAAATGGAAGCGATTCCATTTCCTGGAATGGTGCTGGCATACTGTCCAGGTTTCACAGGTATACAACAATGAGGTCAGCACAATGGTTCTGTAGACCTTGAGTTTGGTAGACAATCTAATACCTCTTCTTTCCCACATGTTTTGGAGCTTCCCAAACACTGAGCTAACTCTGGCAATGCATGCATCAGCCTCATTATCAATGTGACACTACAGTTCTGCTTCCAGGAACCAAGATGGCAGAATAAAAAGTAAGTTGCTCTCACCCTCCCTTACTGACCTTTGAAAGCCCAGAAAATAGTGCCCCAGGAAAAACCCTGGAACAGCTGAGCTAGCAGGAAGACAGGGTACAGCAATGTTGTAGTCCAGGAAACTTGGGGGATTAATGGGAAAGGCCCCTCTGGCTCTGGATGGGGAGCGATACAGTACAGCAAATCAGTAGCAAACCCCACCTCAGCAAACCAGGGGGACATCCTGAACCCCCAGGGTGGTGGAGCAGACAAGTACTAATACCAGGATCCCTGAGTGCCTCAGCACAGGTGGGGAACCAAGAGACACCAGCTCAGAAAACCACCATGTGTGCTGGAATTCTCCAGCAGCCTAATCTCCTGTTGCTTCAGCACAACTCCAGGAGACACAGCTCTAGGAGACACAGCTCCAGACTGGCAGACATCCTCCACCAGTCAAACATTTGAGTGCAAAGCCTAGGTGAGCAGGCATCCCCCAGGGGTCAGACTCTCCACACCCACCCAGAGAGTTCCAGTGTTGCTGACCCCAGATCAGCAGCAGGTAAACTGTAAGACCCTTACAGCCTCCAGCTGCAAACACCTGAGGCCCTAGCACACAAAGTTAGTGACCAGGTCCCAAGCTCAAGAAGATTGGGTCAGTGTCTCCTGCCCTCCAGCAGGAGAACTCAACCCTAAAAACCAGGATGGCTATGAGCAAACACTATGAGCAAAAGGAAGAAACAGACAATGGCAATAGATTCTTATTATGGGGACAGGGAAGATCATGGCACAAATTCAGAAAAAGACAACATTGTCAATATACTCACATCTGAAATCTCAAAGGGGAATATGAACTGGTCTCAAGCCCAAAAAGCTTTCTTGGAAGAACTCAGGAAGGATTTTAAAAGTCAAATAAGAGAGGTAGAAGAAAAATTGTAGAAAGAAATGAGAGATATGCAAGAGAGTCATTAGCTTGGAAAAGAAAGGACAAAAAATGACTAGAAAACAAGTCCTTAAAAAGTAAAATTCACTTCAGGGGAAAATATGGTCATTCAGTGGAATAGAGGACTTTCAAGCATTCTTGAGGAAAAAACCAGAGTTGAATAGAAAATTTGACATTCAGACACAAGAAGCAAGAGATGCCTGAGAAGGTAATCAGGGAAAAGAAATCAAAAGGAACTTATCAAAGTTGAACTATTTACATTCCTACATGGAAAAACAATAACTGTGTCTGATGAAACCTTTCTCGTTATGAAAATAATTGAAGAAGGGTATATGGACATATGAATACATATGTGAATGTGTGTATATATGTTTACAGGTATACATGGATAGAGGGCACAGGTTGAATTTGGTGGGAAGGGATGATACTTAAGGGGTGAAGTTAAGAGGTGAGAGAGGAAAGTGACAAGAGGAGATGGGGAGAGACAGGGTAGGGTAAACTATCTCATGTAGAAGAGGCAAGGGGAAGTAGTTACAGGGGAGGGGAAGAACAGGAAGGCAAAAAGGCAAAACCTTATTCTCATTGAATTTGGCTCAGGGAGAGAATCACATACATACTAAATGGGATATCTCACCCTGCAGGAGAGTAGGGGGAAGGGGGATGATGGAAGGGAGGGCATTCTAGGGGGAGGGGAGGTTGGAAGTACCAACTTTCGAAGAGGTACAGGATCAAAGTAGGGAATGGACCAGGTGGGGGGTGGGATGGGTGGGAGGGAAATATAAGTAGTCTTTTACAATATATCTACTATGGTAATGTTTTGCATAGCTATACATATACAACACATACTGAATTGCTTATCTTCCCAGAAGGAGTGGGTGACAAGGGAGGAAGGGAATGGATCTGAAATTCGAAGTCTTAAAATTAAATGTTTCAAATGTATATAAATACTCTTATTAATACTATTTTGCATGTAATGGGAGATAAGATGTTCAGGCATTGGGGCTCAGAGATTCACCTCACCCTAATGGCAAAGTTGAAGGGGGTATGGGAGAAGATATGGGAGAAAGCAGATTGGATGAGGGGATATCTTGTGGGACTGCTATTCTGGGGTGGTGGGTAGGGAAAAATGGGGGGAAAATTGTAACTCAAAATCTGGTGGAAATGAATGATGTAAACCAGAAGTTAATAAAGCTTTAAAAAAAGTAGAATTTACCAAGTAGAAAAGGAGGCAAAAAACTCACTGAAGAGAAGTAAAAAATAAAATAGGCCAAATAGAAAAGGTGGTACAAAATCTAATAGAAGAAAACAATTAATTAAAAATTAGAATTGGGCAAGTGGAAGCTAATGATTCTAAGAGAAATCAAGAATCAGTCAAGAAGAAACAAAAGAATGAAAAAAATGTAAAATCCTCATTGGTAAAACAACTGACCTGGAAAATAGATCCAGGAGAGACAATTTAAAAGTTATTGGTCTAGCTGAAAACTATGATGAAAAAAGAGCCTGGACAGCATCTTTCAGGAAATCATCAAGGAAAACTGCCTTGAGGTCCTAGAACCAGAAAGCAAAATGTCATTGAAAGAATCCACTGAGGGATGGCTATGTGTCACAGTGAGTGGCCCTGGAGTCAGGAGGACCTGAGTTCAAATCTGGCCTCAGACACTTAACACAAAACTAACTGTATGACCTTGGGCAAGTCACTTAACCCCAATTGCCCTACCTTCCCCCCTCCAAAAGAAAGAAAGAATCTATCGATCACCTCCTGAAAGAGATCCCAAATTGAAAAGCCAAGGAATATTGTAGCCAAATTTCAAAATTACCAGGTAAATTGAAAAAATATTGCAAGCAATCAGAAAGAAACAATTCAAATATCATGGAACCACAGTCAGGATTACACAGGACCTTGCAGCTTCTACATTAAAAGATCAGAGGGCTTGGAATATGACATTCTGTAAGGCAAAGGAGCTGGAATTACAACCAAAGCTCAATTACTCAGCAAAATCGAGCATAATCTTTCAGGGGACGAGAGTAATATTCAACGAATTAGGGGACTTCCAAATCTTCCTGATGAAAAGACCAGAGCTCAACAGAAAATTTGATCTTCAAATACAAGACTCAAAAGAGACATAAAAAGGTAAACAGGAAAAAAACAACAACATATTATTAATAAGGGCAAATTCTTTACCTCTCTCCAAGGGAAGATGACACTGGTAACTCTTGAGAACTGTATTGTTATTATGCCATTTAAAAGGGGTATACATAGAGGGTGTGGGTATAAGTTGACTTTGATGTAATAATAAAAAAAAAATCTAATTTAGTGGTGAAAAGGGATTGTACTGGGATAAGAGGAAAGAAAGAGGCAGACAAGAGTAAATTACACCATGTAAAGAGAAACAAAAACCTATTACAGAAGAGGGAAAGAAGGGAGGGAGATGAGCATTATTTGAACCTCACTCATCAGATTTGGCTCAAAGAGGGAATAGCATAATGAGTTAGGTATAGAAATCTAGCTTACCATATAGGAAGTAGGAGGGGAAGGAGAAAGAAAAGGGAGAAGGTGGATAGAAGGGATGGAAGAAGTAGTAAGGGTAAAGGGGAAGAAAAGGGAGGGGGCCGATAGAATGGAGGGCAGAGTAAGGGAGATGGTGGTCAAAAGCAAAACTCTAGTGAGGAGGGAAAGGGAGAAAGGAGAGAGAAAAAACATAAACAGAGGGGAAAATAGGATGGAAAGAAAGACACAGAGTAATCATAACTGTGAATGTGAATGGGATGGACTCTCTCATAAAATGGAAGTGGATAGCAGAGTGCATTAAGAACCATAATCCTACAATATATTGTTTACAAGAAACACATTTGAAGCAGAATAAAGATGAAAGGCTAGAGCAGAATATATTATGCTTCGGCTGAGGTAGACAAAAAAAGCGGGGGTAGCAATTCTGATTTCAGACAAAGCAAAAGCAAAAATAGATCTAATAAAAAGAGATAAGGAAGGAAACTATATCCTGCTAAAAGGTAACCATATGAAATGAAATAATATCATTACTAAACATATATGCACCAAGTGGTATAGCATCCAAATTCTTAGAGGAGAAGTTAAGAGAGTTACAGAAAGAAACAGATAACAAAACTATACTAGTGGGATACTTCAACCTCCCCCTCTCAGAACTAGATAAATCTAACCACAAAATAAACAAGAAAGAAGTTAAGGAGATTAATAGAATTTTGGAAAAGTTAGATATGGTTGACCTCTGGAGAAAACTGAATGGGGATAGAAAGGAAGTCCCCTAATAGGTTTTTCTTTTTTAAAGTTAATTTATTTATTTTTAGTCTTCAACATTCACTTTTCTCACCCTCCCTCCCCTCTCACCTCCCCAAGATGGCATGCAATCTGATATAGGCTCTACATATAATATTCATATTAACATATTTTCACATTAGTTGTGTTGTATAGAAAAATTAGAACAAATGGGAGGAACCATGAGAAAGAAAGAAAACAAAAACAAAAAAAGAAAATAGTCTGCTTCACTCTGCATTCAGACTCCATAGTTCTTCCTCTGGATGTGGATAGTATTTTCCATTATGAGTCCTTTGGAATTTTTTTAGGACCTTGCATTGCTGAGAAGGGCTAAGTCTATCAAAATCAGTCATCACATACTGTGGTTTTGCTCCCCTCATTCAGTATCAGTTCATATAAATCTTTCCAGGTTTTTCTGAAGTCTGCCTGTTCATCATTTCTTATTGTACAATAGAATTCCATTACATTCGTATTCCACAACTTATTTATTCAACCATTCCCCAATTGGTGGGTATCCCTTCAACTTCCAGTTCTTGACCACCACAAAAAGAGCTACTATAAATATTTTTGTACATGGGGGTCCTCTTCCCATTTTTATGATCTCTTTGGGATATAGCCCTAGAAGGGGTATTGCTGGATCAAAGGGTATGTACATTTTTATAGTCCTTTGGGCATAGTTCCAAATTGTTCTCCAGAATGGTTGGATTAACTCACAACTCCACCAACAATGAATTAGTGTTCCAACTTTCGCACATTTTCTCCAACATTTATCATTTTCCTGTTTTGTCATGTTAGCCAATCTGACTGGTGAGATGTGGTACCTCAAAGTTGTTTTGATTTGCATCTCTCTAATTAATAATGATTTAGAGCATTTTTTCTTATGCTTATAAATATCTTTAATTTCTTCCTCTGAAAACTGCCTGTTCATATCCTTTGACCAATTAACACCTGAGGAAGAAGTTCCCTATTGTTATAAGGACAGGATTTGGGGGGAAGAGAAAGATTATGAGTCAATATTGATCTCATTGAGGTAGGAAAGAGAGGTTGATAGACAACAGTCTCCAGAATTTTGATTGGGTTTTAAGTATGGATTGAATGAATCTCAAAGAAGGAGAGGTTACTGAGTAATAATGGTAGAAGGAAAGCCTGAAAGTGGCAATGAGAACAAGGAGTGTACCAATGCCCCAACCATGAGCAGTGACATGGGGGTGGGGGTTGAGAACAAGATGTATGAAAGTGCAATTAAGACTTCAGCTATTTGATTGACCATCTTGTCTAGACACAAACAGAATTTGAATGTTTTTATTTCCTAAGAGAGGAAAGCAAGCTTTAATGCTCAAAGATGCTTGGAAATGAAGCTAACATTGACATTTTATTCTGGGGTATACATAAAGGCCTAGAAAGAGACCTGTAGTTGATTTAATTGGAAATGCCATTATCCTTATGACAGGAACCTACTGAATCAACTCCACCTGAGTTTGAGGGAGTGTTCCACATAATTTCTGCACTGGGGAAACTATGTTAGAATTTCCTTCTTCTTGGTTGGTTGGTTGTTGTCCTTCATTCTCAAGAGGACTCTATGCTAGAGTCAAGTTACAGTATGTCCAGCTGTGGCTGATCAGACAAATACAATCTCAGAAAGTTCTACCACAGGTGGGACACAAATAGTCCATGTGAACATTTGAGGTGGATTATCTAAATTTGTGCATCTCATGTTTCTTTTGAGCTGTTTCATTTCTGCTTTGCTCATAGAGCACAGCACCCTTTCTGATGTGGGCCCACCATGCTGTGTGGTCCTGTTCCAGTGTCTCTCACATCACACAATCTATTCTGAAGTTTGTTTTTTAATCAAATACTTTATTAACTTCTAGTTTGCATCATTCATTTTCACAAGATTTTGAGTTACAAATTTTTTCCCCGTTTTTCCCCTACCCACTGCCCCAAAATAGCAGTCCCACAGGATATTCCCTCCTCCCATCTGCTCTCTCTCATATCTTCTCCCATATCCCCTCTAACTTTCCAGTAGGGCATGGTGGATCTCTATGCCCCAGTGCCTGTATATCTTATTTCCCAGTTACATGTAAAATAATATTGATAATAGTATATATATTAAACGTTTGATTTTGAAACTTTGAATTCCAGATTCATTCCCTTCCTCCCTTGTCACCCACCCTTACTGGGAAGATAAGCAATTCAATATAGGTTGTATATGTGTAGCTATGCAAAACATTTCCATAGTAGATATATTATGAAAGACTGACTATATTTCCCTCCCTCCTATCCCGCCTCCCACCTGTTCTATTCTCTACTTTGATCCTATCCCTTTTCAAAAGTGGGTGCTTCCAACTTCCCTCCTCCCCAGCCTGTCCTCCCTTCTATCATCCCCCCTCTCATCCCCTTCCCCCCTACTCTCCTGTAGGGTGAGATACCCTATTTAGTGTGTATGTCATTCCCTCCCTAATCCAAATTCAATGAGAATAAGGTTGACCCATTCCCTTTTGCCTTCCTGTTCTCCCCTCGACTGTAACCATTTTCCCTTGCCTCTTCTATGTGAGATAGTTTACCCCATTCTGTCTCTCCCCATCTCCTCTCATTATATTCCTCTATCACCTCTTAATTTCACTTTTTAAGTATCATTCCTTCTTATTAAATTGGTCCTGTGCCCTCTATCTATGTATACCTATACACATATATACACACATTCACATATATATTCATACACCCATATATATATTTATATATTTATATTCCTTTCAATTATTCTTATACTGAGAAAAGTTTCATAAGTTACAATTATCATTTTTCCTTGTAGGAATGTAAATAGTTCAACTTTGATAAATTCTTTATGATTTTTTTCCATGTTTTTCTTCTCATGCTTCTCTTGCTTCTTGTATCTGGATGTCAAATTTTCTATTCAACTCTGGTTTTTTCATCAAGAATGCTTGAAAGTCTTCTATTCCACTGAATGACCATATTTTCCCCTGAAACATGATACTCAGTTTTTCTGGATAGGCTATTCTTGGTTAATCCCAGCTCCTTTGCCCTCCAGAATATCATATTACAAGTTCTTTAATCCTTCAGTGTAGAAGCTGCCAGATCCTGTATTATCCTGATTGTGTTTTCACAACATTCAAATTGTTTCTTCCTGACTGCTTATAATATTTTCTCCTTGATCTGGGAATTTTGGAACCAGGCTATAATATTCCTAGGAGTTTTCTTTTTGGGATCTTTTTCAGGAGGTGATTGGTGGATTCTTTCAACCTCTATTTTGCCCTCTGGTTCTAAAACATCAGGGCAGTTTTCCTTGAGAAATTTTTGAAGGATAATTTATAGGTTCTTTTTTTGATCATGGCTTTCAGGTTATCTAATAATTTTAAAATAATCTCTCCTGGATCTATTTTCCAGGTCAGTGGTTTTCCCCATGAGATTTTTCACATTGCCTTCTATTTTTCATTTGTTTGGATCTGTTTAATAGTATTTTGATTTCTCATAAAGTCTAGCTTCCATTTGCTCCAGTCTAATTCTGAAGGAATGATTCTCTCAGTGAGCTTTTGAGATTCTTTTTCCATCTGGCAAACTTGGCTTTTTAAGGCATTCTTCTCCTCATTGCCTTTTTGAGCTTCTTTTGCCATTTGAATTAGTCTATTTTTTTAAGGCGTTATTTTCTTCAGTCAGGTTGTTGACTCTCATTTTATAATTTTCTTGCATCTTTCTCATTTCTCTTCCCAATTTTTCTCCCACTTCTCTTATCTGCTTCTTAAGGTCCCCTATGGCTTGTAACCAGATCATATTTTTCTTGGAACATTTTGGTGCAGGAGTTCTGACTTTGCTGTCTTCCTCCTGTTCCATGCTTTGGTCCTTTTTGTCCCCAAAATAAGAGTGTAAAGTTGGATTGTTCTTCTTGGTTTGCTTCCTTTGCCTGCTTATGTTGCCACTCAATTACTTGACTTTTGAGCTTTTTACCACAGTAGGACTCTGCCACCAGACAGGGGAGCTTCATCCCAAATGCTGGGGTTTTCTCAGCTGCTGAAAGTATAAGTTGGGTGCCCTCTCTGAAGCCTCCACATGCTCTGGCAAGCTGGTCACACACCCCAGGCCTCCACCCTTGATAGCAATCCAGATCCAAGCAGGTTAAAGCAAGAGCAATTTCTCCTCAGACTGGTGGCTTGGTCCCCCTACAATCTGCAGGCCAGGAGCTGAAGCTGCTATATGGTGGCAGCTGTGCTGCTGTCCCTCAGCTGCTCCTTGACCCAGGGGCAAAGGCTGACCACACTCCCAACTACTGGATCCCAAAGTCCACACTGCACTGACCTCTCACTTTGTCCTTAGCATCTATGTATAGATAATTCTGGAAACCACCACAGCTCCTGGTGATCTGAAGTCCCTCCAGCCAGTGGCTGGTCAGGCCCGCCCTGGGGCTAAAACCTCTGGCTCATGCTGGGCTGGGGTCAGCTCTTAAAGTGATGTGCTGGCTGATTCCTGCCGGGCTGCCAGGCTGTCCTCTGTGGGAGGTTAGCTTCTATGTGTCGTTTTGTGGGTTCTGTAGCTTCAAAGTTTTTCAGAGTCAACTTTTACATGAATTGGAGGGGGTGGGAGCTGGAGCTACAGGGAGGTCCTGTTTCTACTCTGCCATCTTGACTCTGCCCCAATTCCAAAGTTTTTAAGAGAGACCTTGAGTGTTCCTGTATCACTTCTTCTGACCATTCTGTGAATGCTCGCTCTGTGTGAGTTCTCCATAAAAATAGTCTTTTTGGCAAGTGCTCATTTGGCATTCAAGCAGTGTGGCCAGCCCATTAGAGTTGTGCTCTCTGTAGCAGAGTTTGAATGCTTGGCAGTTTAGTTTAAGAAAGGACTTCAGTGTCTGTTATTTTATCCTGTCAGGCAACCTTCAGAATCTTCCCAAGACAATTCAAATGGGGTGTGTGACCAGTTTGCCAGAGCATGTGGAGGTTTCAGGGAGGGCACCCAACTAATACCTCTGGCAGCTGAGAAAACCCCAGCATTTGGGATGAAGCTCTCCTGTCTGGTAGCAGAGTCCTACTGTGGCAAAAAACCCAAAAGTCAAGTAATTGAGTGGCAACATGTCCAGGCAAAGGAAGCAGAACAAACAGAAGAATCCAACATTCTGGGGACAAAAAGGATCAAAGCATGGAATAGGAGCAAGACAGTGAAGTCAGAACTCCTGCACCAAAAGGTTCCAAGAAAAATATGAGCTGGTTACAAGCCATAGGGGACCTTAAGAAGCAGATAAGAGAAGTGGGGGAAAATTGGGAAGAGAAATAAGAAAGATGCAAGAAAAGTATGAAATGAGAGTCAACAACCTAACTGAGGAAAATAACACCTTAAAAAATAGACTAACTCAAATGGCAAAAGAGGCTCAAAAAGGCAATGACGAGAAGAATGCCTTAAAAAGCCAAATTTGCCAGATGGAAAAAGAATCTCAAAAGCTCACTGAAGAGAATCATTACTTCAGAATAAGATTGGAGCAAATGGAAGCTAGTGACTTTATGAGAACTCAAGATGCTGTTAAGCAGATCCAAACAAATGAAAGAATAGAAGGCAATGTGAAATATCTCATTGGGAAAACCACTGACCTGAAATAGGTCCAGGAGAGATAACTTAAAAATTATTGGACTACCTGAAAGCCATGATCAAAGAAAGAACCTAGAAATCATCCTTCAAGAAATTTTCTTAAGAAAACTGCCCTGATATTTTAGAACCAGAAGGCAAAATAGAGATTGAAGGAATCCATCGATCACTTCCTGAAAAAGATCCCAAAAAGAAAACTCCTAGGAATATTATAGCCAGGTTCCAAAATTCCCAGATCAAGGAGAGAATATTACAAGCAGCCAGGAAGAAACAATTTGAATACTGTGGAAACACAATCAGGATAACACAGGATCTGGCAGCTTCAACATTGAGGGATGGAAGGGCCTGGAATATGATATTCCGGAGGGCAAAGGAGCTGGGATTAAAACCAAGAATCACCTATTCAGCAAAACTGAGTATCATGTTTCAGGGGAAAATATGGTCATTAAGTGGAATAGAGGACTTTCCAGTATTCTTGAAGAAAAAACCAGAGTTGAATAGAAAATTTGACATTCAGATACAAGAAGCAAGAGAAGCATGAGAAAGTAAGCAGGGAAAAGAAATCACAAGGAACTTATCAAAGTTGAACAATTTACATCCCTACAAGGAAAAATGATAATTGTAACTGGTGAAACTTTTCTCAGTATGAAAATATTTGAAGGGAATATAAATAAACAAACAAATAAATAAATATAGTCTGTATCAGAGGGTATATGGGCATATGAATACATATGTAAATGTGTATATATGTGTACAGGTATACATAGATAGAGGGCACAGGACCAATTTAATAGGAAGGTATGATACTTAAAAGGTGAAATTAAGAGGTGAGAGAGGAATATAATGAGAGGAAATGGGGAGCGATAAAATGTGGTAAACTATCTCATATAAAAGAGGCAAGGGAAAATGGTTACAATGGAGGGGAAGTACAGGAAGGCAAAAGGGAATGGGTCAACCTTATTCTCATTGAATTTGGATTAGGGAAGGAATGACATACGCACTAAATAGGGTATCTCACCTTATAGGAGAGTAGGGGGTAAGGGGATGAGAGGGGGGATGATGGAAGGGAGGGCAGACTTGGGGGGAGGGAAGTTATAAGCACCCACTTTTGAAAAGGGACAGGACCAAAGTAGAGAATAGAACAGGTGGGAGGTGGGATAGGAGGGAAGGAAATATAATCAGTCTTTTACAATATATCTACTATGGTAATGTTTCGAATTAGCTACACACATAAACTCTATATTGAATTGCTTATCTTCCCAGTAAGGGTGGGTGACAAGGGAGGAAGGGAATGAATCTGGAATTCAAAGTTTTAAAACCCAATGTTTAAAAAAAAATATATATATATATATATATACACACTATTATCAATATCATTTTTCACGTAATTGGGAAATAAGATATACAGGCACTGGGGCATAGGGATCTATCATGCCCTACTGGAAAGTTAGAGGGGGTATGGGAGAAGATATGGGAGAGAACAGATTGGAGAAGGAGATATCCTGTGGTATTGCTATTTTGGGGTGGCAGGTAGGGGGAAAACGGGGAGTAAATTTGTAACTCAAAATCTTGTGGAAATGAATGATGTTAACCAGAATGAAGCATTTGGAAAAAAAAAGAAAAAACATATCTGCAGTCTGAAGAAATTTAGCCTATTTTTATTTTGGCCCTTACCTACTGCCAAATTGTGCATGTCTAGTCTAATACCTTTTCTCTCCCAAACTTTCGTTTGGAGCCTCCTAAACACTGAGCTAGCTCTGGCAATGCATGCATTAACCTCATTGTCAATGTGCATATTCCTGGAAAGTATACTACCAAGGTAAGTGATCCTATCCACAGCATTCAAAACTTCTCCATTTGCTGCATATCCAATGTTTCCATGTATGGATGATGTGGTGTCTGATGCAGCATCTGTATTTTCTTGACATTAATTGTTAGGCCAAAATTAGCACAAGCAGCAGAGAACTGACCCACACTTTGTTGCATCTCAGCATCAGAGGTTGCATTAAATGCACAATCATCTGCAAAGAGAAAATCATGTACCAACACTCCCTCCACTTTTGTCTTGGCTTATAGCTTTTTCAGGTTGAAGAATTTACCATCAGTACAGTAGCTGACCTTGATGCTATGTTTGTCCTCACTGAAGGCATTTGACAACATGGCTGAAAAATTGAGAATTTCTGTCTTCTTACTGATAGTAACGAATACTCTTACTAACAAGGGAAGATACTTCAATCAGATAGAGCAATGCTTGGAGGTCCTGAATTTCTTGAATTACTGACTGTGGGCCATACATGTTGACTTCACTCATCAAGGTTGGTGAAATAGTTCAAAAAAGTTAAGAAGCCCTTCCCACCTATGACCATGGAGACATGCTTAGAGGGTCTCAATCCAAAAATGTTATTAACCACTCATGATCCACCTTCTATGCCTATGTACCCATGAAGAGAGTCTAGACCTTGACTAAGGGACTAAGGGACTCTGGGAAGGAGACATATGGTACTGAGTATAGAATGGTGTGTAGGAGCTCAGCTGCTAGAGAAGTCTACTTGATTCATAATAAGTGCTGTTGGAATAAAGTTAGATATTGGGTAAGGACTAGGGAATTAATGGACTTCCTAACCTTTATAGTCATTGCACAAAACCTGAAATGAGGATGTAGTTGCAGAACCTGATAGGAATTGTTAGATTCAACAACTAATAGCAAGTATATTCTCCAAGATGAGAATGATGTCTATACTGGAAGCACTTATTTAATATGGATTCAATATATGTATCCTGTAACAGCTCTGGATAAAGAATCAGCCTAGTTATTTGCCAATTGACAAGCAGAATAAAGTTCTACTTGCTTTTAAACTGGACTACTTTGATCTCAGTCAGCATTGTTAACCTGCAAAGCCTTTTGGCTATACTCTTTGGGAAATTAAAGGGCTGTCTGGAGACTTAAATATATTTAAAAACTGGGTTATCTTTTCTAACTGCTTTGCTCTCTATATCCCAATTTGAAGTCAAACCTCCATCTTATTATGTCATTTAGAATAGCATCAACAATGGTCTTTGTCATCTGTTTTGATGAATTTGAAAAAAAATAAAAAAAGATAAAGAGAACATTATATTTTAGGTCAACTGGAGCAATGTGTCTTGTACAAAACTGAGATCCTAGAATTAATATTATGTTAATAATTATAATAAAATAATAAAAATAGAAGATGTTTCACAGAACCCACAAAGTACAGAGAGAAACAAATCTGCTGAAGGCAGCCTGGCAGGCCAGCAGGAAGGGTCCATCACAGCATGCTGGGAGCAGCACCCAGCCATGAGTGAGCCTTTGGTTTTAGCTCCAGGGCGCCCTGACCAGCCATGGCTAGAGGGACGTTGGGAGAGTGGATCACCAGCAGCTGTGGCAGTTTCCAGAATTATCAACCTATAAATGCCAAAGATAAAGTGAGAGGTCAGTGTGGACTTTGTGGGAACAGGTGGTCTGGGAGTACAGTCTGGCCTCTGCCCTTGGAGGAAGTGGCTGAGGTGCCCCTGGCCTGGCTGCTTCAAAACTCCTGACCTGCAGATTGTAGGGGGACCAAGTGACCATCCTAAGGGGTAAGCACTCTTGCTTTAACCTGATTGGTTCTGGATTGCTGTCTAGACTGGAGGTCCTGGGGTGTGTGACCAGGTGCCAGAGTATGTGCAGGCTTCAGAGAGGGCACCTAAGTAATAGCCCTGGCAGCTGTAAAACCCCCAGTGATTTGGGACAAAGGTCTCCTCTCTGGAAGCAGAGTTCTACTGTGGCAAACGCCCAAAAGTCAAGTAATTGAGTGGCAACATGAGCAAACAAAGGAAGCAAAGCAAGCACAGCAACCCAACTCTGGATTCCTTTTTGGGGGACAGAAAGGATCAAAGCATGGAACAGGAGGAAGACAACAAAGTCAGAACTCCTGCACCAAAAGATTCCAAGAAAAATATGAACTGGTTATAGGCCATAGAAGAGCTTAAGAAGAATTTTGAAAACCAAATAAGAGAAGTGGAGGAAAAATTGGGAAGAGAAATGAGAATGATGCAAGAAAATCATGAAAAGAAAATAACCCCTTAAGAAAAGATGTTTCAACTTATGCAGAAGCACAAAAGGAGGAGTTGTGGAAGCATATTAAAAAAACCACCATTTGAGAACTGTTTGTTTATATTCCTTGACCATTTATATATTGAGGAATGGCTATGCAAGACTAATAGCCATTCCCTAATACATAAGTGGTCAAAGAACGTGAACAAATAGTTCTTAAAAGAACTGCAAAGTATTCACAACCATGTGAAAAATGCTCCAAATCACTAATAAGAGAAATGCAGATCTTAGAAATTTTACTTCACACTTGCAAATTGACAAGAGTGACCAAAAATAGCAAAAGTTAATTTTGGAGAAGTTGTGGAAAGATAGGCACACAATACTTGATTGGTGGATCTCTGAAATGGTACAACCATCTGGGAAAACAATCAAGAATCGTACAAAGTGACTAAAATTTCTATACCCTTTTAATCAGAGATTCCATTACTGAATTTATACCCTAGAGAAGCCATTGATAAGGAAAAAAATCCCTATATACTCCAAAGTATTTATAACAATACTTTCTTATAATAGTTAAGAATTGGAAACAAAGTGCATGTCCATCAATTGGGAAATGGCTAAAATAAATTGTGATACATGAACGTAAGAGAATATTCCTATGCTGTAAGAAATGATGTATGTGATGAATATAGAGAAGTATGGAAAGATCTACATGAACTGATGCAGAGTAAAGTGAGTAGAGCCAAGAAAACAATATACACAGAAACTTCAAGAATGTAAATGAGAACCATGACACACCAAAAAAAAATCAACAGTAAAGGTCAAAATTATAAAGATCCAGCAGGATTTAAATTGAAGAGATATGAGAAAACAGCTCCAACCTAACCCTTCATGGAGATGGAAGGTCCACAGATGTTACATATTGCACACATTTTCAGATTTTTTCAATCTTTTGATCAGTTGTGCTGATTTTTTTCTCCCTGAAAAATACTGCTTGTCATATGGGATAACACTTTAAGAGAGGGAAGAGGAGGAATATTTGGGATAACAATGGTGATTTAAGAAACTGAAAATATTAGTACCTATATTAAAAATAATGTGTTGAATGACTTTTAAAAACCCTCCTCTTTGGTTTCTCTAGAAATATTTAGAAATAGTGTTTTTTCACCTCTAAGTTGTTTCTAAACTTTTCCCTTTAGGAAACTGAGAAGAATCAAGATTGAGGCCTTCATTTGAAATAAAGTTAAGGGGAATAAACAAACTTTACTTTTGTCTAGATTGGATCACTGCCTTCCCACCTCTCTAACATGATCATCAAATTCAAAGTTAAGATATTGATCACAGGAAGGTGGACACTGTGATTCTGTTGTGTTCTGACCCATACCACATCTTCAGAGCATCAGCACTGATTGGCTGCAACCAATTCCAGTCTATTAAAAATATTAGTAGGATACTGTAAATAGCAAACCAGGATCTAATACTTTGATTATCCGTGCAACCTGTTCAGAAGCCTATTGGAGGGCAGATGTAGCCAATGTTGTGAGAATGCTGACCTCTCAGCCTTGGAAATGGGTCCTGAAAATTTGACTTTCAAGAGTTTCTAGTCCTAGAAAGGCAAGAGGTTCAGTTGAGATAGCAACTTACAAAAGAACAAGTATATTATCACTAGTCAAGCCAGATATAAGATGTGCTTCAGGGGCAACTGATAGGCTTTAGCTCACCAGTCCAGGAATGATAGAGGAAGATTATTTCATTTGTGATGGAAGACCTCAGTAACCATGCTTTTTAAAGAAGCATGGATCAATGACATCAGCAACAGCCTATATATATCACATGTAAGGGCAGCTAGGTGGGACAGTGGACAGAGCACTGTAGCACCAATGCAATATTTACAGCACACACAATCATGATAAAGACTGTGACTATAAATATCACATAATGTTCAATTGCAAAATATACCAAACTCTCCATATAGAGGACAGAACTCAAACATTTATTTAGACACCAGAAAACTGAATCCCAAAACCAGTAAGCTGATTCTATCATAGTACCAAAGATAATAAGAAAGCATAATAATACTAAGAGCTGCAGCATCCTTCAGCCTTCCCACAAACCAATACAAAATCAATATTTACTCATAAACCTCTCTCTCTCTCCTTGCCTGTGCACCTCTCTCTCTGGCCTCTCTGGCTCTAACTACCAGCTTCCTGTGGCTCTGCTTCCCTTCAGCAAACTCCTCCCACCACAGGATCCATGTGATTACATTCAACGTATTAGGGAGCAGAGTTTACTTTTAAAGCAGGGGAGGTCTTCAAACTCTCTATTCAGGGGCAGGGAAGATCTTCAAATTCGCATTCCTATTACAAGCACTGGGCCTAGAGTCAGGAAAACTTCAGTTCAAATCTGGTTTTAGACACTTACTACCTGTGTGACCCTGGGCAAGTCACTTAATCTCTATTTGCCTCAGTTTCCTCAACTGTAAAATAGGGATAATTAATAACATCTACCTCCTAGGGATGTTGTAAGGATAAAGTAATGATTGTAAAGTGTTTAAGCATAGTGCTGGCCCATAAAAGATGCTGTGTAAATGTTAGGTATTATATATTCTTATATATTTATATAATATTATATATATTAGGTATTAGTTATTATTACTTATAATGATGGTACAGAAGAGTAGAAAAAGACAAATGTGGAAGATTAAGTTTTCAGGCTCTCATTTTCTCCTTCCTACTCCTTATCTCTCTCTTCTTGCTCCTGAGAGAACAAGAAAAACAAAACCCATTACAAACATATATAGTGAAGCAAAACAAATTCCTGCATTGATCATGTCCAGAAAATGTCTCCATCTGCACTCTGAGTCCATCAGTTCTCTATCTGGAAGTGCATAGCATGTTTCATCATGAGCATTATGGAATTGTGGTTGGTCATAGTGTAGAAAGAGTTCTTAAGCTTTTAAAGTTATTTATCTTTACAATATTGTTGTTTTTGCATAAGTTGTTCTTCTGGTTCTATTCATTTCACTTTGCTTCAATTTGCACAAATCTTCCCATGTTTCTTTTCTCTGAAACAATACCCTTCATCATTTCTAAGAGAACAAGAGAATCATTTGCCTTTGAACAATAGACCTGAAGTAGATTAGTATGCCACACCAACAGTTTAAGATGCCCTGGATTGTCTCTTAGGAAACTGTTTCTCCCTTTTCCTGTATGGGCTCTGAAAATAGAGTTTCTGGAATAAACTTCCCTCAAAGGTCACTCAGATGTGCTGAGAATAACCAGCTAAAGATAAGGAGCAGGCCAAGGCAAGGGCAGAGAACACTAAGGAATTTTAACTCTATACCTCAAAGTCCAATTTCAAGCAGTGAACATGGTTTAAATAATAGTAAAAGTGTGTTTTTGTTTTGCATCATGAAGTTAAGAAGGTGAGGAGAATCATCCCATCAGGAGATGGGTGCAAAATGTAAACCAATTTGTAATAAATTTATGGAATATTGTGTAACAATGTAACATTTTAAACTCTCATTTGGAGAGAGTTAGAAATCTGTGCCAAAGCACTGGGAGCCAGGGATCCAGACGGGTGTGTCTGCTCAACCACCTGTTTTTCCCTGAAGCATGAATTTTCTTATCCATTAGACTCACTAATGCCAATTAAGTCAGCATGGATCAGAGAACCAGTTTCTGTTACACGCAGAGTGTGACATACCCTACCAGCATCTGATGGGGAATGGATCCTTCACAATTCATCTAATAGTATTTATACATTACATGAAACAAAGGTGGGGAAAGGTGGCTGCTTATTAAAGAGAAGCCAGTTATGCAAAGGAAATAAAGTATGCTTGTTCAGGAAAACATTTATCATTGACTACAGCTGAGAGATCAGGAATGCACACTTGTTAGTGCTGCCAGTTTTATCAAATGAAAGAGAACCACCTGTCATGAGAGAATCATTCCAGAAACTCTGAAATCCTCCCTCCTTAAAAAAAAAAGCAATTAAGGGGCAGCTAGATGGTGCAGTGAATAGAGCACTGGCCCTGGAGTCAGGAGGACCTGACTTCAAATTTGGCCTCAGACACAACACTTACTAGCCATGTGACCTTGGGCAAGTCACTTAAACCCAATTGCCCTACCTTCCCCCCTCCAAAAAAATGCAATTAAGGTTTTTTTTTTGTACCAATTAGAGGAGGAAAGAAGACACTGAAGGAAACCAGCCATTGAAGATGGTCCTATAGTACATACAGAGGTCATAACACTGAATGAATGGTAAATACAAAATAAAATGGAGTCAGTCATGTTCTCCTCAAAATTCATTTTCATCATCCTTTTCCAGTGCCCATATGGAGTAAGTGCTGTTACAGAACACAAAACAATTTATTAATTTTATCAGGTAAGTTTTTAGATAAAGTTTTGCTAAGCTCGTTGGGTATTTTATTTTTTTTCTATTAACAAGTGTTTATTTTTCTCTTCTCCTTCCCTCTTTCTCCAATTAGATAAAAAGGGAAAACAAATCCCTTGTAACAAATATGTATAATCAAATGAAACAAATTCCCATATTAGTGATATTTAAACATATGAATTTCTTCTGCATCTCTTCTTCTTCTTTGCTTTTTGGAGGGGGGAAGGCAGGGCATTTGGGGTTAATTGACTTTCCCAAAGTCACATGGCTAAGTAAGTGTTAAGTGACTTGCCCAAGGTCACACAGTTAATAAGTGTTAAGTGTCTGAGGTTGGATTTTAACTCAGGTCCTCCAGACTCCAGGGTTGTTGCTCTATTCACTGTACCACCTACCCACCCTGCATCTCTTCTTTTAGGAAATGGATCATGTTCTCCATCCTCAGTCTTCTAAAGTTATGGCTGGTCATTGTGTGAGTCAGCTCTTAAGTTTGGACAAAGTGGTTCATTTCTTTATTATTGATCTTCTTTTAGACATTGTCCTGCTGGTTCCATTCCCTTCATTCCACATCAATTCATACAAGTCTTTCCAGCTTTCTCTAAAACCATTTCCTTTATAATTTCTTCACATGGAGATCTCTTTGCATATAAATCTGGTTAGCTGGGCTTTGAGGAGCCTTCACTTCTCAAGCTCTGATTCTTAGCCTGTGGAATTTATCATACATTTGAAAGAAAAGAAAACAAGTAATATAAAGTGGATATTCACAGCTCCATGTATAATCAATCCTCTTTTTGTGTTCTGCTGTGTGTTATGGAAAGGTATACTTTTTGGTGTTCCAATTCAGAACAAAAAATAATTTTTTAAAAAAGGACAATTTAAAGAATTCTGTGATTGTGTGAAACTACAGGGGTCTATAGAGAAGAATAACCTGCCTAAGCAAGTGCTACTCCTGGAATGCACTCCTTCTTCTCCCTCAGAATCTTTGTTGCTCAAAATCCTTGGCTTCCATCAAAGCTTAACTCAAGCACTACTTCCTCTGTAAAATCTTCCATTTTAGCTCCAGTTGCTCATGCTCTCTCCCCCTCTTAGTTCACTTAACCTGTATTTATTTATAATATAGATGTGTAGCATGGGTTGACTAGCCCCCCTATCTGAGGGCCCAGGTCTGTTACATCTTATTCTTCCCCCTTCCCTCCAATCAGGGCTCTCTAGTACCCTGAAGAAGTTGGAGAGTTTCCGTTCTTCTGACATTGGTTCAAGCTCCCACCAAGCGAGCTCCTTCCATTTTTAGGGGCCTGAAAACTAGCACCTCAGTTCCATTTAACCATTTAACATCAGATTAATTTTCATAAAGAAATATTTACTTCAATGATATTGTACAAACATATAAACATTTTCCCTTAGCACTTCCTAGACACAATCCTGTTCTGCAACAGATTAGTTTCTGTGGGAGGGAGGAAGATTAGGCCCACAGTCTAGCTCTCCTACACCATGTCGATCCCACCAAATTCAAGTTCATAGCTCTACTGGGCTAGTGTCTTGGATCCTTTGTCCTCAGAGCTTCACTGCTGGGCTGGCTGCAATACCCAGCTTGGATCCTTGTGGTTTGAACTTCTAGTTGGGGAGACTATTTCCTGTACCTAGAATTGAAAAAGACAAGCGAAACAATATTAAAACCCCAAGCCCATTTCTCAGGGCCACATGGCCTAAGGGTTTGGGGAAGTGGACTTTGGACCTTCCACACTTACCACATGATGTCACCTGCTGGGAAAGAATTCTTTCTTCCTTAGATTCAAATGTGCAGTGTGGGAGAGGTGAAAGGAAAGTCTGGATTCAGCCAGGTGGTTTTAAAGATGGAAACCATTTCAGCTAAGTGACCAATGAAAATGGCTATTCTGAATCACGTGGTAGGCCAATGCAGAATAAACACACCTGTGCCAGGTGTTCTGACTCCTAGGAGCAGGTCCCTAGCATCTTCTAAGTATGTGACACCCCTTTAGGTGGTCTCAACATGTGCCAAACTTCTATCACACATGTAAGGTTGTGTCCTGCTTTGATGTCATCAAAGTTGAAAGTTGTGAAGAGATAACAAAATATAAAGGTAAGGACCTTTTTAGTATAAGTGAAGCATCCCATACCTTGAAAGGATCTGGAGGCTTGTAGTAGCCCCATTGCAAATGAAAAAGAGGGCAGAAAAGACATCTTGTCTCAAAACACATACTACCTCAATACTTTTGTTCCTTTCTGCTCATTTGCATATGACCCCAACAGGAATCTGGGAAAGTGTAACTGGCTGGTCACCATATGTAAAGGGACCCTCAGGGAAGGAACCCAGCTATGAACAAGCAGGATTGCCTAACAGAAGAAGGCCAAACCTCTCTCACTTCCTGTTTAGGAAGTGACAAAACTCACAGCACAGGTTCTGAGAGAGTAGGAAGGGAGAGGTTTCTGTCAATTGTGGGCTAAGGACTGCTGCCTTTGCTGAAAGAGTATAGCAACACTCTAGCTGAAAGGAAGGCTATACTATCCAGCAGAGCCCGAGGCTGGAGGGGGTGGAGACTTTACTTGCTTGTCAAAGAGTGAGCCCAAGGAATTCAGTGAACAAATCTATGTGCCAGAGATGCTGCACCCTGGAAGAAGGCAGCCCAGTTCATCTCCTCCCCACCAACAATCCAACTGAAACACTGTGCCCTTTGAGGACCAGGCCCAGCTGACCAGTGAAATTTATCACACATTGCTGACACTGATGACCTGCAGTGAACTCCATAAAGACTCTGTAGAATGAAAGGACTTCCTGTCTATGCAATTCCAAAGTTATGAGTTGTCTTATTCACGTACTCCCTCCATGTGTATGTTACTACCACTGTACTTTAAATGTACTCCCCTTCTCCATCCTACAGACTGCTTGTGTATTTGTGGGAGGGTGTGTCCCAAGTTTTAGAGGAAATGACTTGTAACTGCTACTACTGCTATGGCATTTGAGTAATGTCTTTCCATAAGAAGTTCATTGAGTTAATTATCAATGGGAAGAACACAGGTGTGGGCTCATTAGCTAAAGTGATAGAAAGATAGGAAACCTCTTGGGTGGTTAGGTGGTGTAGTGAATAGAGCACTGGCCCTGGAGTCAGGAGGACCTGAGTTCAAATCTGGCCTCAGACACTTAACACTTACTAGCCATGTGACCTTGGGCAAGTCACTTAAACCCAATCACCCTGCCTACCTCCCTCCAAAAGGCAAAAAATAAATACGTAAATAAATAACAGACCAGTCTCTCTGGGGACCCAATCTATCATTGTGAATGTTAGTGGGGGAGTGAGTCCCCTGGGCATTCTACAAATGTTCTATATCGCTCTACTAAACTAAAATATCGCTCTACTAAACTATAATAAAAAACTAAAATACCTCGAAGTCAGAGACTGTTTCATTGATGCCTTTGAGCCTCTACTGCTCAGTACATCATAGGCATGTAGTATGCATTTAATAAATGGTTGTTGAGTTGAATAGAATTCAAGTGTCTCTGGGGATCCGACTGGTCAGAAGCATCTCTAGAGGCCAAAAAGAATCCACCTTGGAGTAGAGACTTGGTCTGGTATTGCCACACAGGCAGCCATGCTCACCTGGGTTCTTAAGAGAGGCAATATAGCAGAGTGGATAGAGTGCTGACTGGACTTGGATTCAGGTAAAATATGTATTCAAATCCTGCATCTGTCGAAACCTTACTAACTGTGCTATCGTGGGCAAGTCACTTAACGACTCTGTAAGCTTCGGTTGTTATTAGATCGATGCCCAGTAATACCTCAAAGGAGATAATACATTAAGGGAAATTGCAAACTTTAAGGTGAAAAACAACAGCATGGATTTTTATTATGACTAGAGGGTGCTTGCCCCAGCCCACCTCCTTATTTTATCATGGCTAACCGGTCACAACTGCTGCTGTTCCTACACCCCTTCCCCCCGGCCCCTTCTACCTCACCAGGGACAGCTTTGGCTCAAAGCCAGAGGACCTGTGTTCTGGGGCGATCACATGATGGGCCACCCCAGGTTACAACCTGCAGGTCTGCAGGCAGGAAGAGATTGGCCATTGCTTTCTCTGGCATCTGCTTCTCTCCACACATCCAAGGGAACTCAGAGGCAGGTCAGTGCCCTTCCCTTTTCACCTCTACACTCTTCCCTGCCTGGGCCTGGGTCTGGAAGGCCCTTCTGAGTTGTGACCCTGCCACCACTCTACTCTGGAACCTGGGCAATACAGAGTTGTGTAAGTACTTTTAGTGGCTACAGGAGAGGGGACACAAGGGAGGGAATCTGGGGGGGTGACTTGGCCATTCATCTCCAGGCCCAAACTCTGGGTTTCTCAAGGGTGAAATTCAGTGCAATTTAGGGGCAGCTATTACGACTTTGCTGTTTGCAAGTGACTGAGTTTATTTACCATTACCCTCCAGCAAAAGTGGGATTCTGGGGCTTTGGTTGGGACTAGGAACCAGGGGTGTATAGCGGGGACCTTCTCCCATCCTGGTCTTCTCAGAGTAGTAACAGAGCAATGTGACTCCCTGGTAGGGACACTGAGGCAGGGTCTGGAGCTTCAGCATGGGTCAGCTGGAACTCTGGGTCCCTATCTCCCTTGCTCCAAGGCTAATTGCTAATCTGGGGTGAGGACTAGGGGAGTGGGAGTGCATCTAGTAGTGAGGAGGCAGTCTTCAGGCACAGGAAAATTCAAGCAGGCTTGCTTCCCAGAAACTTGGGCAAATTCCAGCAATAATTCCTGCCTTTCCACTTTTGCCCCCAGAGGGTTGTCAAGGGCGCCTCCTGCCCTTCCCTGTCTAAGGACTCCTTGCACAACCAGGGGTGACAGTCCATGGACAGGCAGTCCAGGCCCCCAGCTCTTAATCCTTCTGTCAAAAATATAGTCCCTCAGGGGGGGGACTTTCAGAATCCTTCCGCTGACTTTTCCTCATTTCACAGAAAAGGACCCTTGAAAGCCCAAGAGGAGAGACTTGTCCAAGGTAAGTGGGGCCAGAACGGAGCCTAGATCTCAGGGCTCCTGATTTCCAGGTTTAGACTCTCTCTGCCCGGTCCCTTGCCCCCAACCCCCTCCTCTGAGCCCTCAGCTTTGGCTCCTGTGGTACCTGAGGGCTACGTTGTCAAGTGGCCTGACAGAAAGTGGGGGGGGGGAGAGGAGCCTCCTTCCTTACTCCCCTGTCGTTGTTTCTCTCAGTGCTCCTAGATAAACAGATTCCGGTCCCCCTATACCAGGAAATAGCTTACCCATGGAAGGAGAGGAAGCTGGGCATGGAACAGGGTCTGTATGTAATTGTACTCAGCACTGACCTGACCTCTCCTTCTTTCTTACCCAGAACAAACTTAACACCATGAAGCTGACAAAATGTGACCTAATGCTGGGGGCCCTGCTGTGCACAGCCTTTGGGGGGTTGTTGATGTTACTGCTGGCTTCATGGACGGCTCCAACACATCTGAGGCTCCCATCTCCAAGGATCTTTTCAAAGACATCTGAGTGGCAGGCTCAGACACCACATCTCTTGAACCTGACAGACCCTTATCCCTACCCCTTCCTGATCAATCATCCTGACAAGTGCGAGGGTCCCAGAGGTGCCCCCTTCCTGCTCATGCTGGTGATGACCCGACCCCAGGATGTGGGGGTGCGCCAGGCCATCCGGCAAACATGGGGCAATGAGACCTTGGTTCCTGGTGTAGTCATCCGCCGCCTCTTTGTTCTTGGCCTGCCCCAACCCCAGTTTGCCCAGGAACTTCAGACCCTCCTGGAGGAGGAGGACAAGGAGCATGGGGATCTCCTCCAGGTGGGCTTCTTGGATACATACCACAACTTGACTCTGAAGGTCCTCACAGGGCTGGAATGGATGGCCCAGTACTGCCCCAGTGCCCACTATGTCCTCAAGGTAGATACTGATGTCTTCCTAAACCCCAGTTACCTGGTACATCAGATACTGTGGCCCAATGGACTCCTGCAGTTAGATTTTATCACAGGCCACATCTACAGAGCCTCAAACCCTGAGCGGAGACAGGGTCACAAATGGTATGTGCCCCCAGAGCTATATTCCCAGAACAAGTATCCCGACTATTGTGGAGGCCCTGGCTATGTGATGTCTAGCTCCCTGGCCCTCAGGATCCTGACTGTAGCTCAGAGATTCAAGGCCATGTATGTGGAGGATGTGTTTGTGGGGTTGTGCCTGAAACAGCTTGGAGTAAAGCCCACTCCTGCTCCTCCCAATACCTTCCTGATGTATAGGAGGAATTATAACCATTGTGCTTTCCACCAACTTGTCCTGGTTCACCACTTCCAGTCCCAAGAGTTACTACAGATATGGCCTGAGTTCCTGAGATCCAGCAGTGCCTGCCCCTCAGTGTAAGGGACTGGCATAGGGGCCCACACTCTTCCTTCTCCTCTCATGCCCCATATAGTTGGACAGACAATAGTAGTGAGCCCCATCCAGAAGGCTCTGTGTAGCTCAAGGAGGCAGGGTAAGGTGAGGGGGATGTGGGTGCCTTGCCAGCGCCTCCCTCCAGGGCATGTAGCTTTGGCCTAGGGAACAACTTGTGGTGCATTAAAATAATGGAATTTTGTGCTGCTCTAAAAAACAATAAACATGAGAAGTCCAGAAGAGGATGAGGAGCTTTGCATACTCTGTTGCAGCCAGACTCTGTGAGCAGAGCCAGAAAAGCCCCATGACTCCAACAGTGGAGATGGCATTCCAGCTTTTCTCTTTCTTGCTTCACTCTCTGTGGGGTTCTTTTCAGGGGATTCTCATCTGCAGAGCCTGTTGTGGATGCCATGAACTGAAGTGGGAGAGAAGAAGAGCTCACCTGTTCCCTCTCTTTTCATCCTGGCTCTGAGAAATGGGCCTGGGGGCGTCTGTCTCTCTTTTGGGGTGTTTTGTTTTCAGGATCAGCTGCAGGAGGTAATTCCTGGAGTACTGAAAAGCTGAGCCAGGATGGTCTTGGACCTGGACTGCAGATGTGGGGGTGGGGCAAGGAATAGCCAGCCAACCTGTTGTGAAGCCCCGAGAAGGCAGGGCATGTGGGGCTCCTGCCCACGTAGAACTGGGACTGTATTCTATGGGAACTGAACTAAGCTATGAACTAAATCCTCTTCTTCCCAGAGACTAACACTGTGCAACAAGGGAGGGAGCTGGTGTCTCCCCCACATCAGGGAAGTCAGTTTGCTTATTTGTGATTATACTTTCTGAAGCAAAGATTCTTTTATAGGAGCACCACTGTGTTATGGGGGGAAAATTGGAACCTTCTCTTTTGTGGGGACCCCTAGAGAAATTCTCTGTCCAGGACTTCTGAATTTTGAGATAACTTAGACCGCAAGATCCTAAAGAAATTAGATACATTTGTTTGGGGTTGTAAATGTGCAGTTGATTTTTTTTCCAAGTGAGGATTCTATTACAAGTCAGTTCCATTGCTAGAAATTTCCAACATTTTCATTTCTAATTGCTTGACCTTTTTAAGCACTGATACTTTTTGTAATATTGAATTATGCATAAGGTTTAGTATACTAATATGTTCTATGCTACTGAGTCCTATCTAAGTACTGGTACAACATTTACTGTGAAAAATTTGGAACCACTGGATTGCTCCAGTCTAGAAGAAATGTTCATCTTGGGGTTTTTTTGGCATTTAAACAGACCAACACTACTTGCTTTTTGCCAAAGCAAAATATCCTACAGCTTCTTAGGATAAGACTGTGCCTAAAATTTGTATCCGTATCTGTGCCTAAAATCTAAAATGTAACTGATATTCTCTTTTTCCACCTGATCTTGTCCTGATGGATGTTTCCAATTCCATTTGGTTTATCTTTGCAGCAGCAAGGATCCACAGGGGAGTTTGGGGTGCCCTTTGGGATAAAGGACCCAGAGGAAACTGCCTGGACCTCTATGAGGATTGCCTTTGCTGGAGGGATCCCTAGGAAATTTTTGTGTGCCCTGGGTAAAAAGGCACACTGGTTTTGGTGTGCTCTTTATAAGAAAGGAGCACTCTCTGTGAAGACCCCACCTGGATGGTCTGAATGCACTGAGAGAATCAATGGAAAAGTGTCTACCCAGGATCATTTTCTCATTTGTTGCCCCCATGTCTCAAATCCCAGAGGAGAGAATCCCATGTTCTTTGGAAAGCTCAGTGTGCACCTGGTTTCTGTTGGAGATAGAAATCAATTTTCTTTGGTTTTGCTCTGTCTTCTGCTTGTGGGCTTGAGAAAGGCCCTATAAAGAATAATATATAGGGGCGGCTAGGTGGTGCAGTGAGTAGAGCACCAACGCTGGAGTAAGGAGGACCTGAGTACAAATTTGACCTCAGACATTTAACACTTACTAGCCATTTGACCTTTGACAAGTCACTTAACACCAATTGCCCTGCCTTCCCCACTCCAAAAAGCAAAAAAAAAAAAAATAGTATATAGTAATAGCAATATTGTAATGATAACCAACTGTGAAAGACTTGGTTATTCTGATCAATACAACAACTCACAGTAATACCAGAGGCCTCGTTATGAAAAACTCTTTCTACCACCAGAGAGAGAATTGATGAAATCTGAGTATAGATTGAAGCATATATTTTTTTCTTGATTTTTTTTGGGGGGGGGGGCAATTGTGGTTAAGTAACTTGCCCAAGGTCACATGGCTAGCTTTTTGTTTGTGTGTGTTAAGTTTCTGAGGCTGGATCTGAACTCAGGTCCTTCTGACTCCAGAGCCAGCGCTCTACTCACTGCACCACCTAGCCGCCCCTCTTGATTTTTCTTGATCTTTTATTCAATGTGAATGTGACTATTCTGGACATATTTATATCATATTTCTTGCCTTCTCAATGGGTGGGAGGAGCAGGATAGAAGGAGGGAGAGAATTTGAAACTGAAAAAAAGTTAAAAAAATTTTTTTTCAAATGTTTTATTAACTTCTGGTTTACATCATTCATTTCCACCAGATTTTGAGTTACAATGTTTTCCCCCATTTTTCCCCTCCCCACCACCCCAGAATAGCAGTCCAACAGGATATCCCCTCATCCAATCTGCTCTCTCCCATATCTTCTCAGATAGCCCCTTCGACTTTTCCATCAGGGCAAGGTGAATCTCTGTGCCCCAATGCCTATACATCTTATTTCCCAATTATATGTAAAATAGTATTAATAATAGTATTTATATATATTTAAAACATTTGATTTTAAAACTTTGAATTCCAGATTCATTCCCTTCCTCTCTTGTCACCCACTCTTGCTGGGAAGATAAGCAGTTCAGTATATGTTGTACATGTGTAGCTATGCAAAACACTACCATAGTAGATATATTGTAAAAGACTGGCTATATTTCCCTCCCACCTATCCCATACCCCACTTGGTCCATTCCCTACTTTGATCCTGTCCGTTTTTCAACTATTTCCAACCTCCCTCCCCCCCAGCATGCCCTCCCTTCAATCATCTCCCCTCTCATTCCCCTCCCCCCTACTCTCCCATTTAGTAAGTATGTGATTCTCTCCCTGAGCCAAATTAAATGAGAATATGGTTTTGCCTTTTTGCCTTCCTGTTCTTCCCCTTCCCTGCAACCACTTCCCCTTGCCTCTTCTACATGGGATAGTTCACCCCCTCTGTCTTTCCCCATCTCCTCCCATTACATTCCTCTATCACCTCCTAATTTCACCTTTTAAGTATCATCCCTTCCTATTAAATTTGACCTGTGCCCTCTATCTATGCATACCTGTAAACATATATATATATATATATATATATATATATATATATATACACACACACACTCACATATGTATTCATATGCCTTCTATTCCCTTAGCTATTTTCATACTGAGAAAGGTTTCATCAGTTACAGTTATCATTTTTCCATGTAGGAATGTAAATAGTTCAACTTTAATAAGTTCCTTTTGATTTCTTTTCCCTATTTACCTTCTCAAGCATCCCTTGCTTCTTGTGTCTAAATGTTGAATTTTATATTCAACTCTGATTTTTTCCTCAGGAATGCTTGAAAGTCCTCTATTCCACTGAATGACCATATATTCCCTTGGAACAAGATACTTAGTTTTGCTGGGTAGGTGATTCTTGGTTTTAATCCCAGCTCCTCTGTCCTCCAGAATATCATATTCCAGGCCCTTTGATCCCTCAGTGTAGAAGCTGCCAGATCCTGTGTTATCATGATTGTGTTTCCACAGTATTCAAATTGTTTCTTCCTGGCTGCTTGTAATATTCTCTCCTTGATCTGGGAATTCTGGAAGCTGGCTATAATATTCCTAGGAGTTTTCTTTTTGGGATCTTTTTCAGGAGGTGATTAGTGGATTCTTTCAACCTCTATTTTGCCATCTGGTTCTAAAACATCAGGGCAATTTTCCTTGAGAATTTCTTGAAGGATGATTTCTAGGTTCTTTCTTTGATCATGGTTTTCAATTAGCCCAATAATTTTTAAATAATCTCTCTTGGATCTATTTTTCAGGTCAGTGGTTTTTCCCATGAGATATTTCACATTGCTTTCTATTCTTTCATTTGCTTGTATCTGTTTAACAGCATATTGATTCCTCATAAGGTCACTAGCTTCCATTTGCTCCAGTCTAATTCTAAAGGAATGATTCTCCTCAGTGAGCTTTTGAGATTTTTTTTTCCATCTGGCAAATTTGGCTTTTTAAGGCATTCTTCTCCTCATTGCCTTTTTGAGGAGAGTTTGCTGTTTGAGTTAGTCTGTTTTTTAAGGTATTATTTTCCTCAGTCAGGCTGTTGACTCTCATTTCATACTTTTCTTGCATCTTTCTCATTTCTCTTCCCAATTTTTCCTCCACTTCTCTTATCTTCTTCTCAAGGCCCTCTGTGACCTGTAACCAGCTCATATTTTCATTTGAGGCTTTTGGTGCAGGAGTTCTGACCTCCCAGTCCTCCTCTTGTTCCACGCTTTGTTCCTCTTTGCCCCCAAAATAGGAGTCTAATGTAGAATTTTTTCTGTTTATTTTATTTCCTTTGCCTAGGCATGTTGCCACTCAATTACTTGACTTTTGGGCTTGTTGCCACAGTAGGACTCTGCCACCATCCAGGGGAGCTTCATCCCAAATGCTGGGGTTTTCTCAGCTGCCAGAGGTATTAGTTGGGTGCCCTCCCTGAAGCCTCCACATGCTCTGGCAAGCTGGTCACACACCCCAAGACCTCCACCCCATACCACAATCCAGATCCAAGAAGGTTAAAGCAAGAGCGATTACCCCCAAGACTGGTTGCTTGGTCCCCTCACAGTCTGCAGGCCAGGAACTGAAGCTGCAACATGGCGGCTGCGCTGCAGCTACTCAGAGGCTTCTTGCCCCCAGGGAGTGCTGACGCACTCCCAAATACTGATCCCTAAGTCCATAGGTCACTGACCTCTCAAATTGTCCTAGGCATCTATGTGTTGATAATTCTGGAAACACCACAGCTGCTTGTGTTCTGAGGTCCCTCCAGCTGGCTGCTGGTCAAGCCGCCCTGAGGCTAAAACCTCTGGCTCACGCAGGCCTGGGCTTGGCTCCCAGAGCACTGCACTGGCCGCTCCCTGCTGGGCTGCTGGGCTGTCCTCAGCAGGAGGTTAGTTTCTCTGTGTCATTTTGTGGGTTCTGGAGCTCCAGAGTTTTTTCAGAGTCCCCATTTATATATATTGGAAGTGGTGTGGGCAGGAGCATCACGGAAGTGCTGTTTCTACTCTGCCATCTTGGCTCCACCCCCAAAAGTTTTTTTTTAATATGGTTTAAAAAAGAGGCAAAACTTATTATTTGGAGATAATTGTAAAACATTTTCATCTTCCATGTGTGGGATTACATATGAGATTTGAGAGTAGGTTACATGGCACTGGGGAAACAAGTAAAAAAGACATTGCTCTTGTTTCTCTAGAGATCATAGAGAACTGTTTCCAAATTTGGGATGAGGACTGGGAGAATGTTTTTGTGTGTGACTTCTGCCTATTTACTGGGGAGAACAAATTTCAAACAGGAGCAAATGTGTAACCTGGGCTTCTCAGGGCAAGATCAGTTCTTCTAACTTGTAGATACCCTTGAGGGGTCTTTTGAGCATACTCAGTTTGCTTAACATGGTGCCATACCACATGGGCTCTTCTCCTTGACTCCTATGCCTTTAAAACTGGTAAGACTGAGCCATTCCTTCTTTTTAAAAAATTAGTTAATTTTTACTTCTCAACATTCACTTCCCTAAGATTTTGAGTTCTAAATTTCCCCCCTGTTTCCCAGCCCTCTTCTCCACAAGACAGCATGCAGTCTGATATAGGCCCTACTTATACATTCATATTAAACTTATTTTCACATTAGTCTTGTTGTAAAGAAGAATTAGAATCAATAGGAGGAACCATGAGAAAGAAGAAACAAAAAAAAGCAAACAAAAAAAAAAGAGCAAATAGTCTGCTTCAATCTACATTGAGACTCCATAATTCTTTCTCTGGATGTAGATAGCATTTTCTATCATAAGTCTTTTGAAATTGTCTTAGATCCTTGCATTGCTGAGAAGAGCTAAATCTATCAAAGTCAGTCATCACACAATGCTGCTGTTACCGTGTACAATATTCTTTCTACTTATTTCATTCCGCATCAGTCCATGTAAATATTTCCAGGTTTTTCAGAAGTCTGCCTGCTCATCATTTCTTGTAGCACAATAGTATTCCATTACATTCCTATACCACAACTTGTTCAGTCATTTCCCAATTGATGGGCATCCCCTCAGAGTCCAAGTTTTGGCCACTACAAAAAGAGCTGCTATAGATATTTTTGTACATGTGGGTCCTTTTTCCATTTTTATGATCTCTTTGGGATACAGACCTAATAGTGGTATTGCTGGGTATGCACAGTTTTATAGCTTTTTGGGCATAGTTCCAAATTGTTCTCCAGAATGGTTAGATCATTTCACAACTCCACCAACAATGTATTAGTGTTCCAATTTTCCCACATCTTTTCCAACATTTATAATTTTCCTTTTTTGTTATGTTAATCAACCTGTTAGGTATGATATGGTACCTCAGAGTTGTTTTAATTTGCATTTCTCCAATTAATAATGATTTAGAGCATTTTTTCATATGACTATAGATAGCTTTAATTACTTTTTTTTTTTTGCTCTTTTTTTTGGAGGGCAATTGGGGTTAAGTGACTTGCCCAAGGTCACATGGCTAATTTTTTCTGTGTTAAGTGTCTGAGGTCAGATTTGAACTCAGGTCCTCCTGACTCCTGGGCTGGTGTTCTACTCATTGTACCACCTAGCCACCACGATGGCTTTAATTTCTTCCTCTGAAAACCACCTGTTCATATCCTTTGACCATTTGTCAATTGCAGAATGACTTGTATTTTTATAAATTTGACTCAATTCTCTATTTTTTTTTAAAATGAGGCCTTTATCAGGGAAACTGGTTGTAAAAATTGTTTCCCAGCTTCCCTTCTTATCTTGGTTGCATTGGCTTTGTTTGTGCAAAAACTTTTCAATTAAATGTAATCAAAATTATCAATTTTATATTTCATAATGCCCTCTATCTTTTGTTTGGTAATACATTTTTCAATTCTCCATAAATCTGACAGGTAAACTATTCCTTGTTCTCCTAGTTTGCTTACAGTGTCATCCTTTATATCTAAGCCGTGTACCCATTTTAACTTTATCATGGTATATGATGTAAGATGTTGGTCTAGACCTAGTTTCTACCGTACTATTTTCTAGTTTTCCCAGCAGTTTTTGTTAAATAGTGAGTTCTTATCCCAGAAGCTGGAGTCTTTGGGTTGATCAAACAGTAGATTACTCTAGTCTTTTACTACTCTCTTGTGTACCTAACCTATTTCACTGATCTACCTCTTTATTTCTAGTAACAAGTAGTTTTGATGATTGCTGCTTTACAATATATTTTAAGATCTGGTATGGCTAGGCTACATTCTCTTGCATTTCTTTTTATTAATTCCCTTGATATGCTGGACCTTTGATTCTTTCATATGAGTTTTGTTATTATTTTTTCTGGCTTTATAAAATAATTTTTGTTAATTTGATTGGTATGGCACTGAATAAGTAAATTAATTTAGGTAGAATTGTCATTTTTATTACATTAGCTTGGCCTATCCATGAGCAACTGATATTTTTCCAGTCATTTTGATCTGACTTTATTTGTGTGAAGTGTTCTGTAATTATATTCATAGAGTTCCTGAGTTTGTTTTGTCAGATAGATTCCCAAATATTTTATGTCTACTTTAATTTCAAACGGAATTTCACTTTCTGTCTCTTGCTATTGGGCTTCATTAGTAATATATAGAAAAGCCAATGACTTATGTGGGTTTATTTTATATCCTGCAACTTTGTTAAAGCTGTTTATTATTTCAAGTGTTTTGTTATTTGATTCTCTAGGATTCTTTAAGTATACCATCATATCATCTGCCAAGAGTGATAACTTTGTTTCTTCTTTGCCTGTTCTAATTCCTTCAATTTCTTTTTCTTCTCTTATTGCTAAAGTTATCTTTTCTAGTACAATATTGAATAACAGTGGTGATAATGGACATCCTTGTTTCACCCCTGATCTTATTGGAAATACTCTAGCTTACTCCCATTACCTATGATGTTTGCTGATGGTTTTAAACAAATGCTTTATTAACTTCTGGTTTAGCATCATTCATTTCCACAAGATTTTGAGTTACAATTTTCCCCCATTTCCCCCCTACCCATCACACTGCTATTCTAAATAGCAGTCCCACAAGATATCCCCTCATCCAATCTGCTCTCTCCCTTATCTTCTCCCATACCCCCTTCGACTTTTCCATTAGAGCAAGGTGAGTCTCTGTGCCCCAATGCCTGCACATCTTATCTCCCAATTACATGCAAAATAGTATTAATAATAGTATTTATATATATTTGAAACATTTAATTTTAAAACCTCGAATTTCAGATCCATTCACTTCCTCCCTTGTCACCCATTCCCTCTGGGAAGATAAGTAATTCAGTATGTGTTGTACATGTATAGCTATGCAAAACATTACCATAATGGATATATTGTAAAAGGCTGCTTATAATTCCCTCCCACCCATCCCACCCCCACCTGGTCCATTCCCTACTTTGATCCTGTCCCTCTTCGATAGTGGGTACTTCCAACCTCCCCTCCCCTCAGAATGCCCTCCCCTCCATCGTCCCTCCTCTCATCCCCCTTCCCCCTATTCTGTTTCAGGTTGAGATATCCCATTTAGTATGTATGTCATTCTCTCTCTGAGCCAAATTCAATGAGAATATGGTTTTGCCTTTTTGCCTTCCTGTTCTACCCCTCCCCTGCAGCCACTTCCCTTTGCTTCTTCTACATGAGATAGTTTACCCTACCCTGTCTCTCCCCATCTCCTCTTGCCACTTTCCTCTCTCACCTCATAATTTCACCCCTTAAGTATCATCCCTTCCCACCAAATTCAACCTGTGCCCTCTATCCATGTATAACTGTATACATATATACACACATTCACATAGGTATTCATATGCCCATATACCCTTCTTCCATTATTTTCATACTGAGGAAGGTTTCATCAGTCACAGTTATTGTTTTTCCATGTAGGAATGTAAATAGTTCAACTTTGACAAGTTCCTTTTGATTTCTTTTCCCTGATTACCTTCTCAGGCATCTCTTGCTTCTTGTGTCTGGATGTCAAATTTTCTATTTAACTCTGGTTTTTTCCTCAAGAATGCTTGAAAGTCCTCTATTCCACTGAATGACCATATTTTCCCCTGAAACAAAATACTCAGTTTTGCTGGGTAGGTGACCCTTGGCTTCAATCTCAGCTCTTTTGCCCTCTGGAATATCATATTCCATGCCCTTCGATCCCTCAGTGTAGAAGCTGCCAGGTCCTGTGCTATTCTGATTGTGTTTCCACAATATTGAAATTGTTTCTTCCTGGCTGCTTGTAGTATTTTCTCCTTGATCTGGGGATTCTGGAACCTGGCTATAATATTCCTGGGAGTTTTCTTTTTGGGATCTTTTTCAGGAGGTGATCTGTAGATTCTTTCAACCTCTATTTTGCCCTCTGGATCTAAAACATCAGGGCAGTTTTCCTTGAGAATTTCTTGAAGGGTGATTTCTAGGTTCTTTCTTTGATCATGGCTTTCAGGTAGTCCAATAATTTTTAAATTATCTCTCCTGGATCTATTTTTCAGGTCAGTGGTTTTTCCCATGAGATATTTCACATTGCCTTCTATTCTTTCATTTGTTTGGATCTGTTTAACAGCATCTTCATTTCTCATAAAGTCATTAGCTTCCATTTGCTCCAGTCTAACTCTGAAGGAATGAATCTCCTCAGTGAGCTTTTGAGATTCTTTTTCCATCTGGCAAATTTGGCTTTTTAAGGCATTCTTTTCTTCATTGCCCTTTTGGGCCTCCTTTCCCAGTCTATTTTTTAAAGTGTTATTTTCCTCAGTCAGGCTGTTGACCCTCATTTCATATTTTTCCTGCATCCTTCTCATTTCTCTTCCCAATTTTTCCTCCACTTCTATTATTTGGTTTTTAAAATCCTTCTTAAGGTCTTCTATGGCCTGTAACCCACTCATATTTTCCTTTGGGACTTTTGGAGCAGGATTTCTGACCTCATAGTCCTCCTCCTGTTCCAAGCTTCCATCCTCTTTGCCCCCAAAATAGGAGTCTAATATTGCATTTTTCTTTTATTTTGTTTCTTTTGCCTAGGCATGTTACCAATTAATTACTTGACTTTTGGGCTTTTTGCCACAGTAGGACTCTGCCTCCAGACAGGGGAGCTTCTGTCCCGAATGTTGGGGTCTTCACAACTTCCGTTTCCGGCAAGTTGGATGCCCACCCCAGACCTCCCCCCCAGATCACAATCCAGATCCAAGCAGGTTAAAGCAAGAGTGATTAACCCCCAAGACTGATTGCTGGATCTCTACAGTTCGCAGGCCAGGGGCTGGAGCTGCCACTGAAACTGTCTCCTGAGAAGCTTCTAGCCCCCAGGAGAGGAAGCCGATGCGTTCCCCAAATACTGGTCCCAAAGTCCATAGGGCACTAACCTCTCACTTTGTCCGAGGCATGTCTGTGTTGATAATTCTGGAATTGCCACAGCTGCTGGTGTTCTGGCGTCCCTCCCGCTGGCTGCTGGCCTGGCTGCTCTGGGGCTAAAACCTCGGCTCATGCAGGCATGGGCTCAGCTTCCAGCACGCTGTGCTGTCAGCTCCCAGAGCGCTTTGCTGGCTGCTCCCTGCAGGGCTGCTGGGCTGTCCTCAGTGGGAGATTAGCTTCTCTGTGTCATTCTGTGGGTGCTGGGGCTCCAGAAGTTGTTCAGAGTCCCCTTTTACATGGTTTGGAGGTGATCTGGGGGGAGAGCACCTTGGAAGTGCTGTTTCTACTCCGCCATCTTGGCTCTGCCCCCCGAGCCTTCCTTAAAATAGTAGATAGATAGTGTTGCTGATGGTTTTAGATAGATGCTATTTATCATTTTAAGAGAGACTCCATTTATTCCTATGCTCTCCAGTGTTTTTTTAATAGGAATTGGTGTTGTATTTTGTTAAAAGGTTTTCCTGCATCTATTGAGGTAATCATATGATTTCTGTTAATTTTGTTGTTGATATGGTCAATTATGCTGATAATTTTCATAATATTGAACCAGCCCTCCTTTCCTGGTATAAATCCTACATGGTCATAGTATATTATCCTAGTGATAACTTGTTATAATCTCTTTGCTAACATTTTATTTAAAACCTCTGCATCTATATTCATTAGAAAATTGGTCTATAATTTTCTGTCTTTGTTTTTGCTCTTCCCGGGTTAGGTATCAGTACCATATTTATGTCATGAAGGCAATTTAGCCAGACTCCTTCTCTGCCTATTTTCCCAAATCGTTTATATAGTATTGGAATTAATTGCTCTTGAAATGTTTAATAGAATTCACTTGTAAATCCATTTGGCCCTGGAATTTTTTCCTTAGGGCATCCATTGATGGCTTGTTCAATTTCTTTTTCTGAAATGGAATTATTTTATTTTTATTTTATTTCCTCTTCTGCTAATCTGGGTGATTTATATTTTTGTAAATATTCATGCGTTTCACTCATTCACTCTTTTCAACTATGTTCTTTTTCTCTACTGTCTTTCTCCTGTGCTCTTTTAGCCAGCTCTTATCTACTGTGCCTATGAACTGAATTGTCTCTTGCTTTTTCTGGTATCTGCTCCTCCTTCCACATCCAAGAGAGCTCAGGGAGAGGGCATTGTCCTTCCCTTTCCATCTCTACACTCTTCCCATAGCCTTTCCTGCTTGGCCTGGGTCTGGAAGGCCCCTCTGAGTTGTTCTCCTGCTGCCACTGCACTGTAGGATCTGGCTAAAGCAGAAGGTGAATATTCTTGTTGGCTAGTGGAGAGGAGGCAAAAGAGGGGGAATCTAAGGCTGGGGGGTGAGCTGGAAGTTCAACCCCAGCCCAGAATTCTGGGTTTCTCAAGGGCAGAATTCAATTCAATTCAGGGACATGTAATATGTACCTATTGCCTGCCAAGTGACTGAAGTACCAAAGATAAGGACAGCCGTGGTATTATATTGCAGCTGTGAGGATACCCACATATCGAACACTCTGAGGTATTGATTGGGCTGGTAACCTTAGGGCAGAACTCATACACTACACTACCTCTCTCATTAATTAGTAATAACCTACTTCTTTATAGGTTTCAGAAAGCAGGGAGAAAAGAGTTGATTATACGTTCCCTTTCCCAGCACCAACTTTCTTTCCCAAGCCCTGACGAAGCACGGTCTTTCTTGACTTTGTGGGGGCATAGGCCATCTCTTCTCCTAGCAAACCTATACCTAAAGTCAGGTTTTCCTTAGCACCACTGTAACTGGTCTCTAGTGAGATACATTGTATTGTATGTAACACATGTATCATATTACCATAAGATTTTCCTCTTAAATTCCATTGTGAATTTGGGGCATGCCAATGGCTACTTTTCTTCCTACATTGTAGCTACTTTATACGTAATCTAACTTGGTAGATATACATAGTAAAGTTTCTCCTTCTTCCTTTTTAAAAAAAATTTTAGACATACTTTGAGGCGTGAAAGAGGAGGCTAAATCTGCTCCCCCCTTTCAAAGTTGTTACATAACAAATAAGAAAAGAGAGAAGGAAAAATGTTTAGTAGAATTAATAAACAAACTAACTTGTTTTCTTTTTAAATGGATAGTCTCCCACCTCTGCAAAGAAAAAAGGATGTGTATTCTCATTCTTTCAGGGCCAGATTTGATTATTATAATTCTGTCGATTGTTTATTCTTTCCATTTACATTATTGCAGTGGTGTATATTATTTTCCTGGTTCTGTTTATTTCACTCTGCATCAGTTAACAAAAGTTTTTCTATGCCTCTCTGAATTCATCATCATTGTTATTTTTTTTACTGCACAGGCAATATTCTATCATATTCATGTACCACAACTTTTTTTAGCCATCCCCCAATCTATGGGTATCTACTTGGTTCTGAGTCCTTTGCTCCTACGAAAAGTGCTGCTATAAATATTTTGGTGTACATAGGGTATTTTGCTTTTTATCATGGATATCATTAGAGAAATTGGTTCCTAACATTGGGATTTCTAGGTCAAAAGAAATGAACATTTTATTCATTATTATAGCAGGTTCAAACTACTTTCCAGAGCAATCAGTGCATTAGTGCGTCTGTCTTTGTAAACACTACAATATTGATGGTTCTCATCTTTTGTTGTCTTTGCCAATTTGGTGAATGTGAAGCACAACCCAAAGTTATTTTGACATACATTTCTGTTACTATTGGTGATTTGGAAAAATCTTTCATATGGCTTGTAATTATTTGTACTTCTTTTGAGAACAGTTTACATTCTTTGACCTTTGGGGAATGACTCTTTATCTTGTATATATTTGTGTTAATTATGTATATATCTTCGATATCAGATTCTTGTCAGAGGTAATTGACACAAGAAATTTTTTTCTCTAGTAAATTCTTCATATTCAAGGCCTTAATTTGGTTCATGCAAAAGCTTTTTGATTGAACATAATTGAAATTGTCTAAGGTTATCTTTTGTATGGTATGTATCTAATTCGTGTTTGATTAAGAATTTTTCCATTCCTTAACTGTGAAAAGCATCTTATCTGATTGTCTTCTAATTTCTTAAAATGGTTTAACCTTAAATATTTAGGTCCCATGTTCGTTTTGAGCTATTTATGTCGTATTGCCCAAGATGATATCCAAATCTAATTTCCACTAAGCTGTTTTCCAGTCTTCCCAGAAATTCTTGTCAAATATTTCTCCAAGTAATCTATATTCTCAGATCTGTTGAACGCTGCTTTCTTGAATTCCATTGTTTCCAATTTATCTTATCTAGTCTGTTCTGTTGATCCTCTTTTCCAAATGTTTCTTAAGATTACTGCTTTATAATGGAACAAATATGAAGTCTGGAAGTACAATTGCCACCTTAACTCTGATTTTTTTCGTTATTTCTCTTGATAGTATAGATTTTTGTCACCCCCCAATTTTTTTTAATTTAATAGCCCTGTAAGGCATCTCCTTCATTATTTGTTTGGTAAAGTACTAAATCTGTAAAGTATTTTAGGCAGAACTGTTATTTTTATCATATTGTCCCAGCCACAAGCACTCAATGTTTCTCTTATTTGAGTCTCTGTTTCTTTAAGGTATATTTTGTTATTGTATCTCTACAGATGTTTGATAGACTGACTTTAATGGATGGCCTCCTAGATATTTGATGCAGTTGCTAGTCATTTTGAGTGGGAGAGCCTTCATTTTCGTGTATAACACTTCCCAATCTTGGCAATTCTTTCTAGGTTCCTTCTTGCAGTGTCATTTGGGTCCATGTGATACACCAGAAATGCATTTTAATCATCCAGTTTAATAAGTCATGGATAATTCTCCAGATCCACGTCCCAGGAAGAGAAGAAACCTCTCTACTAGATGTCTATGTCTCTAGCAGACCTTCTAAATTGTCTTGGGCTGGAAAATTGTTTTGCCCTGTCTTTTTGTTGGTTCTGTCATTCCAGAATTTGTTTTGAGGGGTTATTTTTAAGTTGTTTGGAGGGGAATTTAGAAGAGCACAGGTGAGTCCCTTTGCTCCACCATTTTGGCTTTGCCCCTCTTAGCAATACCTTTACAGAATTACCCAACGTACTTCCCCTTGCTTTACCTATTTCTTTCTCTTCATTTATTCCTTATTCTTTTCCTTCTTCTCCTTGGTTTTTTTTTTTTCTGAGTCTTCCTCTTGTTTGAAACCTTCTCTTTTCCTTCAGCTTTGGTCCTTGTCTTTCAGCTCAAGTCTTATTCTCAGCTCAACAACTGTTCATTAAGCATTTCCTATGTGAAAGGCACTGTGCTGAGTGCTGGGGATATTCAAATACCCAAAATGATTTGTGATCTCATAGATTTGGATGTTATTTCCAGTGATGAAGCTCTCAATCAATTCACATCTACCCATTCTGGTGATTCTTCTTCATATCTTCCCCTAAATTTTCCACATGACTCCTCTTAACATGCTGAGCATCTTCCTTGCTTTCTCTTGACATTGGAAGGATTCCAGTGGAGTACTTTGGCTCTGCACCTGTCATCCCTCAGCCTTGCCTTGTGACCAGCCCATCTTTTCTTCCTGTCATACATCTTTGAAGTCCCTTGTTAGTTATGTGCTGTAGCATGCTCACATGATTCTTTGGAGACTGTTGTATTCTGTATTTTCTAGTCATACAACAAAGTCAATAGAATATTGGCATTTAAAAAATATAGATCTTCTAGGAGAAACTTGAGGATAGTAAACGAGTTTTGCAGTTTTCTGAAGGCAGTTCAGTCTGATCTTCTTCTCCTGTTTAATTCTGACCCCAATTTATTGTATTTTTGTGCATATTTGTGTCACAGATATACATGAACAACTTCTATAGGTGTCCATCAAACTGTAGGTCACAATCTGGGCATTAGATATTCTTTATCCACTTAGTTTTTCCCGTGTGGATAGTCGAGCTGAATAGTTTGGATAGGTATATATCTCTCCTGCAATGTTTGGGAACTTGATGCAACTAGCACAATGTCATTTGTAAACTGGAGCACGTGGGGAATCTCCTCACCTATAGGAACTACCACTTCACCTTAGCATCTGTACTGGTCCTCCTTCATCACAGTGTTCTGCTTTATGTATCACAACCAGGCTATTTCTATTATCACCCCAGGAATTTAGAATGATTTTGATCCATAGATGGAAGGCACTCTGATGGATGGATGTGAATTAACTTGCTGGAGGGGAGCCTTTAAGGTAGTGTTTTGCCAAACTAAATTCAATGGTTTTTGTTTGTTTGTTTGTTTTGTTTTGTTTTTTAATAATCAACTGGGTGGGAGTTTGTATTCTCTGTATCTGTAAGTCATCTGTAAGATGATTAAGATCTGGACCATAGGGGCAGCTAGGTAGCACAGTGAATAGAGCACAAGCCCTGGAGTCAGGAGGACCTGAGTTCAAATCCAGCCTTGGACACTTAACACTTACTAACCATGTGACCTTGGGCAAATCACAACCCCAATTGCCCTGCTTCCCCCCTCAAAAAAAAAAAAGCAAGATCTGAACCATTATGAAGTAATGCTTGCAGATGGCTGCCAGTTCCCTACTAATAGCCTCAATGAATATTTAGATTATTCTCATAGAGACTTTTTATGGATGGGAAAATATTAATATCAACCCATCATTAAGCATTTATTAAGAACTTACTATGTGCCACGCACCATCCTATATGCTAGGGACACAAAGAAAAAATTAAATATTTCCTACCCTCAAGTTGCTTATATTCATATAGGTTAGTGGTTCTTGGATTGCCTTTTTTTTTCAAATATTAATATGGTCTAAGATTTGCTATCTTTTCTCCTCCAAATCTTTCAACATCCCCCAAATTGTGCCACCTCCAGCACGTTTCTCTCCTGGGTGTATTTTGTCTGGCTACTTTTCCTTTGTTCTCTTCTGTACCATTTAACCTTCTGTACCTCTGGAACTGTGATGTTAGAATCCGAATTATTGCCTCTGCTGTCCTTGATGTTGAAAATTTTATCATAAAAATATTTGCAGATCTTTTCCATTTTTTAAATCCGTTGTTCTCTTTCTGTTTTGTTCTTGAATGCTTTTATTTACTTGGACTTTGACTTTGTTTAATTATATTTCTTGCCAAACTTTCTTTACTTTTCTTTTTCCATCCACTGTTTTCCTCTGCTTTATGGGATAATTCTGTTCATAATTATCTAGCTTCTTTCTTCATAAGATTTTTAAAAAAACAAGTCTTCAGGTGATATTTTGTTTCTTATATCACTATGGTTATCCTGAACATTCCTCCTCCTCCCACTCCCAAAGAACCATCCCATAGGACAAAGAGTATTTTTAAGAGAGGAAAAAAAGTTATCACAATTGTTTGATAAATTGAAAAAGCCCCAAACATATGCAATTTATAACACCTGTATACCTCCAACCTCCATTAAGGGATAGATTGGGTGTGTCTTCTAATATCTTTTCCTTGGAGTCCTGCTTGATCTTTATAATTTTGTATAAGTTTGCTTACTTTTGATTTTTTTGGTGTGTACTTTCCATTGCTGTAGTCACTGTGTATACTGTTGTAATGGAAATGCAAAAAGATCTTCCCTGCCCCTAGATTAAGTGTACCTGGAGCCTGTGGGGGGAGGCTTGTTTTTCAGGAAAGCCCACACCTTGATACTTTGTAATTGGGCAGTGGGTCTAGAAGGTTGTTACATTCTCTGAGCCAGAAGGCTATATAAACCCTGATGGGAGGCTTTGCTTTGGGGCTCACTTTGAAAAGTGTTGTGTGATTTGACCAGATGAGACTCTGGGCAGCCGTTGAGAGCCCCCCGGCTTTGAAAACCCAGATGTTGATGCTTCCCTCTCTGGTAACTGTGATTTGGTATTGATATAATGGTTGGACAGTTTGGAAGCCTGTCTGTTTGATCTGTCTGTATAATCTGAAGTTTGGGGTGCTGACCTTTTCCCCCTGAACTAGGTAATGTATGTTTGTTTGATTAAAGTAAGCTTGTTAACTGATTTTGAGTTGCTTTCCTTTACAAAAGCAGATCTAAGAATCTGTGTTGGCAGCCACTCTGGGGGTGCTGGGGTGCTTGCCGCTACAACTGTCATGATTTTGTTTTTGGCTCTGCTTAGTTTACTTTGCATCAACTCATATAGATCTTTTCATGTTTCTGTGTTTTCATGACACATGCCATTTACTGGCTGTCTTCCCCTTCCCACTGGTCCTCACTTCTCAGTTTTTAAAAACCCTTTTCCTTCAGGGTTTTGCTTATTAGTTCCTATTTATTTCCTTTCTCCTACTTTTATCTTCATAAAATTTTATACATAAGTTCATATTCTAAATTACTGTTTCTGTTGGTTACTATTTCTTTTTTTTTTTAAAGCAATTGGGGTTAAGTAACTTGCTCAAGGTTATACGGCTAGTCATTACTTATATGTGGGTGCTCATTTTCTGAGACCAGTTTCGATCTTGAGTCATCCCAACTCCAAGGCTGGTGCTCTTACTCATTGCGCCACCTAGCCGCCCCTGTTACTATTTCTTTGTGCTTGGCAAATAAGTGAAGAGTTTGCTGAATAAGATCCTTTTTAGGGTCTTAGTCTCCTTGTTATGAAAATTGACTCACATCAGTCAAATTTTTGCATGTAATTATAATAATCCATGGCAATTTTTATTATTTTTATTATTAATTATCCCTTACATATCTTATCTGTTGCCACATCTTGCCATTTCTTCACTTACAACATTCCTTATATATACATCCCTTTCTCTCCACTAGCATAGCCACAACCCCCCACCCCACGACCTCTTGCTTGACTATTCCAATAACATTATAACTAGTATCCTTGTCTCACGTCTTTTATTACTTTTTATCACTCCAATCCATTCTTCACTCAGATGCCAAGATGAATTCACTAAAAGTTAGGACCTTCCCCTTCCTCTTTCCATTTAATAATTTCCAAGAGCTCCCCTCAGGATCAATCACAAACTCTTGGAGGGGTGGAGCCGAGATGGTAGAGTAAAGGGAGGGACTCATCTGAGCTCTCCCAAATTTCCCTCTAAACAACTGAAAAGTAGCACTCAAAATGAATTCTGGAGTGGTAAAACCAGCAATGGGATGGAGTAAAACAATTTTCCAGTCTAAGACAACTTAGAAGGTGGTCAGGAAAGGTCTGGTTCAGTGGGAGGAGAATGGAATGCAGTCCAATGCAGGTTGCACCCCAGCAAACCAGCAGTAGGCCTTAGAGGTGACTGAATAAGTATCAGAAGCAGCTTCCAGAGTTCTCAGCCCATAGATAGTAAGGGTATTGGACAACCAGTCAGAAGAAGATTACAGGGGACCCTTTGCTGGCACTGGGTTCAGGACTTGGTTTCATTGCCTATATGCAGTTATGGGTCCCAGTTACAGGGCAAGAAAAAGCACTGGCACACCAGAGCTTATGGCTATGGGGAGGCAAGGGCCCTGGGCACAATTCCAGGGTGAAGGATATTGCTTGTAGTAGCTGAGAGACCAGATCACAGGTCAGGAGGACAGTAAGCATATCTTTTCTTAGATTACACCATCTTGGAAGCATTGAAAACTTGCAAAATCCCATAACTGGGGATTATATCTAAAAATAGCAGCATGAAAAAACCCAAAGCTTGGGACAGTGCCCTACTCTACCCCAGCAGCAGAGCCCAACTTTAAGATAAAGTCAAAAGTCAAGAAGTAGGATAGAAAGATAAGCAAAGAAACAAACCAAAAAAAAGAAACTAGACATAGAAAGTTACTATGGTGACAGGAAAGATCAAAGCACAAACTCAGAAGAAGACAACAAAGTCAAAACGGCCACATCCAAAACCTCAAAGAAAATTGTGAATTGATCTCAGGCCCAAAAAACATTCCTGGGAGAGCTCAAAAGGAATTTTAAGAGTTAGGTAAGAGAAGGGCAGAATTTTAAGAGTCAGGTAAGTAGAGTGGCGGCCCTGGAGTCAGAAGGACCTGAGTTCGGATCCTATCTCAGACACTTAATGCATACACAAATAAAAACCTAGCCGTGTGACCTTGGGCAAGTTACTCAACCCCAATTACCCTCCAAAAAGAAAAAAAAAAGTCAGGTAAGAGAGGTGGAGGAGGGTTGTACAAGAAAATAATTAGAAGAAAAAAAGAGTCAAAAACCTGGTAAAAGAGACACAAAAAAAAATTGAGAAAAAAAAAAAAACAGAACAGACCAAACTGTTAAAAGAAGCACAAAAATCCATTGAAGAGAACTCCTCAAAAAGCAGATTTGGCTAAACAGAAAAAGAAGCAAAAAACTTCACTGAAGAAAAGAGCCCCTTAAAAAAATTGGCCAGGGGCGGCTAGGTGGCGCAGTGAGTAGGAGCGCCGGCCCTGGAGTCAGAAGGACCTGAGTTCAGATCCAGCCTCAGACACTTAATGCACACACAAATAAAAACCTAGCCGTGTGACCTTCGGCAAGTTACTTAACCCCAATTGCCCTAAAAGGGGCGGCTAGGTGGTGCAGTGAGTAAGAGCGCCGGCCTTGGAGTTGGGATGACCCGAGATCAAATCCGGCCTCAGAAAATGAGCACCCACACATAAATAATGACTAGCCGTGTAACCTTGAGCAAGTTACTTAACCCCAATTGCTTAAAAAAAAAATTGGCCAAATGAGCTGAGAAAACCCCAGCATTTGGGATGAAGCTCCCCTGTATGGTGGCAGAGTCCTACTGTGGCAAAAGCCCAAAAGTCAAGTAATTGAGTGGCAACATAAGCAGGCAAAGGAAGCAAAGCAAACAGAGCAACCCAACTTTACACTCCTATTTTGGGGACACAAAGGATCAAAGCATGGAGCAGGAGGAAGACAATGAAGTCAAAAATCCTGCACCAAAAGCTTCCAAGAAAACTACAAGCTAGTTACAGGCCATAGAGGACCTTAAAAAGGATTTAAAAAACCAAATAAGAGAAGTGGAGGAAAAATTGGGAAGAGAAATGAGAATGGTGCAAGAAAATCATGAAAAGAGAGACAACAACCTGACTGAAGATAAAAACACCTTAAAAATAGACTAACTCAAATGGCAAAAGAGGCTCAAAAAGGCAATGAGGAGAAGAATGCCTTAAAAAGCCAAATTTGTCAGATGGGAAAAGAATCTCAAAAGCTCACTGAAGAGAATCATTCCTTCAGAATTAGACTGGAGCAAATGGAAGCCAGTGACTTTATGAGAAATCAAGATACTATTAAACAGATTCAAACAAAGGAAAAATAGAAGGCAATGTGAAATATCTCATTGGAAAATCCACTGACCTGTGAAAAAGATCCAAGAGAGATAATTTAAAAATTATTAGACTACCTAAAAGCCATGGTCAAAAAAAGAACCTAGAAACCGTCCTTCAAGAAATTCTCAAGGAAAATTGCCCTGATGTTTTAGAACCAGAGGGCAAAATAGAGGTTGAAAGAATCCACCAATTACCTCCTGAAAAAGATCCCAAAAAGAAAACTCCTAAGAATATTATAGCCAGGTTCCAGAATTCCCAGATCAAGGAGAAAATATTATAAGCAGCCAGGAAGAAACAATTTCAATATTGTGGAAGCACAATCAGGACAACACAGATCTGGCAGCTTCTATACTGAGGGACTGAAGGGCCTGGAATATGATATTCTGGAGGTCAAAGGAGCTGGGATTAAAACCAAGAATCATCTACCCAGCAAAACTGAGTATCTTGTTTCAGGGGAAAATATGGTCATTCAGTGGAATAGAGTACTTTCAAGCATTCTTGATGAAAAAACCAGATTTGAATAGAAAATTTGACATTCAGATACAAGAAGCAAGAGAAGCATGAGAAGGTAAACAGGGAAAAGAAATCATAAGGAGCTTATCAAAGTGGAACTATTTACATTCCTACATGAAAAAAGGATAATTGTAACTGATGAAACTTTTCTCAGTATGAGAACAATTGAAGGGAATAGAAATACACACACACACCCACACACCCACCCACCCACCCACACACACACACACACACA
>WOXC01000661.1:0-224232 GCA_011680675.1 Gymnobelideus leadbeateri | reverse complement strand
ACACATTTGATGGGTAGGTAACACATTAACTGACAGAATAGTTACTGTATAGAACAGATTAGCTGAGTGACACATTAGCCCAGTGACACATTAGTTGGATAACTTGTTAGCTAAGTGACATATTGGCTGGGCATCACATTAGCTGAGTGACCCACTTGTTGGGTGACAGATCAGCCAGGTTACAGATTAGCCGGGTGACAGGCAAGCTCAGTTACAGGTCAGATGGGTGACAGCTTAGCTAGTGACAGGTTTTTCAGGTTGCACATTAACTCACTAGAGGAGTCACTAGTTGCTTAATGAATGCTTATTAAATGAATGAGTCCTGTTGCTGAGGTCGGGAAGTAGGATTACCTGCAGCCTGGGCTTTGGACCCAGACCTTCTTTGGGTCATAAGCTGACTTTGCTATCCGTTCATCACCTCCATGCTCCTCAGCCCCACCCTAGGCTCCCCGCTTTTTGTCATCTTTCTCTCCTTCTGAAATGATTACCTGTCCTGATGTGAATTCTAATGAACATTTTTTACAGTGTGTCTTTTAATTAGGATGACCGTGCACAGTGCCTTTTCCCAGGAGCTGCTTGGGATCTGACCACTTTGGACCATTCTGAGTGAGGTTGGGTTATACTGAGAGGCCACAGCACAGGGATGGCTCATGCTCTCTGGGGTTCTACTGATTTACCCTTGGCCTTGGCTTCATTCAGGCTCTTGGGGTCTGTGCCTGCCCATGAGCTGGCAATTTTTATCTAGGAGTGATTGATTTTTCTCATGGTTATGAGAGGATAGGCTTAATATCAGCCCCAAAGACTGAGATAAATTTCCAAATAAGACATAGCTGTATTCAGGTGTTTTGGCTCAAAAGGGAACCAAAAGTCCCAGGTTGCGCTCTGTGGCTTTGGGGAGGCAGCCCAATGATGTCCAAAGAGCCTGAACCTGTAATCCTGAACTCAAGGGTTTGAGTCCTGATGCTGCCAATTGCTGGCTATGTAACTATAGGCAACTCAAATCTAGTCCCTTCTCTCCCCCTCCTGAACTTCATCTGTAAAAGGAGGTAATGATGCTGACGGCACTTACCTCACAGGGGCACTGGAAAGAAAGCTCTTTGTATATCATAAAGTGAGTTGGAAATGTAAGCGGTTGTTAGAGTTGGCTCTGAAGCCAGAGAAAGGAGAAAATACATGGAGGGAAAGAGCCTGCTTTGCGACTAGCAGAATGAAAGGCCCTGTGTTTTTTTTAAAGTGGAAATCATCCAGCTGTCCTTTTTTCCCTCAAACCTGGGCCCTGCTGTCTAGGCTTGGGCTCTCTAGTCTCCCAGCACAACCACTGTGGAGATCAGAATAACCAGGCCCTCTGGCTCTTGGATTAATTAATTAGGAAGAGAGGAGAATTTATGAAATATAGTAATGGTACATTCCTCTAGCACATTAAGGTTTGCAGAGGAGCCAAAAGACCACAGGAACAGCAAGAATAATAGGACAGCTTCCATTTTCCACTGGGATCCATTCACCTAGTGTCAGAGGGAGGGACCCAGCATGTTGGTAGGATCCCCCCTGCGGAGGATTATGGGAAGAAATGAATGAAAGGCACAGAATGAGAAAGCATGGATGAGTGGGGACCTGCATCTTTTGGGAAAGTACTCACATCAAAACTTTGAAGAATATTTCATATTGACCTTGGAAGGCAAATTTTTATGCTTGTGTGTCCTGACCTATAGGCTTCCCAGTGAAGGAACTTTCTCTACTAATACATATAAGCAAGTGGTCAGTCAGTCAATAAACATCTATTAAGCACCTACTATATGCCAGGTGCTGTTCTAAGTGCTGGTGAGATAAAGAAAGGTAAAAGAAAGTCCCAGCTCTCAAGGAGCTCACAGTTGAATGAAGGAGACACTATACAAACAACTGTGTACAAACAAATTATTTACAGGATAAATTGGAAATAATTAACAGAGGGAAGGTGCTGGAATTAAGCAGGGGAAGGAGAAGGCTTCCTGTAGAAGGTGGGATGGCGGAGTAGAAACAGCTAGTAGAAACAGCTAGTCCAAGCCTCTCTGCCCCCAGATTCTCCACAAACCATGTGAAAAAGGACTCTGAAAAACTTCTGGAGCCCCAGCACCCACAGAACGACACAGAGAAGCTAACCTCCCACTGAGGACAGCCCAGCACCCTGCAGGAAGGACCAGCGCAGTGGTCTGGGAGCCGGCAGAGCGCAGAGCGCAGGAACCGAGCCGAGCCCAGGTCCACATGAGCCGAGGTTTTAGCCCCAGGGCGGCAGGGCCAGCAGCCAGCTGGAGGAACCCCAGAACACCAGGAACTGTGGAGACGCCAGAATTATCAACATAGACTTGCCTAGGACAAAGTAAGAGGTTAGTGTCCTATGGACTTTGGGACCTGTATTTGGGAATGCGTCAGCTCCCTCCCCTGGGGGCTAGAAGCTGCTGAGGAGACACGCCATTGTGTAGTTTTCAGAGGCATTTCCGGCTCCCAGCCTACAAATTGTGGGGAGATCCAGCGATCAGTCTTGGGGGGTAATCGCTCTTGCTTTAACCTCCCTGGATCTGGATTGTGATCTAGGGTGGAAGTCGTGGGTGGGTTTACAGCTTGCCAGAAACGGAAGTTGCCCCCACACGTTCGGGATGAAAATTCCTCTATCTGGCCTTAAAGCCATAGTGTGGCAACAAGCCCAAAAGTCAAGTAATTAAGTGGCAACATGCCGAGGCAAAGGAAACAGAAAAATGCAACCCTAGACTCCTACTTTGGGGGCATAGGCGGGAAAAGGACTGTGAGGTCAGAAGTCCTGCTCCAAAAGCCCCAGGGGAAAACATGAGCGGGTTGCAGGCCATAGAGGACCTTAAGAAGGACTTTAAAAATCAAATAAGAGAAGTGGAGGAAAAACTGGAAAGAGAAATGAGAAGGATGCAGGAAGAGTATGAAATGAGGGTCAACAGCCTGACTGAGGAAAACAACACCTTAAAAAATAGACTAACTCAAATGGCAAAGGAGGCCCAAAAGGGCAATGAGGAGAAGAATGCCTTAAAAAGCCGAATTTGCCAGATAGAAAAAGAATCTCAAAAGTTCACTGAGAGATTCATTCCTTCAGAGTTAGACTGGAGCAAATGGAAGCTAATGACTTTATGAGAAATCAAGATGCTGTTAAGCAGATCCAAACAAATGAAAGATTAGAAGGCAATGTGAAATATCTCATGGGAAAAACCACTGACCTGGAGAATAGATCAAGGAGAGACAATTTAAAAATTATTGGACTACCTGAAAGCCATGATCAAGGAAAGAACCTAGAAATCACCCTTCAAGAAATTCTCAAGGAAAACTGCCCTGATGTTTTAGATCCAGAGGGCAAAATAGAGTTGAAAGAATCCACCGATCACCTCCTGAAAAAGATCCCAAAAAGAAAACTCCCAGGAATATTATAGCCAGGTTCCAGAATCCCCAGATCAAGGAGAAAATACTGCAAGCAGCCGGGAAGAAACAATTTCAATATTGTGGAAACACAATCAGAATAGCCCAGGACCTGGCAGCTTCTACACTGAGGGATCGAAGGGCATGGAATATGATATTCCAGAGGGCAAAAGAACTGGGAATGAACCAAAGGGTCACCTACCCAGCAAAACTGAGTATTTTGTTTCAGGGGAAAATATGGTCATTCAGTGGAATAGAGGACTTTCAAGCATTCTTGAGGAAAAAAACCAGAGTTTAATAGAAAATTTGACATCAGACGCAAGAAGGAAGAGATGCCTGAGAAGGTAATCAGGGAAAAGAAATCAAAAGGAACTTATCAAAGTTGAACTATTTACATTCCTATATGGAAAAGCAATAACTGTGACTGATGATATCTTTCTCACTATGAAAATAATGGAAGGGGTGTGGTCATATGAATACATATGTGAATGTGTGTGTATATGGTTACAGTTATATATGGATAGAGGGCATAGGTTGAATTTGTTGGGAAGAGAGAGTACTCAAGGGATGAAATTATGAGGTGAGAGAGGAAAGTGGCAAGAGGAGATGGGGAGAGACATGGTAGGGTAAACTATCTCATGTAGGGGAAGTGGGTGCAAAGGAGGGGGAGAATAAGGAAGGCTAAAAAGGCAAAACCACATTCACATTGAATTTGGTTCAGGGAGAAAATGACATACATACTAAATGGGATATCTCAACCTGCAGCAGGATAGGGGGAAGGAGGATGAGAGGAGGGATGATGGATGGGAGGGCATCCTTGGGGTGAGGGGAGGTTGGAAGTACCCACTATAGAAGAGGGACAGGATCATGTAGGGAATGGACCAGGTGGGGGGTGGGATGAGTGGGAGGGAATTATAAGCAGCCTTGTACAATATATCTACTATGATAATGTTTTGCATAGCTAGACATGTACAACATATACTGAATTACTTATCTCCCCAGAGGGAATGGGTGACAAGGGAGGAAGGAAATGGATCTGAAATTCGAGGTCGTAACATTAAATGTTTCAAATATATATAAATACTATTATTAATACTCTTTTGCTTATAATAGGGAGATAAGATGTGCAGGCATTGAACACAAAGATTCACCTTCCTCTAATGGAAAAGTCGATGGGGTATGGGAGAAGGTATGGGAGAGAGCAGATTGGAGGAAGTGATATCTTGTGGGACTGCTATTCTGGGAGGTTGGGTAGGGGAATAATGGGGGGAAAATGATTGTAACTCAAAATCTGGCGGAAATGAATGATGTAAAACAGAAGTTAATAAAGTATTTGTTTAAAAAAAAATGCTATTGGTAAATGTTGAGCAAAATAAAGAAAAAAATACAACAGAAAAAAAAAAAAAAAAAAAAAAAAAAAGAAGGTGGGATTTTAGTTGGGACTTGAAGGAAGCCAGGAGACTGAGATGAGGAGGGAGAGGATTCTAGATATGGGGGACAGCCAGAGAAAATATCCACTTGGGATATGGAGTGCCTTGTTTTGGGGATGCAAAGGAAGTTGGGAAGGAACAGGTAGGTGGCAGGAGAACTGGGACAGAACAGTGTCTTCACAAAAACCTAGAGAGGTGAGCATATTTAGGAAGAGATAGTCATTGACTGTGTGAAATGCTCCAGAGAGATAAAGAAGGATGAGTATTGAGAAAAGGCCAGTAGATCAGGTAACTGAGAACACAAGTGACTTTGGAGAGAGTGGTTTCAATTGAAAGGTCAGAAGCAGGTCAGATTGCAGAGGGTTTACCATGTGGAGAGGAGACAAAGTGGAGTCACCTGGTGTAGACAACTTTCTCAAGTTTAGATGAGAAGAGGGGGAGAAATATAAGATAAATAGCTAGGCAGGATGTTTGTATCAAGCAAGAGCTTTTTTTTTTTTTTTAAAGAATGGTAGAGACATGGCAGATGTGTAGACAGGTGGGAAAGTGCCAGTAGGTAGGGAGAGATGGAAGGTTTGGAAAGAGAAGGTGGGAATGAACGGAGAAGCAATCTATTGGATAAGATGGGATGAGATAGAAGGAGGGTATGGAGAGCGGTTTGCTTTGGCAAGGAAAAGACCACTGTTCCAGACAGGAAATAGTGGGAGAACTCAAGGGGAAAAATATAAGAAAGTAGCTGGTAGCAGAGAGAATGCCAGATATGGTGTCTAAAGGTTCTGCAGTTTCATTTGTAAAAAGTGGGTTGGATTAGTTACATGATCTGCAAGTCAACTAAAATGTCACCTTCTAGAAGCCTTTCCTATCCCGTCCCTTAATGTTAGTATTCTTCTACTGAATATGGATTAATTTTTCCTGTCTCCATCTTGTCTGTATATAGTTATTTTCATAGAGCCTCCTCCATTAGACTGGGAGCACCTTGAGCGCATGAACCAATTTTTGTCTTTCTTTGTATCGCTAGTGTTTAGTACAATGCCAGGAACATAGTAGGCACTTAAATGCTTTTGTTGACTGATCCTGCTAGTTCTAAATCCTCTGAGTGAATTCCCACCAATGAAATTCCACAAATAAAAATAACACATCTTAGAATAGGAATAGAGTTGAAAGGGACTTTAGAGGTATCATAGGACCATTGATTCAGAGTTGAAAGAGACCATTGAGGCCATCTAGCACAACCACCTTGATTTGCAGAGAATGAAAATGAGACTCAGGGAAGTTAGATGACTGGCCCAAGGCTATACACATAGTAAGAGGCAGAGTCTAGACTTAAACCATGACCATCTAACCTGAACCCAGAATGGTTTCCACAGTCCCTGCTGCACATTTTTTCCCATTGATTGCCTTTATAACATCATATAGTAGTGTAATGGCAATCAATGAAAAAATATATATAATATTATACGTTACATAATACGACGATCAATGAGAAAATGGAGTTCAAATTAAAGAGAGCTGTTTTCAATACCACTCTTCCAGAACACAGCTATCCTGTAAATCTAGATATGGCTGGCATTAAAATGAAATTAGAAACTAGAAGGGTTATTTATTAAGAGCCTACAGTCTTTGTTATATATTGTAGAAATCTGTAAAAAATGGCATGGTACCTTCTTTTTTAGAAAGCTATTGTTTCTTGAGAGACAAGATAAATAGCATATCCAGGCTTAATAATATTCATATTTGAATCTGTCATCTTTCATCTCACTCCAAGTACAAATCCTCTGAATACCAGAATCAACAATTCCTGTTTACTGTTTCTACCTTTTTCCAAATAGCTGGATCTTTGGTGCATCCTGCCCAGTTTTCAAGTTATCTCTTGGCCTACATTTGTTCATTTAGTTTTATAGTCATCAAAGGGCTTTCACACCCAGCATTTCCTACTGCTTTTACCATCCAGGTCATTTTCCAGCTTGTAAATATCTTTTCTAAAATGTGATCTCTACAACTGCACAGCCCTCACTCACTCAAATCAAAGTCAACTGCAAGATCACAGAGAGAGTGAAGAGGAACAATAGGGGAATTAAGGCTGCGAGGGGCCTCAGCATGTACTCATCTTGTTGTTCAGTCATTTTCAGTCATGTCCCAGTCTTCATGAACCCATTCGGGGTTTTCTTGGCAGAGATACTGGAGTGGTTTGCCATTTCCTTCTCCAGCTCATTTTACAGATGAGAAAACAGAGGCAAAAAGGATTAAGTGACTTGTCCAGGGTCACACAGCTAGTAAGTGTCTGAGACCAGATTTGAACTCAGGAAGATAAAGTCTTAAGCAGCAGGCCAAGTACTCTATCCACTGTGCCACTTAGCTGCCTCATCCTTTGTAGAACTAAAAACCAACATTCCTAAAACACAGATCTGATCGAGTCACTCTCTTAATTTAAAATGACTCCCTAATGCCTATACCTGGCATTTAAATACATTCAACAACCTCCCCCCAGCTTCTTCTCATATTATTCTCCTTCCTGAATTCTCCATTCCAATCACACTAGCTGGCCAACTCCTGCAGGACCTGTCCAGCACGTCTGGAATGCTCGCTCGCTCTCTCTCTCCCCACCTCCAAGAATACCTAGGTACCTTCAAAGCACAGCACAGAAACCCTACACATAGCTAGCTTTTCTAGAACTTTTAGCTTGCAAAGACCTTTACAAATATAATTTTGTTGGATTCACACAGTGACCATAAAAAGTGGATGCTGTTAAAATTATTCCCATTTTGCAGATGAAGAAACAGAGGCTTATAGAGGTCTCCACAGTCACACAATATCTGCATTTAAACTCAGATATTTCTGACTCAAGGCTCCAAAGCTCTTTCTACTGTGCCATTTACTTGTCTCTGAGAGATCATTTAGTCTAACACCTTCCTCTTCCCATACTCTTCCATCTTAGAGATGATGAAACTGAAAGATGAAAAAAAGAAAAAGAAAGATGAAACTCCTTAGGAAGGAGAAGTGATTTACCCAGGGTCACACAGTAATGAATGGTAGAGCTAGGACTCCTCCATGGGTCTACTGACCTACAGGCTAGTTTTCTTCTCATGGTGCCTACCTGATTACATTTTCTAATTGGAGAGACAGCTAACAGAGAGTTTCTTTTCAAGTTATATGTGGAATCCCCATTTTCAACCTATTAAAATACAATAAAACATACTCCATGAAATCTCTACCAATTAAATGAATACTTTCTCTGTTGACCCAAAGGGCACTGCAGTGTTTTACTGGATCTTGGAATTACTATCCTGAACGTTGGTGGTGTACACATCACATAGGCCTATAGAATAACGAATTTAGATTTTGTTTTTAGCTTTTGGTTTGTTTTGGATTTTGTAAAAATGGGAGCTTCCTGGACAGTGTTTCTCAGTTTCATTTTCTTCAACAAAGAAGCAAATCAAATATCAATTATTTATCAAGTACCAGGCACTGTGCTAGGCCCTGGGGATACAAGGACAAAGAATGAAACAATCCCTTTCTGCAAAGAACTTACAATCTAATGGGGGAGACAAGGACATAGAGAAGTGGAATAAATACAAATAAAGTGAAAGTGGTTAAACATAAGGCAGTTTGGGAGTGAGAACACTAGTCTTACCTTAAATATATGCTAGTTTGGGAGGGTCATCAGACAAGCCTTCATTCAGAAGAGAGTGCTTGAGCTGTGTCTTAAAGGAGGTGAGGGAGAAGTGAGGAGGGTGGGCATTACCCATGTGGTGAAGGCCCATGCAAAGGCAGAAGGATGGGAAGTAAAGTGTGTGTAAGGAGCAGAGAGAGGACAGTTTGGCAGGATTAGGAGAGTGTGGAAGGGAGAAGAATGTCCAAAAAGGCTGGAAAGATAGATTGGGACCAAGTGGTATGGGCTTTAAAATTTAAAGAGAGGAGTTTATCTTTTATCCTAGAGGCAAAGGAATCAAAAAATCAACTGGAGCTGAATGAGTGGGGTAGTGCTTTGGTCAGTCTGTGTTTAAGAAAAATGAAAAGATAAGACAGCAGCAGAATGACGGTAGTGAAAAAGGCAGGCTAAGAGACAGGAGCACTGGGTCTTTGTGATGTTTCTTCTGGCCCTCACCCTTGGCAGACATGTCATAGACTGGGCCTGGGAGCCTCCTACCATGAGGCAGAAAGCATGGGTTGGATTAGAAGCATATGTCCATACCAGAGGATCGTAGCATTCAAAAGATCAAGACAAAACATAGTCAAGAGTCAGACAGAATATTTAGAAACTGAGATACATGAAGAGGGCTCAAATTAAAAAAAAAGTCTGTGACAGTTTGTAGCATTTGGTGTCTTGTGAGTGTATTCATGTTTTCATGCCTGAGGGTGAAAGAGTGAACCAGCTGCCATCTCGTGCCACCCAGCATCCCTAAATTAGCTTCAGCTGGGTCTCTCCTTACCATGGCAATTCGAAGTGGCAACAAAGAAGTTCTAGTCCAGACTGCCACCAATTTTCTCCATGGCCTTGGGCTACTCACCCCTTTGGGATCTGTTTCTTTCTGTCCAAAATAAGGGCAGATTAGATGATCTCAAAGGCCCCTGTGATTACATCACATTCCAAGTTCCTAGTTCTAGCATCTATAGTCTAAGGTCCCGCCAATGCTGTCATTCTGTAACCTGTTTCAAGGCTCTTTCTGGATCTGAAATTTCAGACTATAGATCACATGTTCTATATTGTAAGTTCCCTGACAGCTATGTTTTTCTATGTTCTGAGGTAATTTCCAGCTCTCAATTGTATACTCTAGGTTCCAAGTTCCCTCCCATCTCTAAAATCCCTACCAGTGCTGACATTTTGTGTTCTATATATTTGGGTGTCTTTTAGCTTTGATATTCTGAGGGCCACCTCCAGTCACCTTGATCTGTATCTCAACCCTAGACCCAGGTGGCTCTGGAGGAGACAGTGAGGCTGGTGACTGCATAGCTCTGCCTCATTTAAATCCAATTCACTTGCAGGTCATGGCGTCACCTCCTTGATATCATGGGCCTCTTCCAGAATGATGGACACACAACAACATCAACAATAGCTTTGACATTCTATATTCCACGTCCTGTATTCTGCAGCCTTCCCCACTTCTAACATTGTAGGATTGTAGGTAGGGACTTTATGATTTATCATTCCCAGGGAGCAGTCATCTGATGAAATATATATGCAGTGCTTGTATTTATGTTAACTGGTATTGGGATGGATTCTCTTTAATAAATAGATTTTCACTCATCATGGCATCCCCTATTGTATATGGAGGAAGACATTGGATGCCATTGGGCCCTTTTCAGCCAGGTGACTTGCAGAAAGGACAGCTCTAGTCCCAATTCTCTCATTCTCCACAAAAGGAAATTAGAAGCATTAGAAAACTCATTCTAGCCAAGCACCTCGGCGAGGGCTGTGAGTGGCAGGAGTGGGTCAGCCACCTCTTAGATCACATTGGGCTGGCACATCATTTGCAATCTATTAATCCTGCCACCAGTAAAACTAATTGCTTAAGAACTAAGGAGGGCATTTCTGCAGGCACCTTAGCCTTCCCATAAATGAAAGCATTGTAATTCCCTTTTACAGCCTGAAGCCCTATAAAAGGTAATTTGAGCAACATTTAATAATGCTGGTTTTATAGGGTGACTGGTGCCTTCTGGGGGTGGAGTAAGCCTCGGCTCCAATTAGCCACCATTTTCAGCTGCATCCCTCTAACACCAATCGACAGTGCCAACTTCTGATCCAGGTCAGAGGGAAAGGGTGAGAGGCAGAGAGGAGATTAGAGGATGGGAGACCTTAGCACCCAAGAGTGAAAGGTGTGATTGTGTCTATGAGAACAGCAAGGGATGGGGCATGGATTTCCAGTACTTACTACCCGTGTGGCCGTGGACAAACCAGGGTCTCAGTTTATGAATCTGTAAAATAAGGAGGGTTGACCAAACAATATTGATCACCTCTGAGTTCCCTTCCCACTTCAATGACTGATGATTCAGCCGTCCTCCTCTGCCTAGCTAGCTCCAGAAACTCCTAAACAAAACATGGGACATGTTGTCAGTGCTAGCAAACAAGATCTGGAGCCTCATTTCCTGTGGTAAGTAACCCTGAGCAAGTCACTTGCATCTATGGGCCTGTTTCCTCATCTGTATGGATAGTAATCCTTGTCTATCTAGCCTCTCGGTGTTGCCCTGAGGGTCGGAAAACATGAATGTTGTCCCACATGTAAAGTGAGAGAGAATGGACTTTATGATCTCTACAGCTTATGGTCCTTCATGTTTCTTATGCTTTGCCAAGTTCATCTTTGAGGATGGTCAGTTAGCCAATAAGCACTTATTAAGTGTCTTCTGTGTTCCAGACACCATGCTAAGTCTGCGGATACAAAGAGAGACAAAACCAGACACTGCCCTCAAGGAGCTCAGAGTCCAATGGAAGTGATGAATGAACAAATATGTACCAACAGCCTACCTACAGGATAAATAGGAAATAAATAAGAGAGGGGAGGCACTAGAAGTAAGAGGGATTAGATAAGGAAAGGCTTCCTGTAGAACAGAGGTGTCAAACGTGCTGTGTTTGGCTACAACATTCCTGAATACAGCTGGCAGCAGATTAAAATGTAGTAGGGAAATATTGAACAAAATAAGTAAAAATACAACAAGACATAGGCAATATTAATGAGTGGTTTTCTAAGCCAATATGAAGCTGCAGGGATCCTTTTGTAAGATTTAGTGTCCCTTGTCTCCCCCTTTTCTGTTTGAGGCAATTGGGGTGAAATGACTTGCCCAGGGTCACAAAGCTAGTGTTTGAGGCCAGATTTGAACTTAGGTCCTCCTGACTCCAGGGCTGGTTCTCTATCCACTGTGCCACCTAGCTGTCCCCATCTGCCCCTTTCCTCTCTGAGTTTGACACTGTTGCTGGAGAAGATGGGCTTTTAGCTGGACTTGAAGGAAGCTAGGGAAGTCAGCAGGCAGAGATGAGGAGGGAGAGTGTTCTGTGTAGATGTGTGTGTGGGGGCGTGGCCTGTGTTGGGGGAAGGCATTATCAATATTATCATTGATCTATCATTGGTCCTGTGACTTCATCAGCTGACTTTTTGCCCCAGGGTTGCAGTTTTATCCCCTCCAGCCCTCCTCATCCTTTGTGTCCTCATTTCTGTAAACTCTTCACAGACAGCCTAACCATTAACCAAGAGGGCTTCCTTTGGGTCCCTTTACATTGTGTGGGATACAGGGCAGCACTGTCTGTCTTTTTTTTTTACTGATGACAAACGTGGAAAGAGTGGTGGCTTTGGAATCAGAGGGTTAAAATCTTATTTACCTACAACCAGACATTCAACCTCTGTGAGCCTTAGTTTTCTCATCTGTAAAATGACCAGGTTAGACAGCCAGATGACCCCGGAGCTCCTTCCTAGTTTTAATTCTTTTACCCTCTTTTGAGCATTTACGTTTTATGAAATATCATTATTTTGTAGAGAAATGTTAAACATGAATCTAGGACACAGTGAATCTCAAGGAGTTGGTTCTAGTTATAGTGACAAAAAAGGGAATATAAATACATCTTTAAAAGAAAATTCTTTTGTAAAACATAAGCTCCTCGAGGGCAGAGACGGAGTTATTTTTCTTTTTTGGTATCTCCAGGGTAGAAGATAGTAGGCACTTAATTTAATCAAATTGAATGGGAGTCATAGGAGTTAAATCACAGTCCAAGGCTGTACTGTCAAATAAATGTGCTGTCAAAGGCAGGCCATGAGAAATTGCCTAATAAGAGGTACACATTGTGCTTTGGAGTTCAGATGAGGGAGAAATCATTGCTGTGATCACAGAAAGCTCAGAAGAAGCAGGGCTTAAACTAGGCTTTGCCAGACAGAACACATTTGGATCACTGCAAGAGGAGGAAGGAGGACATTTCCAGTTAGGTTGGGTTTTTGGGGGTCACAGCAAGGGAGCAGGGGTATAGCCAAGGTCAGCAGCTGCAGAAGTGACTGTGGGTCCTGACAAGGTTCAAATCCCTGCTCTAAGGCAGGGATTCTGGAAATAAGGTCCACCCAGGATCTCCCATGGGCAGAGGTGGTGGGTAGGAGGAGGAATGGGTGGCAAGTTCCTAGCATTAAAGCTGATAACTTGGAAATATCACTATTTCATTTTTAACATTGTTGGAGTTTCACCCAGAGCTTTACCAGTGCTCATGTTTACTTGAGGGAGGGATGCTGTCAGTAGGGTGAGAGTAGTAAGGGAAAAGGAGGGGCCCAGGCCTTTTGCCCCTAAGCCAGATGGTTAGGCCATAGTTGGAAACCCATGACATTTATTGCAGAGAGAACATGCAGGTTAGACCTGGTAGAACATGAATTGGTTGTTGTAGTTTTTATGTATATGAGCTTATATAAATTACTGCACCTGTCTCAATCTCATTCTGATATCCCATACTCATTTTATCACTGTCGTTTAATGACATGACCCCACTTGGGGTTTTCTTGGCAAAGGTACTGGAGCAGTTAGCTATTTCCTCCTCTAGCTCATTTTACAGGTGAGATAACTGAGGCAGAGTTAAGTGACTTGCCCAGGGTCACACAGCTAGTAAGTGTCTGAGCCATAATTTGAACTTAGGTCTTCCTGATTCTAGACCTTGTGCTATATCCACTGAGCTATCTAGCTGTCCTCCTATGCCCATGGAATCATAGAATTCCAGGGTTGGAAAGGACCCAAGAACATCAAACGAGAATGGCAGGACTGGACTTAGGCAGCTAGGGGGCACTGGACCTGGAGTGGGGAAGGCCTGGCTCAAATGCAGCCCTAGTCACTTACTGGCTGATGACTTCACCTCTGCCTCAGTGTCCTCATCTGTGAAATGAGGGTAACAGTGGCATCTGCCTTCCTGGATTGTCAGGAGGACCAAAGGAGGCATTCGTAAAGTGCTTTGTTAACTTGAAAGTGCTATGAAAATACGATTTATTGAAAGAGATCTGAGAACACAGAATGATAGAGATTTGCAAGGGATGTTAAAACACAGAATGCAAAGTTGGAAGAGGCCTTTGAATATATGGGACCTTAAAATGTAGGATGTTAGAGTTGGGAGGGAACATAGAACATAGAACATCGGGTCTAGAAGGGAATTGGAACATAGAATGTCAGAGCTGGAAGGGATCTTTGAACATAAAGTGTTAGATCTAGAAAAAAAAAATCTAGAACAGGTGAGGAACCTGAGGCTTTGAGGCCACATGTGGCCGTTTAGGTGCTTAAGTGCAGCCCTTTGACTGAATCCAAACTTCACAGAACAAATCCCCTTCATAAAAGGATGTGCTCTAAAAAACTTGGACTCAGTCAAAAGACCACACCCAAGGACTTAGAGGGCCACATGTGGCCTCAAAGATGCAGGTTCTCCTCCCCTATTTTAGAATATAGGATGTTAGAGCTAGAAGGGAACTTAGAACGTAGAACATCAGGTCTGGAGGGGAATTAGAGCATAGAATGTCAGAGCTGGAAGGGATCTTTAAACATGGAATGTTAAGTCTAGAAAAAATTCTAGAACATAGGATGTTAGTAATAGAAGTGCCCTTAGAACAAGGGTTCTTAACTTTGGTGGTGTTATGGACTCCTGTGTCAGTCTGGTGAAGCCTATGGACGTCTAATCAGAATAATATTTTAAAATGTATACAACAAAATATATAGGCTTACAAAGGAAACCAAATATACTTAAACCTACTATCAAAATCTGTTTTTTTTTTTTTTTGAGGGAGGAAGGCAAGGCAGTTAGGGTTAAGTAACTTGCCCAAGGTCACACAGCTAGTTAAGTGTCAAGTGTCTGAGGCTACATTTGAACTCCCGTCCTCTGGACTTCAGGGCTGGTGCTCTATTCACACTGCAACACCTGGCTGCCCCCAAATCTGTTTTTAAAGAAGTTCACAGACTTTGTAGGTTAAGAGAGAATCCTCAATCTGGAAAGGTCTACTCCAATTTTCTGGTTTTACAGATGGTGAAACCGAATCACCAAGAGGGGACGTAACTTGTCCAAGATCACACAGAAAATTCGCAGCAAAACTGTCTCTGGCACCCCGGCTGCTGTCCCCCAGGTCACCAGGTCTTGGTCAAGTGCTTTTTAATTCTTACTGCTAGAGCTTAGATGGGGGTGTCAAAGCATGTGGGGACCCTTCAGAGAGGAGTTTTCCTATAAAATGCAAAACGTCATCAGCACAGTTCCAGGTGTCATCATTTGTTTACACAAACACAAGGCTGAGGTTCTTGCTTCTGGTGACAAAGAGAAAGAGAAAATTCGTTGGCAGCCAGTAATTTTCTCTGCCACCAAAAGTTACATCTGGTTCAATAACAATAATAAATACCTTTCCCAGCTCACAGACACATTCCATAAAGGATTTTAAAATAAAAGTTCATTTTTCAGTCTTGAGAATAGAAAATCAATCCTGGAGTGTGCCTGAGAGCAGGTTTTCTATTTTCATGAGCTGATTTTGGTCAGCCTCCTCCATCATGTGGGCCTTTTAGGTGCCACAGCAGCTCTCTCTCCCTTCATCAATACCTTCCCCTTCTCCTTTCCCTCTGATCCTCTGCCTGGGGGTGGGGTGGAGAGAGAGACTAGGTAATACATATTGGTGATTATTTAAGGAGATGTTGAGCAGATGTGAGCCTCTCCTCCCAGAGATGAGCGCCCAATTCTCTCACTGTCCCTGATAGGGCTGGCTGCTGCTGTCCCAATTAGCCAACTTCCCACGAACTAGCTGCTGGCAGCACGCAGGGCTGGGAAGGAAAAAGAAAAAAAATATTCACAATTGGTGACTGCTTCTCTGGCTCTGTTATCACGTGGACAGCAGAAGCTGTAATGCTCACAATGTGGCATGGCAGGGGTGAAGAAAGCTTGGACCGCTTTTGAGTCCTAAGGCTCAGAGAGGTCAAACCACCTGCCTGATGTCGCACAGTTGGCTTGTCACTGGCTCCACACTACCCAGGCCATCTCCTCCTATCCCTCTCTTGCTTTGAACTTGGCCTCCAGGGGCCTTGAAGGACTCAGGAACAGCTCAAACATCACTTTCTGTAGGAGGCTTTTCTCAATGCCCCTAATTGCTAGTCTTCTTCTCTAGGAAAATCTTCTCTGTATGTGTCTTGTATGTATTTGTTTGTGTATATGCTATGTTTCTCACTAGAATGTGAGCTCATTGAGGGTACGGGTTGTTTTTGCCTTTCTCTGTAGCCCCAGCACTCAGTACAGTCTTTGGTGCATAGCAAGCACTTAATAAATGCTCAATGAGTGACTAATTGAGTCAGTATTTGAACCCAGGTCCTAAGACTCCAAATTCAGGGTTCTTTTCATTATACTAGGGTCAAAAATGCAATAAGTAGCAGAGCCAGTACTTAGACCCATATCTTCTGACTCCAAGTCCAATGTTATTTTTATAACTCTCATAATAATAGCTCTCATTTCTGAAGTATTTACTATTTAGTAATATTTAGTAGGTTTACAAAGCCCTTTATATCTGTTAACTCATTTGATCCTTACAACAAAAATTCAGTTAATAAATGGTGATTCCTTTGAATTCAGGGAGGTAGGTGCTATTATTACGCTAATTTTACAGATGAAGAAACAGACTGAGATAGTAAAATGACTTGCCCAGGGTCACACATCTAGTAAGTATCTGAGCCCAAAGTAGAACTCAGATTTTCCCTGACTCCAGGGTGAAAGTTCTTTCTACTGTGCCAGTTAGCTGTCTGAATGGGGTAAACTAGTAACTCTCTGAGATTCCATCTATCTGTAATATTCTGTGTTCTAAGGGCCCTCTTAGCTCTGACATTGTGTGTTCTAAGGGCCCTCCCAGCTCTGACATTGTGTGTCCTAAGGACCCTCCCAGCTCTGACATTCTATATTCTAAGGTCCCTCTCAGCTCTGACATTCTATGTTCTAAGGGCCCTCCCAGTTCTGACATTCTGTGTTCTAAGGTACCTTTTAGCTTTGACTTTCTGTGTTTTCAGGTCCTGTTCAGCTCTGACATTTTGTTTGAGAGTGCCTTCTGACTTTGACATTCTCTATTCTGAGGTCCTTTTCATCTCTGATGAACTCTATTCTAAGTTTCCTTTTGGCACTGACATTCTGACTCCTAAGGTCTGTTCTAGCTCAGACATGCTATGTTCTAACTGCAGGGGTATAGGAGTCATCTTCCAGGGGGACTGTTAAAATTTCAATGGGAGCATTTATACTCCAAAATTTGTCAAGTGCTATAAATTATGGATTGATTGTTTTGTTGATTATCTACACTTAAAATGATGGAGAAAATATTCACTTAAGCGTGTTGTAGGCACATTATTTTTTTTTTCATAGAGCTGATTGTTAAACAGCTACCAGCAGATCCCTGATTCTAAGGTCCCTTTCAATTTTGATATTTTATGTTCTAAGGTCCCTTCCAGTTTTGAAGTGCTGTGTTTTAAGCCATCCACAAGCCCTGACATTCTATATCTAAGGACCTTTCCAGCTCTATTCTATGTTCTAGAGTCCTTTCAAGTTCTAACATTCTGTGTTCTAAGGGTCCTCCTAGCTCTGACTTCTGTGTTCTAAGGTCCCTTCCAGCTTTGGTATTCTGGAGTCCAAGTTCAACTTCGAATTCTAACATGTACTGTTATTTGGTCCCTTCTAGCTCTGATATACTATTTTAAGGTCTCCACAAGCCCTGGAATTTTATGTTCTAAATTTCCTTCCAGCTTTGACAGGCTATATTCTAAGGTTGCTTCCAGCTCTGACATTCTATATTCTAAGGCCCCGTTCTGTTCTTTGGTTCCTTCTAGCTTTAATATTCTGTCTTAAAGGCCCTATGAGCCCTGGTCTTGGATGTTCTAAGTTTCCTTCCAGTTTTGATAGTCTGTGTTCTAAGATCCCCTCCAGCTCTGGCATACTGTGGTTGAAGGCCCTCTCAGCTCCGAATCCTAGGATCTCTGACTTTTTATTATCCTCTTTTAACTCCAGGTCTTCCAAGTGGGTCAGCAGCTTCACAGATTTGGGGATTGAGCCAAGCTTCTTCCATCTGGTGCAGCACAAAAGATGACATACGCCTGCCAGTGGAAGTCATTGCTCTCCGCGCTAACTGTCCTTGCAGAGCTTCCAAATTCAGGCCAAACTTGCTCTCACACCCATCCCCTTGGAGGACAGCACTGAGAGGTGCCAGGTACCCAGTCTCCACCCTGCTATCTGGTCAGCTCTCTTTGCCAACCACCAGGAAGCAGACAAGGTATTAGCAAAGTCATTCTCTTCACCCCCAACCCCATGGCCCTAAAGAAGGCCCTTGTGTGGTGGCAGGAGGAGAAAGACAGAAGGAACACAGCCCATCTGGGAAAGGCAGCCCAGGCCTGCAGGCCCAGGCCTGCCACTGACTCAATGTGGTCATTGAACTTGGCCAAATCACTTACCACTCCTGGACCCTTGGCTGCCTCATTTGTAATGTAGGGAGAACAATGAGCCCTGAGTTGGAGTCAGAGAAGTTGGTTTCTGATCCCTGTTTTGCTAATAATAATGACTGTCAAATCAAATGAGATAAATATTTGTAAAGGACTTAGCACAGTGTTGGGCACCTAGTGGCACTACATAAATGCCAGCTATTGTTATTATTAGCTAGCATTTTCATAGCACTTTAGTTTACAAAGTACTTTACATATGTTATTTCATTTAGTCCTCATAACAGCTCTCTGAGGCAAGTCCGGTTATTATTCACATTTTAGAGATAAGGAAACTGATATTAAGTGACTTGCCCCATGGTCATATAGCAAGTAAGTGTCTAAGACAGGATATGAATTTTTGGTCTCCCTAACTTTAAGTCTAATACTCTATCCACTGTGCCACCTAGCCACCATTGGAGGAGGAGGAGAAAGAAGAAGGAGAGGGAGGAGAAAGAAGAGAAGAAGGAGGAAAAGGAAGAAGGAAGAAGAACAAGGTAGGAAGAAAAGGAAAAAAGAAAAGGAAGGAGGAAGAGGAGGAAGGAAGAAGAAGAGGAAAGAGCAAAAGGAGGAAGAAGGAGTGGTTACTTGAATGCCTCTTCGAGGGATGGAGATAACTCTGGACTCTTAAAGGCTTTGCTAGTGAAATTCTGGCTTTGGCTGGAAGGACTTTAATATTTGAGGCCAGTGATAAGTTGTGTTTCTGGTATTCAGTCATTAGCCTGGTTAAATTCAGACAGACGGGTCACTGGGGTGATCATGAGCCTCACCATGTAAAGTTTTTCTTTAACCTGCAGCAATTCTTGAAACAGTCTTTAAAAGCACAGAAGATTTTCAGCCTTCACCGGTGAAGGTGGTTCCCATGTTGGTGAAATCAAAGATGCTTAAACTATAAAATAGTAAATAAAATTAATACTTAAAACTCTCTATAGATCTTTAAGGCCGATAAAACTCTTTCCTCGTAATAGTCCCATGAGGGAAGGCAGTGTAAGTATTAACACCATTTTATAGACGAGAAAGTTGAGGCAAATGTGGTGTTATTGAAAGAGTGCTGGCCTGGGAATCAGAGGAGCCAGAACTTGAGCAAATCTCTTAACATCTGTGGCCCTCAGTTTCCTCCTCTATAAAAAGAGAGGGTCAGATTAGATGGCCACTAAGGTCCCTTCCAATTATAAATCTGTGATCTCATCAGGCTAAGAGATGTAAATCAATTTTCGTGAGGTCACATGGGTAAGAAATGACAGAAGTGGGACCAAGCCTCAACTCCAGATCCAGCCCACAACTGATGGAACTCAAAGGAAAAAAGAACTGATCCTTGGTTAGTTTTGTGAAAAGCTTTCTAGGAAACAGAGTCCATTTACTTGAAACCTTGGATCAGGAGGATTTCAGAGTACAATGATTGAAAGGAAAGTGAAATTAGTAATGTCTTGGGGGAATGTTTTTTTCTTTTTAAAAAATATTTTGGCAGTTTTTAGGGGAAGAGCAGAAGGTGGGAGAGAAGCCCAGTTACTGAGCAGGAATCTCTCATTCTTCATTCTGAGAGGACCATTGGCTGTTGGATTCTCTGCCAAGCCATTTTCCCAGGTGCACACACAATTTTGAAAAGGGGAGATAATAAAACACAAAAAAGAGGGAAGGAAGATGAAGAGCTGAGGGTGGTGGGCCTGCCTGACACATGCGAGGTACTTGGAGAGAGGTTGCATTGGGGGGTCCCACAAGAGTCCTGGACTCACAGTAGCTGCAAGAACAGTCAGAGGATGATGAGAGACATCAATGCAAAGGCGACGGGGCATAGTTAGGGCCTGGTTGCTAAGTGACAGCGCGTGTCTTTCCCTCTGAGCAGGGAGGCCTGGGCTCCTTTGACTCCATTCTCATGCATATTCATAGGAAGTGCCTTTGAGATAATCTGGTCTGGTTCCCTCATTTTATACAGAGAAAGCTGAGGCCTAGAGACTTTCCTGATGTCATCCGGTAAGCCTGAGAGGCAGGATCTGAATTCAGGCTTCCTGACTCCAAAGACATTGTTCTCCTTCCATTAGTCAGTCAATAAGCGTTTTTAAAGTACCTGCTGTGCCAGTCACTGTACTGAGTACTAGGAAACAAAGGCAAATTATAACCTCTATCCTCAAGGACCTGTGAGTCTAATGGAGGATACAGCACACAAAGAACTACAGCTGAACCTTCCATGTTGTGGGGGTTAGGGACATGGCACTCCTCCTCCTAATCTGGAAAATCCATGTAAAATACTTTGAACCTCCCTTTGCACCAGAGAAGAAGTCTGAATTTTTTCTTTTTTTTTTTCTTTTATGGTATGTTTACCTTATCCTATTGTAAAATTTGGGTTAAGTATTTGTATAATACTTATATTTATATATTATATATAATACAATAATTTGTATTAAGGCTCTGTATCCTCTGCTGGCTTTGTGTGTCATGTGTGGCTTCTGCAAAACTCTCCCCAAATTCTCATTTAATTTCTTATGCCAACACATGCTATATTGAAACCAAAATGGGGAAAGTCTCAATGTGGAAGGTATAACTGTATGTACAAACAAGACAGAGACTGGATGAATCAACGGAAACAAGTCACTAGCCTTAGAAGATGTGAAGAAAGGTTTCTTGAAGAAGGTTGGACTTGAAGGAAGCCAGGGGTAGAGATGAGGATGGAAAGAATGCCTGGCACAGTGAAAATGCCCATTGTTGGAGATGCAGTGTCTTGTGGGAGGAACTACAAGGAGGCCAGAGCCACTGGATAGCAGAATAAGGGGTATGGTGGGGGATGAAGAGGTAAGAAAGAGAGTTAGGAAGAGGCTTGGTTATGAAGGGCTTTGAGGATTTTATATTTGATCCTAGAGGTAACAGATACTGCTTGAGTTTCTTAAATATGAGGGTTTCATGGTAAGATCTGTACTTTGTTGGAAGATCTCTGTGGCAGCTGAGAGAAGGATGGACTGAAAGGGAGAGAGTCTTGGGGCAGGGAGACCAACCAACCGTTCATTGAATAGTCCAGGCATAAAGTAACAAGGGCCTGTACCAAGATGGCGACAGTGTCAGGAGAGAAGGAGACATATATGAGAGATGTATTTCTCCCTCTAGCAGGTTTCCAAGGAATTGAGTGAGACTATGGATCCCCTCCAAAATACAGCCAGGGAAAGAAAGAAACAATTTGTTTTTATTGTTGCTTTATTTTAAAAAGCATCATGGTCACAATAATATAAATGCAATAATCACTAAAAGGAAGTTAAACATGGCATAAACAAAAAAAACAATGAAAGTCTCAGAGGATAGATAATCAGACATACCACCCTCCTCACAGAGTAGAGGCGGGGGACTACGTGGGCAGGATGTTGTATACATTGTCAGATGTGGTCTCTAAATCAGATGTTTTTCATTTTTAGCTTGGAGACAGGAAGGATTTAGGAGCTCTGCTTCCCACCCCAGAAATTACTCTTATGTAAGAACAATGTAGAAGAATATTAAAACCTCCTTTTCAGTTCAATTGAAAATATTAAGAAATAATATTTTCTCTAGCCTAAAACTCTTTCCAGACTTATCCCTTTAAAAAAATAGGGAATAGGCCCAGAACAAAAGGACCTCGTTGGGACTAGGGATTAAGGGTGGAAACCAGACTTAGAGCAAAGAGTACCCCTTGTCTAGTCAAGATCATTCCCTTCTCCATTGCAATGGCAATAGACAATGCACAAAGAAGTTCAGAAAGGATTAAGATGCTCATCACTGAGTTCTTGAGGGTTGTGGTCAAGGAAGAGACTCCATAGTTTTAGTTGGAGGTTAAGTGACTATTGTTTTGTAATATTTACCCCAAATTTATATTTGAACATTTATGACCTTTTTCTTGTTCAAGATCTCTATAAAGGTCACTTCAAATTGTCTTTGGGTAGAGAGATATCTTAGGCATGGGGGTACTATGTCAATTTGGACATTTCTCTTTCTAAGCTAGAATTGTTTGGATTAAGAATAATGTTAAATGAATAGAAATTGTTTCTTAACTAAATTAAATTCTAATTAATTAAATTAAAAGTTGTTTCATGCTTAAAATGTAGAGCAAGGTATTAGTATTTTCCCCTTTGGCAACAAAAAGCATCAACACATTTTGATATTAACTAATAAAATGTATTTTAATTATAATTAATATTATTTTATAGTTTTATAGGCTATTTTCCTAAACACAGGGAAGCTGAAGAGTTGCAGAAGCCCCTGACCAGGAAAACCAGGAGGAATTCAGAGCCACAGTTATTGGGCAGTCTCTTCTCTTCTGCTATGTTGGGCAAAATTCTCTATTTTCTGGTCTTGAGTTTTCTTGTTTGTAAAAGGAGGGGGTTAGACCTGGAAAGAGCACTAGGTTTAGAACTGGAAAGTCTAGATTTGAATCTCAGCTCCCTGTTTACTATTGTAACCTCTGGCAAATCACTTTCCCCTCCTTGGGTCTCAGTTCCACCTGTAAAATGAACTAGATGAATTGGTTTTAAAGAAAATTATTTCTTTCTTTAAATATTTCCCAATTACATGTAAAAAATTTCAACATCCATTTAAAAAAATTTTGAGTTTCAAATTCTCTTTCTCCTTACAGCCTCTCTTCCTCCCCTCCCCGCCAATTGAAAAGGCAGGTAATAAGATATTGATTATACATGTAATCAATATTAGCCATATTGAAAAATAATACACACATGCATGCAAAATACTAAAAATAAAGGCAAAAATATGCTTCCATCTGCACTCAGAGTTCATTGGTTCTATCTTTGGAAGAGCATAACATTTTTCGTCATGGGTCCTTTGGAATTTATCTTGGGTCATTGTCTTAATCAGAGTATTTAAGTCTTTCACAACTGATCATCCTTATCATATTACCATTACTGTGTACAGTGTTCTGGTTCTGCTCTCTTAACTCTGCATCATTTCATGTAAGTCTTCCCAGGTTTTTCTGAAAGCGTTCCCTTTATCATGTCTTATAACATAATAGTATTTCATCACAATCATATACCACAACTTGTTCAGCCATTCCCCAATTGATGGACATCCCCTTAATTTCCTATTCTTTGTTATCACAAAAAGAGCTGCTGTAAATATTTTTGTAAAATAGGTCTTTTTCCCTTATTTATGTTGTCTTTGAGACACAGACCTAGTAGTGGTATTGCTAGGTCAAAGGGTATGCACAGTTTTACATCCTTTTGGCTATAGTTCCAAATTGCTCTCCAGAATGGTTGGACCATGAACAAGATGGATTCTAAGGGTCTTTCCAGTGTTAAGCTCCTTGCTCCTAAGCATATGTAATGTAATGTTTGCAGATCATGATCCTTTCTAAGTGTCTCTTTGGGCCTCATTTCCCTCATCTGCAAAATGAGAGGTGGAGTAAATTATTCTATTGAGAGCTCCCCTTCCTGTTGTAAATTCTATGATCCCATGGCCCTTTTAGTTCTCAGGATCTAGAATTCTATTCTTTCCTTAAGTTCTATTCTTTCAATTTGCTGGCTGAGCAATGACCCCTCCAATGTTTGGGCCTCAGGTTCTCTATCTTTAAATGAGGGAATTACATTAGATCTAACTTCTCCTCCCAGCTCTGCCATTAACTATGAGAGAGTCTAAGAAGGTAGAAAACAAGAAATAACTCTCCCTCTCCCCCCTTCCCTCCCTCCCTCTCTCCCTCCCTCCCTCTCCCTCCTCCTCCTCCTCCTCCTCCTCCTCCTCCTCCTTCTTCTCCTTCTTCTTCTTCTTCTTCTTCTTCTTCTTCTTCTTCTTCTTCTTCTTCTTCTTCTTCTTCTTCTTCTTCTTCTTCTTCTCTTTCTTCTCCTTCTCCTCCTCCTTCTTCTCCTTTTCTTTCTTCTTCTACTTCTTCTTCTTCTCCTCCTTCTTCTCCTCCTTCTCTTCTCTCTCTCTCTCTCTCTCTCTCTCTCTCTCTCTCTCTCTCACACACACACTAGAAAGAATGCAATGCTTACAGTCAGAAGACCCGAGTTTGAATTATGACTCTAATACTGCCCTTAGACTCAGGCTTCAGTGTACCCCAAGCCTGGGAGGGTAGCAGCAGTGGCTTCTTGGAGCTCTAAGGACACTGCCCTGTAGTTACTTAGAGATTTGCCCAAACTGAATCAAGGAAGGATATCACCACCAATCCCTGATTTTAGAATTGACCATGAAACTTCATAATAGCCACTCTTACTACCCTAAACTGTACAAAGACAGACCTGGATACCCTCAGATATAAGCGTAAAACCCTTGGGAAGAGCTAACATAAGACCTCTTCTCAGTAGAACCGAGTTATGTCCACCCACTGCCTCGGATGTGTACTCACTTTGTGATCCTGGGCAAGTTACTCCACTCACTGTGCCACAGGGTAGTTGTAGAATAGTTGCCTATCTACATGGAATCTCCTCAATAGGGAGCTCCTTACATAAAGGCAATCAGGTTGGGGCCCAAAATACGTATTGTTGTTGCTGTAGGAAAAGTCTCCAGTGATATCCTTGCCAAGAGCCTTCTCACCACAGCTGCTGGGAGCTGAGGGATGGGGGCTCTTTGGTGGCCTGAGCTGTCCTCAGAAACCCGGCAGCGATGAACTCATGCCAACACCTGTGCTGACAAGGGGCCCACTTACTGCAAGAAAGAGCTGGAGAAAGGGATTGTCACCAGGCCAAGGGGCTGGAATTTGGCCCTGCCAGGCAGGCATCTGAGAGGCTCTCCTGTTCAGGCCGACCAGCATGACCTGACTGCACAGCTTGTGGGATCCTTGGCACAGTATCAGCTTTGCTTGAAGCTGACGCCAGCTCTTCATCACACATCACAACCAACCTCCCCACCTCAGCACTCCCTGCCCCAGGAAGGAGGGGAAGGGCCAGGTGGCCAGGGCATCCCAGCCCACAGCTCTTCAAGGATGGAAGGAGCAAGACTACATTCTAGTCACCTCTCTGAAGCAGATACACGGAGATAGGGCCCAATTCTGGCTTCTTTACCCAGGACCGTTCTTGAAGTATAAACCAGACCCACATTTTCAAAATTCAAAATAACCTAAATGTCTATAGGCTGTAGAGTTATAAAGTATTTTAAAAATTTCATTCCTTTTGATTCACTTTTTTCACACATTAACAGATTTTTCATTGTAATCTTTTTATCCAATTCAAAAGAATGTTATGTACTTTAACAATGGAAAATAGGGAAACATACTTCATAAGCATTAGGCATTGTGAGTCTCACAAGATGGTATTTATGCAGAGCTGGAAGGAAACCAGAGGTTATCTAATCCAACCTTTCCTCCCTCCCCAACCCCATTTCACAGATAGGAAAACTGAGGGCCAGAATAGGGAGCTACTGTGCCTTGTTTCAAAGCTAATAAGTAGTAGAGGCAGACCGTTGGTGCAGTGGACAGAGCTGTGGACCTAGAATCTAGAAGGCCCGAGTTTGAATTTATCTGCAGTCACTTAACCACCAGTTGTGTGAACCTGGGTGTTTAACTGCTGTTTGTCTCAGTTTCCTCAACTGTAAAGTGGGGGTGATAATAGCACCTACCTTCCAGGGTAGCTGTGAGGATCAAATGAGATGTTTGTAAAGAGCATTTTGCTCAGGTGTTATATAGATGCTTCTTCCCTCCCCCTTCCCTCCTCTTCCTCCCCCAAACTCTAATCCTCTTGCTTCCCCTCCCTTGCCCTCCTCCTATTTCTTATTCATTCTCCTCCTCCTCTCCTTCTTTCTCCTCCCATCTTCCTCCTCCTCTTCTTCCTCCTCCTCTTCCTTTTTCCTTTTCTCCCTCAACTATACCACAGATATTGTCACCCAGGCCCTACCTTCTCAGGAGGTGTCAGGAGGAGAGCTTTGTAAACCCTGAGGTGACACACTGGTGGGGGCAGGTCCCTGAGCTTCTAGGACCCTCTGTTGACTGAGAGAATCTTGCAGGTGTTGCCAAAGGAATTGGCTCAGTGACCAGCAAAGGTAAACAGAACCGTTTCCCAACATAGTGCCTGATTTTCCAGGCTTCCACACCCGCCTCATTTCGATGCACTCAGTCATGTGTGAGACAGTCGATTGCCAGATTTCACAGACCTCTGGAGAGGTGCATTCCACCCTGTCTGTGCTCCAGAGCAGAGAAATGGGAAAAGAGGGGAGGGGGGCAAAGGGAGGGAATGGGGGCCTACAAAGCCCTTTCTTCAGAGAGTCCCTGCCCCCACCCTCTGCATGCTGCTGAGACTGAACCACCCTCAGTGCACACAACCCTAAGCTATTCAATTTGAAAACAGGTAGTGACAGGTGATGATTAAAGTGTTGGTTCCTCCTCCCCCAGTCCTACCATCCCAATGGCCACAGAAATGTTGGGAGAGGTTTCTCAGGGAAGGCTCCAGTCCTGGAATATGAAGTTTGTGTTCCCCAAGACACACGATTGCATTCAATTAGATCCTTTGGACACAGTGACTCTAACCACACATCACTGAGTAATCATGATAGCTAATATTTATATAGTGCTTTATATGTATTTGTATAGACACTCTTAACTCACTAGGCCTAGTGCATTACAGCAAATTCAAGCAAGTCATGGATCCTTTTCTTATCCCTCCCTGTCCTGCTCTGTTATTGAGTTGGATGGCTTTTGTTTCAAGCCTGGATGGTTCATTTGGACTCTACCTTCGTCTCCTATTGTGTCTTTGCTGTGGTATAATGGAAAGCACATTACATTTGGAATTGGAAGACCTGGGCTCTAGTCTTGGTTCTGACACTTATAATACTTAGAGCCTGGGGCAAGTCACTTCTCCTTACTGGGACTCAGTTCCCTCCTCTATAAAGGGAGGGGGCTGTAACAATCAAGAGAAAGACTGAACAAAATCTGGCGAATAATTACAATGAAATATTATTGTCTAGTAAGAAATGATGAATATGAGGCATTTTGAGAAATGGGAAGACTTGTATGAATGGATGTCAAGTGAACTAAACAGAACCAGATGAACAATATACACAATGATGAACATTATTTAAGGGAAAAGAACACCATAAGGAATCCAAACACTGAGTCCTAGAGAGCACATAATGAAACAGATCTTTTTTCTCTAAACAGAGAGGTGGGGGACTGTAGGGACAGAATGCTGCGTGCGTTGCCAGTTGCCATCATTGTATCACTCATTTTGCTTAACTATTTTTGTTTGTTTGTCATTGTTTAGTCATTTCAGTCATGTCTTACTGTGGGTTTTGGGGTTTTCTTGGCAAAGATACTGGAATGGTTTGCCATTTCCTTCTCCAGCTCATTTTACAGATGAGGAAACTGAGGCAAACAGGGTTAGGTGATTTTTCCAGGGTCACCTAGTAAGTGTCTGAGGCTGGATTTGAATTCAGGAAGATGTGTCTTCTTGACTCCAGTCCTGGTGCACTAGCCACGTACCACTTAATTCTGGGGTAGGAAGCTGAGTATAACCAGAAATAATTGTTCAGTACGAGCAAGAACTATCAATAGAACTTGAAGAAAAAAGGAAGGAATTGCTCTTTAAAGTAACTTCCAGTTCTGACATTCTATATTTCAGCTCTTTTGGAGGCCGAGGGATATGGTACAAAACCCACTTGATTTGTATTCAGAGAACATAGCTTGAATTCTATCTTTGTTCTTTACCTTAGGCAAGTGAGTTCATTGTTTTGAGCCACGTTTATTTTTTGAACATTGTTTCTATCAACCCTGTCAGGACCTGGATAAAGAAAGCCCAAGATGTATGCAGTTGAATTGGCTCAAGACCAAGTTTTTGTACATCATGTATATTTACAGGTAAGAATATATTTCATTTACTCAGCCAGGGAGGAGAGGACAGCAGTGTGGTACAGTGGAAGGAGCATCAGATCTGGAGTCAGAGGACTTGAGTTTGAATCCTAGTCAAGAGGGACCCCTTGGGAAAGATTTGGAATCTTTAAATAATCAGTCATTATTAGCTGTGTGACCTCAGACAAGTCACAATCTCCCCGAGACTCGGTTTCTCATAGGAAATTGATCTATAATCTAGAAATCAATAAAAGGAGAAGGTTGGAATAGATAACCTGTGGTGTCTCTTCCAACTTCAGGGTATTTATCATATCTACTATATGCAATGTCCCGTTTTGAGAGAAATGCCAAGGTGACTAAGTCATGACCCCTGTCTGGAAGGAGCTTACACTGCAGTGGGAATGGAAGACATGTATCTCTTACATGGGACATGTAAGTGGGACAGATAAGACATATATGCAGATAAACATAATACAGATTGGGATGTGACAAGTGCAGAGGTGGGTTATGAGGGTTATGAGGTCTGATGAGGGAGGGATCACTCTTTCCTATGGATATGGGAGTATTATAATCTTCAGAACAAAAGAACAGATATCAGAACAGGTCCTGAGAGCTAACTTGCCAATAGGCAGGATGCTTTCCTGTGAGAGTATATTTTTGTATGATGCTGGTTCTCCTTAATTATTTCACACCAAATTCTGACCTTTGAATCATTATCTTCCCTTTGCAGGGGAGGAAAGCGTGGTTAAGTGACTTGTCTGTTGTTGGTCAGTCATGTATAACTCTTTGTGACACCATTTGGGGTTTTCTTGGTAGAGATAGTAGAGTGGTTTGCCATGTCCTTCTCCAGTTCATTTTATGAATGAGGAAACTGAGACAAATAGGGTTAAGTGACTTGTTCAGGGTCATACAGTTAGTGAGTGTATGAGGTCAGATTTGAACTCATGAAGATGAGTCTTTCTGACTCCAGGCCTGGCACTCTATCCACTATGCCACCTAGCTGTCCCCAGGTGACTTGCTTAAGGACAGTCTGTCTAGGTCTATTCAATGCCAAATACCTGGCTAATCCCTTCAATTCTGTCCAAATTTTAAGTCTAATAAATTACATGTCATTGTGTGGTGGGAACATCTGGAGGGTTGATTGCATTGGCAGGTATAGACCAGATGTCAACCAGAGCTTGAGTTTGAGCTTTTCATTCTAGTGTCTTCAGAACTTTTGTTAGAGCACTTGAACTGAGATGACCCAGACATCTACCTTGGAAATATTCCCAGTACTGGACACACTCTTTATAGCAGGCAGATTGCCAGATAAAAGACTTACAGGGACCAGTCTAACAAGAGCACCTCCATACAGACTGTCTGGGCATCTTGGTGACATGCCTTCATTGTATGATCAGTCTGACTGGGGGCCCATAGAAACAGAAACAGGCACCTGGAGACCCTGCTTCCAACAGTAGGAAGCCGACTTTCAGCTGCTCTCCAAAGAGTCTGAACAATGTATATAGCTGGGATCAAGGTTGGAGTCCTGGTTCTATCATCTACTTACTATGTGACCTTGAACAAGTCACTTCTAGTTTCTGAATTTCAATTTCCTCATCTGTGAAATGGGACTAATAATCCTTGTACTTCTTGGCTTCTGGGCAGCCAGGGGCAGCCAGGTAGTGCAGTGAATAGAGCAACTGAGTTAAAATCCAGCTTCAGATATTTACCAGCTGTGTGTCCTTGGACAAATCACTTAACCTCTGTCTGCCTCAGTTTCCTTATCTGTAAAATGCAGATAATAATAACAGAACCTAACTCTCAGAATTGTTGAGGGGATCAAATTGTAAAGTACATAGCATAGTGCCTGACACATTGTAAACACTATATAGACCAGGAGTGGGGAATCTGCAGCCTCAAGGCCACCCCTGATATAAATTCTCCTCCTCCTCCTCCTTTTACTTCCCCTCCAAATTTTTTAAAAAATGTGCTATGGTTATAATTATGCCAAGTATATTTTCATGCCCATCTAACAGATGGAGAAACTGAGGGACTGACAACCCACTTGCGGAACAGGTTACATGGGTGAGGTATCCTGGTTCCCAATATTGAAGCTTTTTGAAACTCTGTAAAATAAAAGTTTTGGCTTGCCTGAGGTCTCCACCTGGATGACCCTCTGGTACAGTTGCTAGGTGAATCTCTGTTGGCTTTCTAAGGTGGATGGATCTCTTTGCAAAGGCCTTAGTTCTTTTCCCAACTGGCTCTACAGTCTGACCTAGGCTTTGTAAAAGTGGTCAAAAAAATCAAATCAAACCAGGTAAGCTCTGAATTCCAGAACATTTCCAATTCAGAGGGCAGTCTGGTGAATGGCAGGTCCTCAGAAGAAGGTGCTCTCTGAAAGCCCTCCAAGATTTATCCCTTATCGGCACTCCCAATAATTTATTGCAGGGCCATGGAGATGAAAGAGGAGCCCATCCTGAGAGTGGGGAGAAATTCCTTTAAACATCTCTAGAAAAAAAAATACTTCTTCATGAAGAACATTTACTTTTTGAACACTATTTCTATCAACTCTGTCAGGACTTGGATAAAGAAAGCCCGAGATATATGCAGTAGAATTGGCTGGAGATCAAGCATCTGCCCCTCATGTATATTTACAGGTGAGAATGTGTTTCAATGATTCAGCTAGAGGGAGGAGGAGACAGCGTGGTACAATGGAAAGAAAATCAGATTGGGAGTCAAAGCACTTGAGTGTGAATCCTAGTTAAGGGGGACATCTTGGAAAAGATTTGGAATCTTTACTTTGTTAGGCATCACTAGCTGTGTGACCTCGGACAAGTCACAACCTCCTGGAAACTCAGTTTCTCCTAGGATCACAGACTGAGCAGGAAAGAACCTTAGAGGTCATCAGATTCAATCCCCTCATTTCTAAGATTTAGGGAGGTCATGTGATGTTCTCATAGTTACACAGCTAGTTAGTGTTATAAAAGGAATTTGAACCCATTCTTCCGATTAGACAGTTCCTCCTCGAGTCTGCATTTTAAGGAATATTCCCAGACCAGTCATGTTTACCCTTTTTTTTCCTCTCTAGGCTCTGCTTCTGACTCTTTGGACTTCTTTTCCCACCATGGCCCAGAAGCCTTTTCATCCTAGAATATCATTGTCCCAGTAGCCTTCTCTACCTAGAATGTCATGCTGACCCTGTTGCCCTTCCCTCTCATTGGTCTGTTTTTTTTCTGGAATCTCCATTTTTAAGGAAAGTGCCCAGGCCATGTATGTTTATGCCTTTATTCCTGGGGTCCACTACTCTTGACTCCTTTCTCCAACCTGATCCCTTCTGCTCTCCTCCCCCCAACCCTTTTTAGTTTTTTTTAATATATATATATATATGTTGTCTTCCCATGTTAGAATGTAAACTCCTTGACAGAGTTTTGTTTATATTTGTATTCATAGCACTTGACATAGTGCCTTAATAAATGTTTATTGACTTGACATGGATTCAAGTATTCCTGACTCAGTCCTATACTCTAACCATGCTGCCTCTTTCCCCTTCATCTATAAAATGAGGGAGCTGGATTAGAGTATAATTCTTCCTACTCTAGTTCTTATCATCCTATGCCTCTTATGTATATGATTCAGTTTGGGCAAAACCATCTATTTCATGGTGAAAATGGGGTCCACTTTGGAAAGTATGTGCCATAATGAAAGAGCGTCCCTGTAGCAAACTCGTCTGTGGAAAGGAAGGTACCAAGATGGAAGGGATTAAAAACCGGAATCCAAATGGAAATGACTCATGATTTATGGCCTAATTCATACTGTTGGTGCTGACAGTCAGGGGATCAAAGAAAGAGCTGGATGAAGCAGGTTGGGTTTGGACAGGGATCCTTGCATCTGGTTTCAGCTCTGTGTGAACTTGGATAAGTCACTTCTAATCTTTGCTCACAGTTTCTTGCACTGTAAAATAAAGAGACTGGATTAGGTATTTTTAAAGGTTCTTTTCAGCTGCAAAAGTATTGTTCTAAGGTCCTTTCAGCACCAACATCTTTCTTTTATGTTCTAAAGTCTCTCCCAGCATTGATGCTTTAGAATTCTAGCATGATGCAGATGTAATGGGCAGGGGGAGGGTTTGGCACATGTGCAGACCCTATCAACTTCCTCAGCTCTCCATATGGAGGATGCTAGGGAGCTTGCTTCTGGGAGAATTGTGCTAACAGGTAAGGGGAGTGTGTTGGAGATACCACAGAGCATGAATAGACACTCTGTAAATAGTTCTAGCTGGCTGACTATGTGACGGAGGGAGGCTCTTTGATGGCCTGTCAGAATCAGGCACAGTCTATCTGTTTCATTCGAGTTTGGGGGAGCTCAGTGACTTATTCAGTCACATAAGGTAAGAGACTATGTGGTAAGGGAGGAGGCCTTAGGGTCTGAGAAGGCCTTAGGACCTTCTCCCCTCTGAGGGAAAAAGCAGGACTTGTTCCTTGGCCTCTCTTTTTTTCTCATGTTAAGTAAAGGGAATGAAGTCTCTGACCTCAGGAGGGGAACAAGTATTTATTAAGATGTAGGTGTGGTGCTAAGAACTTTAAAAACATTATCTCATATGATCCTCACAATAACCCTGGCAGCTAGGTGATGTTATTATCCCTATTTTTACAGTTGAGGAAACTGAGGCAGACAGAGGTTAAGTAGCTTGCCTATGGACATATAGCTAGTAAGTGTCTGAGGCCACATTGGAACTCAGGTCTTTCTGACACTGTGCTGTCCACTGTGCTGTCTGACTTCTCCCACATTGGGAATATCAAAGGTCAGAAGAGGAAGTCAGAAAAACTGAGTATTGGAATCCAGGCTAAGTTTTTCGGCCAGAGCATCACTGATGCCCCAAGAAGCAAGGAGTGGTCTCTAGAAATGACCTTTGGGTCCACATTCCAATGGAAGGACTCACTCAGCAGTCATGCCACATCTGACATGAATGGGACCCATGATACACAGGAACAGCGTTGTTTTGTATCTAATTCCTCTGGAGACCAAAGTGGTGTGGGGAGACTATACCCTAGAGGTACCGGGGAAAATGCTTATACATTTGTTCTTTCTAAATCTTTGATGTAAATATCTTTGATATTAAATGGAAGTGGGGTGCTGTTAACTGGCCTCTACCAATCGGCACACAGCTTGTGGGAGCTTGGGTATCAGAGAAATGACACCCCCAGACTTACCCCTGGAACTCTAAGGGCAGATAAAACCAGCCTGGGCTTGGGTCAATAGAGCCAGAGTATACAAGTTACAAAGAAAAAAAAATCAAAATCTCAAGAAACCAGGTAAAAAGAGAGATTTCTTTATTCCAAAAGTAATGGAGCTGAAAAAGAAATCATTTCCCCCCTAAATTTGATTATTAAGACAAAATTACAAGATAGCTGATGAGAATGAAGCTGACTCTATCCCAGCCTATCCTGCACATTCCCATCACAATGTATTTCTGATAGGGGAAGATGATTATTTTTTTCTGATAAGAAAACTCGAATGCTATCAATTATCAAGAGACAGAGAAATTAGAACCCTCTGGCAAAGGGCGGAAGATTTAGCCCTCATTGGAAATAACAAGAATAATGCTGGCAGTCAATAAGCAACCTGCCATGCTAGAAAGAAAAATTGTAACAACACCTTGACAAGAAAAAACAAGCAGAATGTGTGGAAAAACACACCGACCTAGGAGCCAGAAGTTGCTTTATTGCATTGGGGCTAGGGCACTGGTCTTGGAATCTGGAGACACTTACAAGCTGTGTGACTTGGATAAGTCACTTGAGCCCTAAGAATCTCCTTATCTGTTAAATGAGAATAATTTCTTCTTTGTCCTGCTTTCCTCACATCCTGGTTGTAAGAATCAAATGAGCTATTGAATATAAAATGCCTTGTAACTGTCAAGTGCTATTAAACATGCAAGTTGTTTTTAATGATGACTATATTTATTATTAATTATGTTTGATTAGTAGTAATAATAGCAGCGCTCTATGCCCTGCACATACCGTGTAGCTACATTGATAGTCAAGTCTACACGTTCCCCCTTAGCTTGCTGAAACATCAAACCCGGTGGATTCTTCAAATCCTCCTCTTCGGAGTCCTTTGGTTAGTTATTCCAAGTCTGATTGGTTGAGAACCCATAAAATATAGATTAATAAGGCATCAAACTTGAAATTATCGCCACATGAGACCCAGCACGACTTGCTAAGAACCAGCCTGCTCTGTGATGGTGTACAGGCCCCAACAAGCTCCAACATGCTCATGTTAATTTTATTCCTGAAGGCTCTGGCCAGGCTGGGCCAAGTCCGCACAGACCCTTGGGTGGAGCTCTGGTTAACCAAGAATCATCGTGGTGCCTGGGACACAAGAGTGGCTTCTCAAACAAGGGCCTGGGTAATTGAGGAAGTGAGACACTGGGAACATAATTGGGACATCCAGCAGGCCAGTCAGTAGAGCTATTTCCCAAATACTCCTTACTCCCCTCTTTCCTGTATTTAAGCATCTCTGTACTCTACTGAGACATCCAGATGAAGAAATAAGGTGGCCCTCCTTCTGGCTTATGACAGTTAAATCATGAGATTTTCTCCTCAGAAATGCAGGACTTGCTTCTTTCCTGAGGGGGCAGAGAAGACAAGAAAGAAAGAGGAAAGAAACTAATAATAAAAACATATCTATCCAATGCTTTATAGCTTAGAGACCAACCTTTTTCACAGCAACCTGGCCAAGTCGGCAGTGTAAAGATCCTTCCTCGCATTTTATAGATGAGGAAACAGGTTTGGGGAGATTTCAAGAGATATCCTCAGAGTCACACAGTTAATATGTAGCAGAGCTGGGACTTAAGCCTACATTTTTTGATGTGAGGGCTAATACTTTCCCCCATATTCTGCATAGAAAATGTGGTGAATGGTTGAGGCCGCTGAGTGTGCAGTAGATAAGAGTATTGACCTTGGGATCAAGAAGATTTTCATTCAAAACCTACCTTAGAGACTTAGCTTTGTGACCTTGGGCAAGTCATTGAATCTTTCTCAATCTCAGTTTCCTTTCTGTAAAATAGGACTAAGGAAAGCACCTACCTCTCAGGGTTGTTGTGAAGATCAAACGAGGAAATATATAGTAAGTCCCTATTTCTGACACTGAGTCCAATATCCCACTCCTCCCTGCCCCCGTACCCCCCCCCCCCACGCAAGTAATAAAGAGGCAAATAACCAATTTGCCATCAGCAGATGGTTATGAAAGGTCAAGAAAAATACCTCGTGGCTTGCAATATGTCACTCTGATGTTGATCATTAAAACTAGAGGGCCCTTAGCAGCTGGTTTAATACCCCCCCTCCCCCTCCATTTTATACATGAGGCCCAGAGGAAGAAATGCCCCTCAGGGCCACATAAGGGCTCCACTGCAGCCTAGACCTAGGCGTCAGGACTCTCAGACAAATAGTCACTCCCCTCTCCCTCTCCCGTTCCTGTTGACTGAAAAAGTGATTGATTGTACACTAACGGGATTGGACTCTATTAAGCACCACCACAGGACAGAGAGGGGAGGGTGGTGTGGAGGGAGAAGCAGTAGTATTTCTGAGTGACAAGGAAATGCATGTCCTCAATAGCTTTCTGTAAACATTGTAGAGGGGAAAAGGGAGGGAGAGAAGAAGGGAGGGCTGGGAGAAGAGCAGGAGAGATGTACTGTATTTGCTGGACCATGGCCCCAGGAAGCAGACAGCACTGCCTGATGGCAGGCTGTGCATAGGTCTCTTGGCCCATGCATGTCAACAGTGGGGGCACTGGAAGGAGCTGGTGTGGACATCCCAGGCCTCAGGGGCCCCGACAGGGGCCTGACAGGGGCCTGACAGCTCTTTAATTCTTAAGTGATTCCTTTGCAATCATTCCCATGATGGTTTGTTAGGAAGATTGCCTCAGAGGATGAAGTATGGGGTTGTAAGGGAATGCTATTCTTTGCAAAGACAAGGTGTTATGGTGGGAAAAGTATTAGCTTGGAAGTCAGAGGACCTGAGTTCAAATCCCAACTCTACCACTAACTATTCATATGTCACCTCACCTCTCTGGGCCTCACTTTTCTCATACATAAAAATTTAAACTCTGCTTTGGAGAGCACAACTCCGGTGAACTGGCCATGTTGTTACACTTGTCAAAAAGACTATTTTATGGAGACCTCACACAGGGCAAGCATTCACATGGTGGTCAGAAGAAGAGATACAAGGATACTCTCAAGGTCTCTCTCAAGAACTTTGGAGTTGATTGCGTGACATGGGAGACACTGGCACAGAACCACTCAGCATGGTGTGCCCACATCAGAGAAGGGGCTGTACTCTATGAGCAAAGCAGAATTGAAACAGCTCAAAGGAAACTCAGGATGCCCAAATTTAGAGAATCCACCCCCAATGTTCATATGGACTATTTGTGCCTGACCCGTGGTAGAGCATTCCAAACTAGTATTGGTCTGACCAGGCACAGTCAGATGCATTGAAGCTCAACTCCAGCATAGTGATGTCATTCTGGTCCTCTCCGAAAACGAAGGACAACAACCAAACGACATGGTTAGAATGGGTGACTTCTAGTGTCCCTTCCATCTCTGAATTGGTCTGTTATCTGATATTTAATACCTGTGAGACCTGAGCCAGGCACTTAATATCTCTGAGCCTCAGTTTCTTCATCGGCAAAATTAGGGAGTTGGACTAGATAGCTTCTGAGGCCTTTTCCAGATCTAGATCTATGAGCCTCTAAAACTGCATAATCTAGCCACCATTGTGCTTTTTGTAGTTGAAGAAAGTTTTGCCTCTGACAAGCTGTCTCCATCCATCCATCCATCCATCCATCCATCCATCCATCCATCCATCCATCCATATCTATATATGCATGTGCCAGCTATGTATGCCTCAACCAACTCTGTATCATGTGCATATATGTATCATGTATCTACCATCTGTGTATTTATCACTTATATATGTATGCATGTCTCATCTATGTATGTGTTATCTATCATCTGTGTGTATGTATGTTTGTATTCTTCTATCCATTCATCCATCCATCTATGTATCCTAACTCCTAGAGTAATTGTGAGGATCAAACAAGGGAATATTTGTTAAGTGTTTAAGACCTGCTTGGCACATAGTAGGTGCTTCATAAATATCTATTCCCTTTCCTTTCCTTCCCCTTCCCTGTCTATCTGTCTTTATATACTTTATTCTTTAAAATGTCAATGGATCCATGACCTTATCAATGTCTTTACTCCCTTCACTGGAGCAGATCACAGCTTCTTTGTGTTTTCTCATCCATATCATTCCACAAAGTCTCTGTATAGAATCTACCCAATGTGTAGGAAGCCTTCTTCTGGTTCTTTTAATATTGTATGTGTGCTGCACTCAAAGTTTTGATTCCATGATCTGTCTATTCAATTGATCAAACCATAGACAATTATTAAATGCCGACTGTGTCTGGCACAGTGCCAGGCACTGGGAATAGAAAGACAAAAAATGAGACAATCCCTGCCCTCAAGGAGTGTGCTTACGTTCTCTTGGGGGAGACACCATATACACAAATAAACAGATGTGAAATTTCAGTAAAAGAAAAGTCTATGGTGGGGGTGGGGGCAATTATAAGCACTAGCAGCTCGGGAATCAGTAAAGATTTCATGGAGAAGATTTTACTGGTACAGAGTTGAAAGAAACAAGAGATTCTAGGAGGCCGAGGTGAGGTGGGAGTGTATTCCAGGCCTGGGGCAGCCAGTGCCAAGGCACGGAGGTAGGAGATGTGTACAGAATAAAAAAGTCCAATTTGGCTGGACTGTGAAATAATGTATGATAAGGTTGGAAAGGGAGATTGGAGCCAGGCTGTGAAGGCTTTAAAAGCTAAAGTGACAAATTTATATTTGATCCTTGAGACAATAGGAAGCCACTGGAATTTATGAAGTAGGGGAGTGATATGGTCCCTTTTTCTGATTCAGGTCCTTGATGAGATTTTTAATGGAAATTCTCACATTCAGATCATTGTTAGTAATAAGATGCAGCCCACTCACACCCTCTTTCCATTGGTTCTTGATGTGCCTGCAGGTGTGATGCTTCTGAGAGAATAGTGTCCCGTGAACTGCAGCCAAATGATGTGACCAGGAGAATGCTGGTATTTAAACATGTGCTCAGAATCACTGACAACCCCATCTATTCTCAAACACAATCCATCCTCATTTCCTTCTCCTTCTTAGCTTTTTGTGGTCCATTCACATGTTCATTCAACCAGAAAGCAATTAGCAAGTACCTACTCTCTGTAGGTGCTGGAAATAATGATGACAAAAATGAAACAGTCCTTGCCTTCAAGGGGTTTTTTTTTTATTCAATTGGAGGAGGTAATGTGTACCCACAACATAGATACAGAATAAATACGAGGTAATTTGGAGAGAAACATAATAGTGGTTGGGATGATCACAGAGAGCTTCATGTAGAAGGTGGACCATGAAGGAATGACGATAGCTTGAGGGGTAGATGGTAGAATCTGGTGAAGGATTTTTTTAAGGATGAGGGAGACTTGGGCATGTTTGCAGGCGGCAAGGAAAGAATAACAGAAAGAGGTTGAAAACAAAGAGGAAATTACAGTGGAGACAATCAGGTGGAAAAGATGGAAGGGTGTGGGATCAAGTGGACATGCAGAAAGATTGGTTTTGGAAAGAAGGGGCACCTCATTATAGGAATATAGAATCTCTGGAAGAGAGTGAGGATGATGTCAAGGATTGTGAGGTGAAGAACTGGGAAAAGAGGGAGCCCACAGTTAATGCCATCTATTTTTTCAGTCAAGTATGAGGTTAGGTCTTCTGCTGAGAAGGTAGAGAAGCTTCAGGAGAGAAGGTTTGGACTCTATTGAGAGTCAAAATAGAAAATCAATTAGAAAAATATAAAAGAATTGTTCTGATTCAGTGAGGAGCCAGGTGAGGTTAGATAACATACATTTGTAGATGCTTCAGTTAGCTCCCTTGTGGGATTTTCTCCAGCTCTATCCAACAGGATGTGAGTAGGGGCAGAGAAAGTGGATGGTGGGAATAGTTTATGGTGACAGTACATACATGACAATGGACAAAGGAGAAAGGGATTTGAGAGTAGGGAATAGTGGAGACTTTAACTGGTTAACTATAAGGTTAAGATTTAGAAAGGAGAAAAGTGATGTCAAAGAGGAATAATAGCCTGAGGAATGTAGGGGGTTGGCAAATTCAGTGATGAAGAAGGATAGGTTTAGGAAATATAACGCACTGCGAGAGATGGAATGATAGGCAGTTGTGATCAGATGAGGAATGTCAGAGTTTTTGTTTATGGAAGCGCAACATTTTTGGGGGATCTTGAGACCTATGGTTTGGCCATCTTGGTGTATGGCTAAAGGGAAGTGGAGTCATAGGTCATGAGAACTAAGGATATTGAGGCAGTGGGAGGTTAGAGTGTTTAAGTGAGCATCAACATATGTGTTGAAGTCTGTTAGAGTAAGGTCAAGAGTTGAGAAGGAAAGACAATGAACCAGCTATCAAACTCCTTGAGAAAGAAGGGAGAAGGATACAGAGACTGGTAGACAACAACCACCGTGATCTGGGTTAGGTGATAAATTGTGAGAGAGTGAACTTCAAAAGAGGAAAGGTCACTGATAATGGAGGCAAAGGGAGAATCTGAAAGTAACAGTGAAGATGAAGAATTCCAGGATGAATGTGATAGGACATACGAGATTGGGGATAGGAGAAAGGGTTCAGCCTTAACTAGAAAGGATGGTCAGGGATGTAGTGTGATCTGGGGGAGCCAGTGTTCTTGGAGTGCCAGGAGATGTGAGGAACGTGAGAGAAAGAAATAAAATATGAAGGGAATTTTGTTAGTTATGGAAAGGGAATTCCAAAGGGCAGATGGGATATGAGGGTAGCGGGACCAAAGAGAATGGGGATGAGAGAACAAGAAAAGGGGTTATTTACTCTCAATCCAATGATTAAGCATCACAGGGACTGGGAAAATAACATGTGGTAGGAGTCTGTTAGCCATAGAGGGTAGTTGTGGGTGGGAGCAACTCCATTAAAGATAGTAGATATTTAAAAGATTAAAACGCTCATATAATCCATGGCTCTACTTTGGGGTTATCATTTGTGGGATGTCATTGTTTGGGCAGGGGCCTCCTCTGGACATGGAGGTCAGAGCGGGTTGGCAGATGTGGGGTGTGGATATCCTCTTGCTGTAAAAACTGGGAGTTTTGTGATGTTTATTTACTTTGTTTTTCCAAAGTGTATAGCTAGGCTAATACCTTTTGAGTGAGCAAGGATCTCATTTAGGAAGCCTCATGGCCCAATGCAGTAAGCACCATTGTCATCTGCAAGTAGGAGTATTTAGATTTTGTGCAACACATTGACAAACACCTTTGGTGAATGTTTTTGGTTGTTTGTTTGTTGTCCTTCATTCTTGAAGAGGACCAAAATGACATCACTATATGGGGGTCAAATTACAGTGTGTCCAACTGTGACTGATCAGACCACTATGAACTCAGAATATTCTACCACAAGTCGGGTGCAAATAGTCCATATGAACATTTGGGAAGGATTCTTTAAATTTGTGCATCTCGTGTTTTCTTTTGAGTTACTTCAATTCTGCTTTGCTCAAAGAGCACAGCACCTTCTCTGATGAGGGCATGCCATGCTGAGTGGTCCTGAGCCAGTGCCTTCCATGCCACACAATCAATTCCCCAAACCAAACCAAACCAAACCAAACTCAGTGTTTTGTGCCTTGCTGGATACTGATCCTCAGCAGATCACTGAACAACGTTATTTTTGTGGTAGCAGCTGTTATAGAATCATACATGATTGTAACATATTTGGAGAGACACCTTATTTGAAGAGAGTCTTTAAGGTTCCACTTCATTTTATAATCATACTTTTTTATAATCAACAATCAGTGAACAATTAATAGAACATTCTCTGCATCTCTGAGTTATGTGACTAAGATCATGGTATCGTTGAAAATCACCAAAAAAAGGTGGGAGATCTTGAGTTCAAAATGACCTCAGACATTTGATACTCATTAGGTGTGTGACCTTGGGCAAGTCACTTAACCTCAATTGCCTTGTCCCCCCCCCTCCAGAAAAAGAAAATCACTTGCCTATTCCCTCCACGTATTTTCATTAAGGATATGTTCAATTATATCCATAGATTTTACTCATAAAAATTTCTAGGCATGAAAAAGTAAGCATATGGATTCTGATACCTGCTTGGTCACCTTTTGTTGCTAATAAGATTTCCCATTCTTGTAAAATCTTCCCCTTTTTGACCAGCCTGACTCTCTGGACTTAGCCACTATGCCTCAGCTGCCTTTTGACTCCACTCCTATATGCCCCTTCTTCCAATGATGATTTCTTCCTAGAACCTTCAGTTTTTTGAGGGGGGAGAGAAGGTGCAAACTGGCCATTCCTCATTCCCTAGACCTAGCTACCATTCTCCCATAATGACCAAAGAAGTTTGCAGAAATTACAAATCTATATGCCTACTTTCTTATCTCTAAATTTTTTTGTGAGAAATGTTTATGGCTACATTGAACATAATCTTGATAAAAATATGAAAAGGGACCGGGAAGATGATTTTCAACAGTGGAATAGACCACGACTTTAGAGTCACAAAACTAAAATGAGAAGTATAGAGAATTTTATTCAGTGTCTACTGTTTGTTGATTACAAAAAAAAGGAAGATGTATATGACTTTAGTATGAAATTTTATGAGAAAAGTCTATGGATACATTGAGCAGATCCTTATGATTTCCCCCTACCATTTCAGCTCCTCTTTTATATGTTCCCCCATTAGAATGTAAGTTCTCTGAAGGCAAGGGCTCTCTTTTTGATTGTCTTTATTATATCCTCGAGCACTTTAGCATTATGACTAGCACATAATAAAGATTTAACAAATGTTTGGTGACTTAGTCAAAATATATTCAGAACAATCTGAGTGATTTCAAAATTGATTCATCTTTAGCATGGAGTTCTTTTATATTCATTTAATGAGGTAGAGCTAGCCGCCTTTTGTTTGTCTTCCTAAGTGCTATTTATATTTTCATACATGGTATACCGAGTACTGAAGCAGTGGGGTCCAAATGTATCCAGTAGTCATTGCTCATGAGACTGGATTTTTTGCCATAAAAGTGATGACAGATTTATTCCATTTCACACCCATATTTTATCTTTCCAGTTGAATTTACAAATACTCTGAGGATAACTTCTCAATGTCAGCCTGCTGTATAGGCTGGTTTTTCTCTCTAAATTTTATTTATTTATTTACAGGAAAATGCTTATGATCATTCATTATACTATTCCATTATGTTTTGTAAATGAGCTTTTACTCTATACTGATTTTGCCTTTGGGTTTCATTTTTCTCTGCTTATCAGCAGGATCAAGTGTTTGCTGGCTGAGACAGTTTTGGGGCTCTTTCTTTGGCCTTGTTGTGTTGATTGTTTTTCATTGGTTAAATTTCTCTAAGAATGTAACAGAGTCAATGTCTACCTTTACAATGTCCACATTTCTATGAGTCAACAGCTTCCTCAAATAGGTAGGATTGGAATAATTATAATTGCATATAATATCATCTTATCTTTATCTTTTCTTCTAATTTGGCATTGATTTTGACTTTTGATGACATGATTTCAGACAAATGAGTCTGAAGTGATTTCTTTGATGGTGATGGCTTGCTTGCTTGATGTCTGCTAATATACAATCAATAAAATTTTTTTGCAATGTTGTTGAGTGCTCACTACATTTAAAGCTTTCTAAATCCCCTCTTGAATGAAAATTTAATTCATGTTAAATAGGCATGAATCTTCTGACTAGGCTATAAGCATTTGACTTCTTTCATTTCTTGATCCCTAACCATATGTCCCATTATATTTTGCAATGTCTGCCCCAGTACCTACCTTCACATTGAAACCACAGAATATCGAGGCACATGCTGATTTAGTTTAGAAGACCTTGTCAAATTCTTCATAGAATTTCTCTGCCTCATACTCTGCAACTGATGTTAATGCATACACTGTAATTATCGTCATGGTTCTCTGCTTGCTTACATTCATTGTGAGCACTAAAGGTGAGATATTCCATGAAATAATGTTTCTTCTTCCTTTTAGGTAGTCAGTGAAACCAATTCTGAAAACTGCAACCTGGACAAGAAAAGGGGCCTGAGAGGTTAGGATAGAGTGGGATTGGGCAAGAAATGAGGAGTTGAAAGGGAAAACTACCAAGGGGAATTAGCCTTTTCTCCTGGAGAATGGGGAGGATTAGAAACTAGGCTGGAATCAAAGGACTAAGGGTTCTAGAGGAAACTAGAAGGAGTAAAGCAAAAGAAGAATATAAACTTTTTGAAGGCAGGAGTTGTTTAATTTTTGTCTGTATTCCTAGTACCTAGCACAGAGCAGGCACTTTAATTAATGCTTATCAAATCATATTCTTTTGTTCCTTTCTTGGCAGAAAACCTACCACTCTTCCTTTTTATCTGCAACTTCTCATGTCTTTTGATTTCATTTAGAGTGAGAACGTCGATATGGATATGGTTAGGCTTTTTGATTATTGTATCAAAGCATTGATGGACAAAGATGTCATTTTAAGCATATCAACCATTAAGATGATGTTTATAGATAGTCACAGAGGCTGTGATTTTAGGACCCTTCTTCACTTTTCTACCACTGCAAAGGGGAAAGAAGCTTCCCAATTTGTATTTTTGTCTGCTTCATGGGGTGTCATGGTCAGAAAAAGAACATCTCCAAGTGGCCACCTCTTTTGGTGATGAGCCTCTTTGTAATTAATTAAGCTGGTCCTTTCTCAATCGAACAACCTGTCACTGGGGCTGTAATTCAAAACCTTTTCAGCAGAATAAAACTTATTGGAATTTATGTTCTTCTGGCAAAGCCTTCAAAAACCCAAGGTTATGTCCATTTTATGGGAAAGCATCAGGGGAGGACTTGGTGGAAGAAATAGCACCAGTAAAAATAAGAATGGAATGAAAAGAACATTAGGATGGTATGGATAGATTGGATGAGTTAAGGGAAGGGACATCCGGTGACATTCTGACGCAGCACTGGCACCGACTTCCTGTGTAACATCTTAGCTACTTTGCCACTCCAGGTCTCAGTTTCCTCTGTAAATTTGGGGAGTTGTATTTAATGATATCTTGGGCCCCTCATAGCTCTGACTTATGATTCTATGGTTCTATGCCTTTTAAATGTTGCTCCTCATCTGGGTCAGAGGAAAAAAATTGCAAGTAAATTTCTCATTTTAAAGAGCAGTAATGTTTTTGTTCCCCCTATCGTGGCTTAGTCCTTTGTTACTCTTCCAACTATGGGGTCAAGAACATGATTGCCTTTTCCCTAAGAGGCTGGCACAGGATAGAAACTATTTCTTGCTAGAGAGCTTCATTCTAGATCCTTCTGTCTCCAAGAGTCAGGTATTGTCATCTGGATACTCCCTATTTTTCTCTCTAGAAGGCTGTGTCCTAGAACTCTCTAATTTGGCATTGACCAGGAAATCTCCCCAGCTCTATCCAGGAGGTTGGGTAGGGTTCAGGAGCCCCCACCATATGGTCAAATGGTTCTTTCCTCCATAGTTGCTGTCTTGAAGACCAAGAAGTGATGCTTCTTCTGCTGCTCCATAGCTGAGACTAGGAATTAGGAGGCTGTGAACTCTTTTCTTTGGGGACATGAGGGTATGAGCCACAAGGCTGACATAAACTGGTTGCCACCTCCCTCCCTCCTTTTTTTCTTTTTGAAGGGGGAAAGGCAGGACAATTGGTTAAGTGACTTGCCCAACGTCACACAGCTAATGTCAAGTATCTGAGGCTGGATTTGAACTCAGGTCCTCCTGACTCCAGGGCTGGTACTCTATTCACTGCACCACCTAGCTGCCCCTCTCCTATTATTCTCTTCCTTCCCACTTACCTGTGCTCATTCAGATCTATTCTTTTTACTAGTTTTACTACTTTTTGGATCTTTCTGAAAAGGGAAAAAAAACAGAAAAAGGGAGACCCTGGAATAAAAGGTTATTAAGTATTTGTATCATTTCCTAAAACTTTGTTGAGGGCCTTCTCTCTCTGTCTAGATCCTGAGCTCTTCAAGATCAAGGACCATATCCTATACTCTATGGGCCCCCCCACAATGCTTTGATCAAGGCTGGGTCAACAATATGTACTCAGTGCAGATTAGTTGATTGATGAATTGATTTTACAGAGTTCTCAGAATAATTATTGGAGTTGGAAGGGGCCTGAGAGACTATCAGGTCCCCAGGATCCAACATGTAACCCTTGAGCTAAACATGGCCCAATGGAAATTCTTTTTTCAAGCAAAATACATTTGTATCTAATTAGCTGGCATTAGTATTACCAAAATCAACATGAATAAAGTCAAACCAAAACATGTTGTGATTTGACATAAGAAGCAATCAGAGTTTGTGACAAGATACTAGCCAAGACAGTTCAATACCAGGTGGCTGGCAACTCTAGCCAGCACATAGGAATCAGTAGGTCCAATAGGTCTGGACCACCTATTACTGCTGCATGTAACTCACTGACACCAGGTGCATGCTAGCAGGCTTGGATCAATTACTAATTGAAATCGTAACAGAATGCAATTAATTATGTAATTAAATTCCTGTGGCCCACACACATAATGGATTTTTGGTCACATGGTACGCTACAGCTTGGATCCCTTAATTCTTTTTTTTTTTTTTTGCTTTTTTTTTTGGAGGGCAATTGGGGTTAAGTAACTTGCCCAAGGTCACATGTCTAGGTTTTTGTTTGTGTGTGTATTAAGTGTCTGAGGTCGGATCCGAACTCAGGTCCTTCTGACCCCAGGGCCGACGCTCTACTCACTGCGCCACCTAGCCGCCCCTAATCCTTCTTTTATAGTCCATTTCTTTTATTGTAGGAAACTGAGACCCAGAGAAGGATAGTGACTCACCTAGGGTCACACAATTAGTGAGAAATAAATCAGCACACCTTGATTATAGTAGAATGCCTTAATTGCTCTATTTGTAGGCATGCCAGGTTACTCATTCCCATATTTCTCATGTCTCTCTTAAAGCAGAAACACTTTCTTATACATGATATTTCACATCCCATTTCCATGCCTTTGCCCTGGCCGTTTCTTATGCCTGGTGCTCTCCTTTCTCAATTCTGCCTTTTGAAATCCCATGTTTCTTTCCTAGCTCAGCTCATGTATCGTCTCCTATAAGAAGCCATTCTTGATTCCCCTAGTTGCCACCCAATTATTTTAGATTTGGTTGTTTTTTTCCCCAAATCTTTATTAACTTCTGGTTTACATCATTCATTTCCACCAGATTTTGAGTTACAATTTTTTCCCCATTTTCCCCCTACCCATCACCCGAGAATAGCAGTCCCACAGGATATCCCCTCATCCAATCTGCTCTCTCCCATATCTTCTCCCATACCCCCTTCAACTTTGCCATTAGGGCAAGGTGAATCTCTGTGCCCCAATGCCTGAACATCTTATCTCCCAATTACATGCAAAATAGTATTAATAATAGTATTTATATATATTTGAAACATTTAATTTTAAAACTTTGAATTCCAGATCCATTCCCTTCGTCCCTTGTCACCCACTCCTGCTGGGAAGATAAGCAATTCAGTATATGTTGTACATGTCTAGCTATGCAAAACATTACCATAATAGATATATTGTAAAAGACTGGCTATATTTCCCTCCCACCCATCCCACCCCACACATGGTCCATTCCCTATTTTGATCCTGTTCCTCTCCAAAAGTGGGTGCCTCCAACCTCCCCTCTCCCAGCATGCCCTCCCCTCCATCCTCCCCCCTCTTATCCCCCTCCCCCCTACTCTCCTGCAGGGTGAGATATCCCATTTAGTATGTATGTCATTCTCTCCCTGAGCCAAATTCAATGAGAATATGGTTTTGCCTTTTTGCCTTCTTGTTCTTCCCCTCCCCTGCAACTACTTCCCCTTGTCTCTTCTACATGAGATAGTTTACCCCACCCTGTCTCTCCCCATCTCCTCTTGCCACATTCCTCTCTCACCTCTTAACTTCACCCCTTAAGTATCATCCCTTCCCACCAAATTCAACCTGTGCCCTCTATCCATGTATACTTGTAAACATATATACACACATTCACATAGGTATTCATATGCCCATATACCCTTCTTCAATTATTTTCATACTGAGAAAGGTTTCATCAGTTACAGTTATTGCTTTTCCATGAAGGAATATAAATAGTTCAACTTTGATAAGTTCCTTTTGAGTTCTTTTCCCTGTTTACCTTCTCAAGCATCTCTTGCTTCTTGTGTCTGAATGTCAAATTTTCTATTCAACTCTGGTTTTTTCCTCAAGAATGCTTGAAAGTCCTCTATTCCACTGAATGACCATATTTTCCCCTGAAAAAAATACTCAGTTTTGCTGGGTAGGTGACCCTTGGGTTCATTCCCAGTTCTTTTGCCCTCTGGAATATCATATCCCATGCCCTTTGATCCCTCAGTGTAGAAGCTGCCAGGTCCTGTACTATTCTGATTGTGTTTCCACAATATTGAAATTGTTTCTTCCTGGCTGCTTGTAGTATTTTCTCCTTGATCTGAGAATTCTGGAACCTGGCTATAATATTCCTAGGAGTTTTCTTTTTGGGATCTTTTTCAGGACGTGATTGGTGGATTCTTTCAACCTCTATTTCGCCCTCTGGGTCTAAAACATCAGGGCAATTTTCCTTGAGAATTTCTTGAAGGATGATTTCTGGGTTCTTTCTTTGATCATGGCTTTCAGGTAGTCCAATAATTTTTAAATGATCTCTCCTGGATCTATTTTCCAGGTCAGTGGTTTTTCCCATGAGATATTTCACATTGCCTTCTAATCTTTCATTTTTTTGGATCTGCTTAACAGCATCTTGATTTCTCATAAAGTCACTAGCTTCCATTTGCTCCAGTCTAATTCTGAAGGAATGAATCTCCTCAGTGTGCTTTTGAGATTCTTTTTCCATCTGGCAAATTCGGCTTTTTAAGGCATTCTTCTCCTCATTGCCTTTTTGAGCCTCCTTTGCCATTTGAATTAGTCTATATTTTAAGGTGTTATTTTCCTCAGTCAGGCTGTTGACTCTCATTTCATACTTTTCCTGCATCCTTCTCATTTCTCTTCCCAATTTTTCCTCCACTTCTCTTATTTGATTTTTAAAGTCCTTCTTAAGGTCCTCTATGGCCTGTAACCCACTTGTATTTTCATTTGGGGCTTTTGGTGCAGGATTTCTGACCTCACAGTCCTCCTCCTGTTCCCTGCTTCGATCCTCTTTGCCCTCAAAATAGGAGTCTAATGTTGAATTTTTCTGTTTATTTTGTTTCCTTTCCCTAGGCATGTTGCCACTTAATTGCTTGACTTTTGGGCTTGTTGCCACAGTAGGACTCTGCCACCAGACAGGGGAGCTTCTGTCCCAAACGCTGGGGTCTCCTCAACTCCTGGCGGTATTAATTGGGTGCCCTCCCTGAGGCCCCCACACACTCTGGCAAGCTGGACACACACTCCAAGACCTCCGCCCCAGACCGCAATCCAGATCCAAGAAGGTTAAAGCAAGAGTGATTACCCCTCAGACTGATCGCCAGATTACCCTACAGTTTGCAGGCCAGGAGCTGAAGCTGCAACTGAAGCTGCAAAATGGTGTCTGTGCTGCGGCTCCTCAGCCACTTCTTGCCCCCAGGGGAAGAAGCTTAGTTGCTCCCAAATATTGGTCCCAAAGTCCATAAGGCACTAACCTCTCACTTTGTCCTAGGCATCTATGTGTTGGTTATTCTGGAAAAGCCACAGCTGCTTGTGTTCTGAGGTCCCTTCAACAGGCTGCTGGTCTGGCCACCCTGGGGCTAAAACCTCTGACTCTTGTGGTCCTGAGCTCGGCTCCCAGAGCTCTGCGCTGGCCGCTCCATGCTGGGCTGCCAGGCTGTACTCAGTGGGAGGTTAGCTTCTCTGTGTCATTCTGTGGGTGCTGGAGCTCCAGAGGTTGTTCAGAGTCCCCTTTTACATAATTTTGAAGTGGTGTGAGCTGGAGCGCCCTGGAAGTGCTGTTTCTACTCTGCCATCTTGGCTCTGCCCCCCTCTAGATTTGTTTTTTAAAATTATTTTGTTTATTATTTGTTTTATATTTTGAAACTTATCTATATTGTCTCTCCTGATAAAATGTAAGTTCCTTGGAGGCAGGAACTATTGTATTTTGGTCTTTATTATTTTATTTTTATTACTTTATTATGCATAGTACCTTGCAAACTGTAGGTAATTGATACATTCTGTTGGATTAATTGATTGTACACCAATCCAAAGGCCAGTGGTTTAGGGCAAAAGCCCAGCCCAGGAAGGAAAATCTCAAACAGGTAAGGACAGTGTGAGGGGCGGAACATCCCTTACTGACCCAAACTTTCTTTTTCAACTTGACTCTAATGGGTCTGTTGCTTCATGTAACAAAACCTGAATAAGAGAAATTGTTTGGATAAGAGTTTGGATTTATATACTATCTTTCTGCTGAAGAGCTTAAAGCATTTTCACATCTATTACCTTATGCCACCATGAAGAGACAGTATTGACAGACAAAGGTAGATGAGATATTAGATGTAAAAGCCCTAAGCTCTTTGGCAGAGAGGACTAAATGTGTATTAGTCATGAGAACACATCTACACTGTGAAACATGGCAGTCACTCATAGAAACATAGAAAACTAGAGCAAGAAGCAGCCTTAGAACATAGAATTTTAAGGATTTGGGAACACAGTATATCCTATCTGGAAGAGACCTTACAACATAGGAAGCTAGAAGTGGAAAGAACTTTAGAATGTAGAACAGAAAGGGTCATGCCTGGAAGACATCCTAGAACATTGAATGCTGGATCTGGAAGGGACCTTAGAACATGGAACACAGAACACCAGAGTAGGAAACCTCTTGAAGCTCTAATCTGTATATTTCTCCACCCTTTCACAGCCAACTGCCTTGAAAAAGTCACCATGCATTTTCTCCATTGCCTCTCCTTCCCACTTAACACTTTACAAGCTGGTTTCTGACCTCACTATCCACTTGAAACCACTTTCTCCAAGGATGCTGGTGATTTCTTTAATGGTAAATTGGAAAACCTATTATCAGTCCTTATTTTTCTTGGCTTTTATGGAGTTTGACACTTGTTTAAAATCCTCCTGTAGCCTCTATCTCTCCTAGATTTCTTATGCCAAGGCCTGTGGATTTTACTTTTATAACATCTCTCAAATGTGCCCCCTTCCCTCCTTTAACACTGCCAACACCAGGTGGTTCAGGCCCTCATCACCTCATGCCTGGCTATTGCAATGGCTAGTCTCAAATACTCTACTCAACTCTCCCAGCAGTCATTCTAAAGTGCAGGTCTGTTCATGTCACCCTCACTATTCAATAATGGCTTTCTATAGCCTCCAAGATCAAATGTAAAATCCTCCATTTGACATTCAAAGACCTTCCTAACCTTTTCCTTCACTTCTTTCCGGCCTTCTTATACTTTATAACCTACCCATGTACTCTATAATCCAGTGACCCTGGCCTCCATGTTGAGCTGTTTTTCAATCATGTCTGACTCTTCCTAACCCCTTTTTGGGGTTTTCTTGGGAAAGATACTGGAGTGGTTTGCCATTTTCTTCTTCAGCTCATTGTATAGATGAGGAAGCGCAGGAAAATGGGTTTAAGTGATTTGCCGAAAGTCACATAGCTAGTAAATGTCTGAGGCTGTATTTGAACTCAAGAAGAGGAGCCATCCTAACTCTAGGCCTACTGTTCCCCAAACAAGACATTCTGTCTCCTAGCTCTTGTCAATTTCACTGTCCCCCCATCTGCATCTGCAAGAAGTTCTCCCCAATCTTTCTTAATTCTAGTGCCTTCTCTCTGTTGATTATTTCTAACTTATCTAATATACTTGTCTGTGTGTTGTGTTCCCCATTATACTGTAAGTTTCCCTGAGAGAGCACAGACTGTTTGCCTTTCTTTGCATCCTCAGAACTTAGTACAGTGTCTGGAACATAACAGATACTTAACAAAAGTTTATTGACTGACTCATTTTATTTCGTCCCCTACATCTACCTGATCTTTCTTTAGTGTCTGTTGTGGAGTCATCCATACCTACATGTCCTCCATGTGCATGTCCTCCAAAGTTCTGCCTTGCTCCCTCTTCTTTTTTTCTTGGTAATCTTGTCAACAATTAAATCCCAGGTGGGGACCCTGAGGCTCCAAGGCCACACATGGCCCTCTAGATCCTCTGGTGCAGCCCTTTGACTGAATCCAAACTTCACAGAAAAAATCCTCTTAATAAAAGGATTTGTTCTGTAAAACTTGGACTCAGTCAAAAGGCTGCACCCAAGCACCTAGAAGGCCACATGTGACCTCATGGCCACAGGCTCCCCACCCCTGAATTAAATGGTATCTCATAACTGGTCCTAGTTTCTTTCCTAAGCTCCAGCCCCATTTCATCAATCACCCATTGGAGATCTCCTATTAGATGTCCCATAGTCATATCAAACTTACAGTGTCCAAGATGGAACTCCTTATTTTTTGCTCTAAACTACCCCTTCCAAATTTTCCTGTTTCCTTTGAGGACACCATTATCCTCCTAATCACACAGGTCTTGTACCTCAGAATTATCCCTCTTTCCTCTTTTCCCGGATATCAGATAATCAGTTGTTATGTTAGATCTCTTCCATCTGCCCCATACTCTCCATTCACCTGGCTACTACTCTTCAAACAAGGGCTCACACAGTGACATTCTCAAGGTCTCTCTGAAGAACTCTGAAACTGATTGTGAGGCATGGTCGACACTGGCACAGGACCATCCAGCCTGACGCGCCCGCATCAGAGAAGGTGCTGTGCTCTATGAACAAAGCAGAACTGCAGTAGCTCAAAAGAAGTGTGGGCTGCACAAATTTAGAGACCTCTCTACTCCAAATATTCAGAGGGACTCTTTGTGTCTGACTTGTGGTAGAGCCTTCCAAGCTTGTATTAGTTTGATCAGCCACAGCTGGACACACTGTAACTTGACACCAACAAAGTGACTGTCATTTGGGTCCTCTTTGAGAATGGACAACAACCAACCCAATCCTTCAACACATTCTTGCCTTAGATTATTCCTACAGCTTATTAATTTTACTCTTGGCTTTCAGTCTCTCTCCTCTCACTGTCTACATAACTCCATCCCTCAACCCCAAATTTTCTTAAAGTGACAAGCTGACATGTCACTGCTCCTGCTCAAGAAATTTCAATTACTCCCTTTTGCCTATAGGATAATATAAAACTCCTCATTTTAGTGCTTAAAGCCCTTCACAATTTGACTCTAGCCTACTTTCCTGGCTTACTGTATACATCTTCTCTCCATGCTCTCTATGTTCCTGTCAAACAAGCCTATTCACTTTTCCGTTGAATTGAGTGTTGAGCACCTACCCATCTATGTGCTTCAGCCAGGTTATCCCTCATGCCTGTATTTTGTTCCTTTCTTTTTGTTCCCTCTTAGGATTTCCAGCTTCTCTTTAGGCTTATCTCACAAGCCATCTACTAAAGCACCATCACTTTATTCCCTCCTTTCTACTCAAATGATCCTGAACATATTTATCTGTTTACGTGTTGTACTCCTTCCCCCAAGTAGAATATAAACTCCTTGAGGGCCATGGCTGTTTTTCATTTTTTCTTTGAATTCCCAGCATCTAGCATAGACCTTGTTCATGGCAGGTGTTTAATAAATGCTTGTGGGATTGAATTGAGTTGGTTAGAACATCAGAGCTATAAGGGGTCATATGATGCAACCTCTTCAACTTCTTAATTTTACAAATGTGGGAAAATGGAGCTCCGAGGGGGCAGAGAGTTCACAGAGCATTAGGATCTCAGAGCTGGTCATATGCTTGTCTATGAATCCAAGTGCTACAACATCCCCAACAAATGGTCACAGAGCCTCCTCTTGTATTCTCCTAGTGAGGGGAACCCATTATCTCCCAAGACAAACTGTCACATTGCCCAAGGTCACAAAGCAAGCTGCTGAGCCCAGAACAGAGTGGAATACAAATGGTGACTTTTGTGCTGAGCTGCAAACCAAAACAAAGTTTCTCTCCAAAAACATGCCCAGTGAGCTGGTTCAGATCAGAATTGAACATACATGCTTGCTGAAACTATTGTAAAGACTGATGTTTCATTCAGCTTGAGTTTCTGATACAAGTGCCTTTGGGTCCATAGCAGGACCATATTTAAGGGAAGCAGTTTTCACACTGCAGATTTGGGCTTAATATGAAGGGGGAAAACCCCAAAACAATCCTAATCCGACTATCCAGCAGCAGAATGGGCTGCCTCAGGTGGAAATAAATTCTTCATCACTGGGATGCAGCTGAGGTGAAGTGGAAAGAGCCCTGGTTTAGGGTGCTGGTTCTGCCTCTTATGAGCTGTGACCTTGAACAAGTCACTTAACATTTTCTTAACCTTTTTTCATCTACAAAATTGGGATAATAATAGTTCACAGGGCTGCAGTGGGATAAGATAGGAGTAGGACCAGGGGTGTGTTGGAGCTCCCTTGGATGAGCCATGGAGAGCCTCTTCTGAACATTCATACTTGAAATCAGCAAACTCTAAATCAAGGCTTGATTTATTATCTTACTCATTATCCAGACTTGTTGTCACCGTTGAATCATTTCAGTTGTGTCCAACTCTTCATGATCCCATTTGGGGTTTTCTTGGCAAAGATACCAGAGTGGTTTGCCATTTCTTCCTCCAGCTCATTAGAAAAGTGTTAATAATGTAAATTAAATTTAAAAGTGGGTCATGAACACATTTCTTTTTTTAAACAGAGAAAATGATTGTTAAACATTTATTAGGATGGCCCTGGATAAGACCTGTGATTTCATTAGTAAAGGGAACTTCTGGGGGAGGAAACTCCCTCTGTCACTGCATGTTATTTCCTTCTCTATAACTTAAAATCATAGTTACCTAGGTTGCTGAGAGGTTGAATGACTTGTTCAAAGTCACACAGATGGAATGTGTCAGAGGTGAGACAAACGGAGGTCTTGCTGCCTCCATGGCCAACTCTATCTCTGCTATGATAGGCTGGCTCTCAGAGAAGACACACATAAAGCACTTGTCAAATCTATCCCCTTATCTCAATACCAGGTAGCACTGGTTAGTGAAAGAACACTGGTTTTGGAGTCAAAGGCATTGGGGTCAAATCATGGCTTGGTCACCTAGTGACTGTCTGATTATTGGCAAATCATGGAACCTTTCAGACTGGAGTAGGTGATTTCTAATGCATCGGGACCCTGAGGATATCAAACACATCATTCCCAAGGGTGTACCAAGCTTTCACTGGCCTGGTCAGCATAGAGAGGGAGGCTGCTCCCTGGCAGGTGCATTTAACAGATATTATAACTCCAATTTCAACTTTAAACTGCGACTGCTATTGTTGCCTGGGGACCCCTATCTTTTTCCAAGTTATTGCAGCTCAGTTGCCCGGTCACGGTAATAAAGAAATCTCAATGGGCTGTCTGGTATTTATAAATCTACCCTGGTGGCAGGTCTGGCAGATAAAGAAACAAAAGCAGCTCCCCTTTAAGGTGGATTAGCTCAGGCAGCCTGAGTGGGCCTTCCCAGGATCTGGGTTGATGGAGATCAGTCCTCCATTCATCAGAGGAATCTTGAGTGGTTTCATCCTAGCCAGCAGCTTGGTGCCATGGTGGGTTCAGACAGAAAGCCAGAAGGGATCTGTTACAATCCTGACATGCAGTAGCCAGATGAAGTATCCTAGTAACTCCCTGAGCTGGTCAGGGAATCAGTCAACAGGTATTTCAGCTCCATATTTTCATTTGTTTTCAATTATCAAGTATTTATTTTCTTCCTCTTTCCTTCTCCCCCCTCCCCTCCAAGAAAATGAAAAAAAAAAACTCCACAAAAAAACCTGAAACAAATAAATATAGTCGATCAGAACAAAATTCTCACATTGGCCATGTCCAGAAATATGTCTCATTTCCATTATTTAGTACTCTGTCTTAGTCCTCTGGAATCGTGATTGGCTACTGTGTTCATAGGATCAACAAGGCAATATTTCCCTATGTCCAATTCTATGCTGCATGCTATAGGGCAAATAAAACAGTATTAGCCCACCCTCCCACCCCCACTTGGGTTTTCAGTTTCCTTAACTACAAAATGAGGCAATTGAACTAGATGACCTCTAAGGTGCCTTTAAGTTCTAAGCTTGCATGATTTTGTTTTCCTTAGAAAATTTTTATTTATCTTTAGAATTCTTTTTTTTTTTAAATTAATTTATTAGTTTAGTTTCAGTTGACAAGATTCAATTCCATAGTTCCTTGATTTTCAAATTTCCTTTACTTCCCTCCCCCCTCCCCTCATGACATCATATAGTACAGTATAGGGTCTGCAAATGCATTCATATTAAACATTATTCCAATTACAAAGGCATATTGTACTAGGTGGGATGAAAGGTGGTAAGGAAGAAGTACCACCAAACAATGAGAAGAACAAGATCATTTAGTTTGCTTCCATCAGGATTCAGGCTCAGTTCTTTCTAGTTATATCTCTGGATGGCACATTTCTCACTTTCTTGAGTCATTCGGGATTAACATATCACTGCATTGCTGAAAAGAGTCCAGTCTGTCATAGTTGGTCGTCACAGATATGGTATGTCTGTGATTGTATACAAATTTCTTCTGATTCTACTCTTCTCGCTCAGCATCAGTTTGTATAAGTCTCTCCAGGTAATTATGAAATCCGTCACCTCCTCGTTTCTTATAGCACAATAAAATTCCATTACATTCATATACCACAACTTGTTTAGCCATTCCCCAATTGATGGGCACTCCTTTAGTTTCCAATTCTTTGCAACCATAAAAAGGGCTGCTAAAAATATTTTTGTACATATGGTTCTTCCTCCCACTACTATGATCTCTTTGGGATATAACCCTAGGAGTGGTATGGCTGGGTCAAAGGGTATGAAATTATTTATAATCCTTTGGGCATAATTCCAGATTGCTCTCAAGAATGGTTGGATAAGTTCACAACTCCACCAGCAATGTATTAGCGTTCCAATTTGCCCACATCCTCTCCAGCATTTGTCACTTTCTTGTTTTGTCATCATAGCCAATCTGACTGGAGAGATGTGGTATCTCAGAGTTGTTTTGATTTGCATTTCTCTAATTAATAGTGATTTAGAGCATTTCTTCATATGCTTATAGATATCTTTAATTTCTTTCTCTGAAAACTTCCTATTCATATCCTTTGACCATTTCTCAATTGGGGAATGATATCTTTAGAATTCTTTAAGAGATTTTTTTGAGTTCCAAATTCTCTCCCTCTTTCTAGCCCTTCCTCCACCCAATAAGAAGGTAAACAAGAAAATATCGATTACACATGTGAAATCATGCAAAACCCATTTCCATATTAGCCATACTGCAAAAAAGCAAGAAACATAAAGTGAAGAAAATTATATTTCAGTTTTCACTCAGAGTTCTCTCTCTAGAGGTAGATGGCATCATGAGTCTGTTGGAATTAACTTGGGTCAGAGGAGCTAAGTTTTTTCACAGATGATCATTGTTGCAATATTGCTGTTGCTATGTACAAAGGTTTCCTGGTACTGCTCACTTTCCTCTTCATCAATTCACTTAGGTCTTCCCAAGTTTTTCTGAAACTATTCTCCTCATCATTTCTTATAGCACAATAGCATTCCATCATAATCATATACCACAACTTGCTCAGTTATTTCCCAAATTGATAGACATTCCCTCAATTTTCAATTCTTTGCCACCACAAAAAGAGCTGCTATAAATATTTTTGTACATATAAGTCTTTTTCCTTTCATTTGATCTCTTTGAGATATATAGACCTAGTAGAGGTATTCTGGATCAAAGGATATGCACAATTTTATAGCCCTTTGGGCATTGTTCCAAATTGTTCTCCAGAATTGTTGGACTAGTTCTCAACTCTACCAGTAATGCATTGATGTGCCCATTTCCCCACATTTGTCGTTTTCCTTTTCTGTCATATTAACCAATATGTTAGGTACAAGGTTGTGCCAGAGCTGTTTTACTTTGCATTTCTCTAATCAATAGTGACTTAGAGCATTTTTTCCTATAGATACCTTTGAGTTCTTCTGAAAACTGACTATTCATATCCTTGAACTATTTACCAATTGGGGAATGGTGCTTATAAATGGTGCTCATAAATTTGGCTTCGTTCTCTTATTATCTTTGAAAAATGCAGCATTTATTAGAGAAACTAGCTGTAAGATTTTTGATATTACTTCATTGCCCATGATATCTTTTAGACAAAATGTAGTTTCCCTGATTATCACTTTTAATTAGGCCTATTTTTGCTTTTGCTTGGTCTGAGATCATGATGGCTATCTCTGCCATTTTTTACCTCAATTGAAGCATAATAGATTCTGCTCCAGCCTCTTATTTTAACTCTGTGTGTTTCTTTTTCAAGTATGTTTCTTATATGTTCAATATATTATTGTTGGATTCTGGTTTGTAATCCATACCACTATCTACTTCCATTTTTTGGGTAAGTTCATCTAATTCACAGTCACAGTTATTATTACTAACTGTGCATGTTTCACTATTCTGTTTTCTTTTTGTGTATTTTTCTTTCTCTTTTTTTGCCCTATCCCTCAAAAGTCTATTTTGTTTCTAACCACAGCTTCCCTTAATTTGCCTTCCAATTTGTCCCCCTATCCCTTCTCTTATCCCTTCCCCTCCTGCTTCCTTGCTGGGTAAGATAGATTTCTATATCCAACTGAGTATGTATGTATATGTGTGTGTATACACACACACACACACACACACATATACATATATGCATACATATATATACATATAAAATATATATACACATATAAAATACATATACATATTTTTCCCCTCTTTGAAGTAATTCAGATGAGAGTGAGTTTTGAACATTGCCTGCCACTTTCCCCATTTCCCTTTCACTGTAAAAACCCATCTTTGAGTTATTCTTCTATGTGAGAAAATTTCCCGTCATTTTCCACCTCCCTTCCCCCTTTTCCCAGTGCCTCCCTCTTCCTCACCCCTTCATTTTTAAAATCTAAGATCATCCCAACGTTATTGACTCACACTCATGCCCTCTATGTTGACACCTTCTAACTGCCCTAATAGTGATAAAGTTCTTGGGAGTTACATTTATCATCTTCCTATATAGAAATGTGAATAGTTAAATAGTTAATTCATTAAGTCCCTTATTATTTCTCTTTTGTGTTTACAGTTTTATGCTTCTCTTGTGTCTTGTGTTTGAATTTCGTATTTTCTATTCAACCCTAGCTTTTTTTTCATCAGTAATATCTACTGTTATTTAAATGTCCAATCCCCTCCCCACCCTTAAGGATTATACTCAGTTTTGCTGGGTAGGTTATTCTTGCTCGTAATCCAAGTTCCTTTGTCCTCCAAAATATTATATTCCAAGCCCTCTGCTCCTTAATTGGAAGCTGCTAAATCTTGAATCATCCTGGCCGTGGTTCCACGACACTTGAATTGTTTCTTTCTGGCTGCTTATACTGTTTTCTTCTTGAACTAGAGGCTCTGGAATTCAGCTATCATATTTCTGGGAGTTTTTGTTTTGGGAACTTAGGTAGTATTTGGTGGTGTGTTTTTTTACTTTCTGTTTTACTCTCTGTATCTAAGATATCTGGGCAGTTTTCCTTTATAATTTCTTGAGATATGATATAGAGGCTTTTTTTTATCATGGTTGTCAGGTAGTCCAATAATTTTTTAATTATCTCTCTTTGAACTATTTTCCAGCTTAGTTGTTTTCTGGTGAAATAGTTTACATTTTCCTCTATTTAAAAAAAAATTTTGTTTGACTTTATTTTATTGTTTCTTGATGTTTTATGGATAGTCATTAGCTTCCACTTGCCCAATTCTAAATTTTAAAGAATTATTTTCTTCAGTGAGCTTTGTATCTCCTTTTTCATCAGTTTTTATTTTTAAGGACTTAATTTCTTCAGTGAATTTTTATGATTCTCTTATCATTTGTCCAATTCTGTTTTATATAATAAGGTATTATTTTCTTCAGTACGTTTTTGTGCCTCTGTTACCAAGCTGTTAGTTCTCTTTTCATAATCTTCCTGCATCACTCTCATTTCCTTTTCCATTTTTTCCTCTACCCCTCTTATCTCTTGTTTTAACTCTTCTAGGAATTCTTGTTGGGCTTGGTGTTCTATTTGCATTTTTCCTTTGAGGCTTTGCTTTTAACATTTTGTTTTAACATTGTTTTCTTCTGTCTTGATCTTTCTTGCCACTATAGTAGCTTTTCATGGTAAGGGTTCTTTTTGTCTGGCTGCTTTTGGTAGTTGTTGTTTTGTTTTTCTTTGCTCATTTTTCAATGGACATTGACCATTATGACAAAACTGGGCTCTGGGGTGTGGGGAGGCACTGTCTCAAACTTCAGGCTTTGTTTGCACTGCTATTTTCAGAGCTAGTTCTGGAGACCTGTAAGTTTTCAGTGCTCTCAAGGTGGTATGATCTGGGGATAGGTGTGGTCACTGCTCTCATGGTCTATGTTCCTTTGTACTCCTTTCCTCCCTGCAACTGTGACCAGGTTCACTACTTCTCTGTAGCAGCAAGCATTAGTGCCCCTCTCTGCCTTGGAACTGTGACCCAGAAGTGTGTATGGGTTATATAGTTGTCAAACAGTGCCTGGTCCTGTGGCCAGGATTAGCTTAGGATCCCCTACAATTTCTTTCTGACCAGTTATCCAATCTCCTCAACATCTCTGGGTTGAGAGCTACTGAAGCTGCTGTTGCTACTGTGGTCACAGCTTCCTCCAAGGCCCATCACTGATGTTTCTTCCTCCATCTTGGTGTCTGAACTCCTAAGTTGTCTTGGGCTGAAAAAATGTCTCAATCTGATCTTTTGTTGGCTATGCTGCTTCAGAATTCAATTTGATACATCATTATAAAGTTGTTGTGGGGAAGTTTGGATGGATTGTTGCTTTTACTCTGCCATTTTGGCTTCTAGCAAGCTTATATGACTTTTGGCTTTCTCTTTATGCTAACCTCCTTTATATACTTTATGTCTCAGTCAGTCTGAATGACTGTTGCACAACTAAAGAAGTGTTGAAGTTAAGATCAAAAGACTTTGGCCCAAATCCTGGTTCTGCCATGTACTGTGTGACCTTGGGCATTTTTTTTAAAGAACCATTTTGGTTCTTAATTTCCCCATCTGTAAAATTAGGGGATTGGATTAGAAGATCTTTAATATTTTTTCTAGCTTTAGCATATATTGCACTTTCTATTACCTCTGGGATCAGATATAAACTAAAAAAAGAAAAGAATGCATGCTCCTTGAAGGCAGGTACTATTTTTATCTCTTTGTATTTCTAATGCTTAGCATGGTACCTGAAACATAGTAAGAGTTTAATAAATGCTTGTTGAATGACAGCTCTAACATTTTCTGTTCTCAAGTGCTTTCTGGCCCTCAGATTCTATATTCCATATCCCTTCCAGTTCTAGCATTCTCTGTTCTAAAGGGCTTCCTAGTCTTGGCATTTGATTTCCCATGTATTATGATCTCTTCCATCTGCAACATTCCATATTCTAAGTCCTAAGGTCTTTTAAAATAGCTCTGATATTCTAGAATTCTATCTGATTTCATCACTTCATATAAACCTGGAGTGAAGAATAGCTATTTTTCCCAATTGCAACCTTGGGTTGCTGAGTTTCCAACTAAAAGAAAGTGTTCTATGTTAACAGATTCCCTTTCTTATCCCTTGCCCCAGGGATTGCTGGGAACCTCCTAAGTTAAAGACCCTTCCTTTAAGGTGGTCAGGTGTGAGACCAAGGAACCATATGAAGGACTTGGAAAATAAGTTTGCTTCTGTGCTGTTAATGTGGGTGGAAACTCCAACCACCTGAATGGCAGCTGAGTTTCAACTTGGTCCAGACAGTCAACCTCCTGGGCACTTTCTATCAGGCTGGTGCAGATTGCCATCAAGTATTTCCAACACCAGCAGGAGATTACTAATGGGAAGCCTTGGGTCTCTAGGATATTGGACTGTATCTGTCACTCCAAGGTGAGCTGTCAGTTCAGCTAGCACAGAAAATCTATGGCTGAGGGACAAAGGACCAAGGGAAACTCATAAATGCGTCAAAGAAGGAGCTTAGGTGGGAGCTGACGCACATCCAAGTTTGCTTCTGGGACCCAAGTGGGGGATATCGATTGGCTGGCATTGGAGGGTGGTGAGGGAGGCATACTTCTCATTATCTTAAATATTTACTCACATGGAAACAATTAACACCCACTTTGCACCTAGCATCTGTGACTGTATAAAAATTAATGATAAATGGCTTTATTCTCTTTACTTGATCAGAAAGAAACTCAGTGCTGACAAATGCCTGATGAACTATTTGTAAGAAGGAGCAAATAAATAAACCACATGGAATTTGTTATCTGATTTATCCCCCCCAAGCAACAAATATTTCTTGCTTTTGCCCTAGAATTCTTTCTCTTTATTTTATCTACCTTGTTCCTTTCCAAGGAAAACTTGTTACAATCCTTCCTTGGGGCAATTAATTTTTGCTTCTTTTTTCTTTTCTCATCTGTGGTAAATAAGCTATTGATTTTGTTTTCGAGGTAATTTAAGGTGGTAATACAGTTCTGATTTGATAACAACCCGCTTAATGCGCTATGAGTAAACACATTTGGGGATTTCAGTTTGTTATTTTTGCTAACCTGATGGATCTTAGTAGTGAGTGGCCTGTGTAGGTGGGGGCTCTTGCCAGTGCCCTGAAAGAAATCACCATAAGGCACATTAATAATTGAGAGATATTGCCAAAGGGGAAATTAGAATCAGAGGTCAGACAACAGCTTGTTTAATAGAGTTTGAAGATGCAGGTACCTGAGAGACATCCTAAAAGGGAAAGAGGGCTTTCTTGTATGGTGTAGCAGAAGAACATTGACCTGGCAACCAGGACCCTAGTCTTCAAGTCCTGGCTTTGACATCTAAGAGCTGTGTGCTACATGGATAGGATACTTAATCTCTCTGAGTGTCTGTTTCCCCATCTATAAAAATGGAAATAAAGAGGCCTATGACGAGAAAAGGTGGGTGTCACATCACATAACTAAGATTGAAAGATAACAGACAGCCTATGTGCTGCAACGGAATCACAGTAATGTTAGAGGAAGGCTGCCAGGATGTTGGGTAGACCCAAAGGACTAGAGCTTAGGAGAGCCAGTTGTTAATTTTTCAGTGTAAGCATTTATACCAACCAAATCAGCAAACTCTACAAATCAGGACTTGATTAATTGTTTTGCTGATTGTTTAGACTTAAGCGAGTGATGGAGAAAAATGGTGATAATGCAGATTAAACTTAGCCTGTTCTGCCTACATTTTTCTTTCTTCTGGAGAGCTGGTTGTTAAGCATTTACCAGGACACCCTTGGTAGACCTGTATGGAGGCTTTCCTGGAGAATAAGAATAGCAGTGAGGATAAACAGCAGTTTAGAAGAGGTTCATGGGTTGCAATGTTCATTACTCACCTCAGATTGTGGTGTATTTTTTCTTGAAAAATAACAATATGATTATAAAAATTTGAGAATTTTAATTTCTCTGTCTCTTCCCAACATCAGATAGATGGTTTTTGGAGCGTTCCTATCAGTAATCTTTAGGTTTAAATATTCTGTGTGTCTAAGATTCACTTCTCTACTACCTCAATGGAAACAGAGCTTGTTCTTATCTTGGGTTTAATCATGGAGGGTAGTTATCTAAATACTATGGTCATTTTTTGTTATACAATGTCTGGCAGCATGTTGGAAAGCATTATAAATTAATTGTAAGTAAGGCAAACTTGAAATGTTTTCCAACTTGTTCCATTATTTTCTAGAGTAATCATCCTGCTTTTGAAAGGATGTATCTGGAAGAGATGACACAGATAAGGACAGAAGAAAAATCCTGTTCTGTCATCCTGATAGGTGATCTTTTGATGAGCTCTAATGTCCCCAAAGACTAAATATAGTAAATTTTGAATTACTTGCACTAATGGAGGGAGCCTGGAATACAGATAATCTTCAAAGGCTGCTAATTGCTACCCCAATCAAGGAGACAGGGTAGTTGAGCTTTGGGGACAGGAAGGCAGTAGCTGTCGTAAATATCTATAGTATGGCTATCAGCCTCTCTCCCACTTGGAGGCTGACTGAAGGCAGAAACTAAAATTACACTGCAATCCTGGGGTCTCTAAACTGGCCCTTCTACTCAGTAAACTCCAGTGATTTCCTGTTAGTTCTGGGATTGCACATAAACTTCTCTATTTGGCATTTAAATCTCTACAACCTGGTTATTTTTATCTTTCCAGTCTTTTAACACATGATTTCCCTCCACATGCTCTATGATCTAGCCATACTGGCCTCCTTTCTGTAACACACACACACACACACACACACACACACATACACACACACACACACACACACACACACACACACACACACACACACATTGAATCTGGAACTCTGCACTGGGGGTTCCTCATGCCTGAAATGGCTGAATTCATAATAATTTCAGAACAAATAATGAAGTAATAATATGAGGACCTTAACTAAAGATAGCCATTTGTGTGTGGGGGGAGTATTGTAGGGGAGATTCGTGTTTCAGATAAAGGTTAGATGAGATAGCCTCTGTGTTCCCTTCCCACTGAGGAATTTGATTAGCCGTGTAATTTAACCTTTATGGGCTGGTTTCCCCTTCTGTAAAATGGGGGTGATAATCTCTGCTACGTGTCCCTCACAGGGCTGTTTTAATGATCAAAAGAAGTTCACAGGAGTTTTGAGTTAAAAGAAACCTTTGAAGTCATCTGTTCAGTCTCCTTATTGTATGAAGGGGGAAACTGATTCCAAGAGAAGTGAAATGATTTGCCTGGGAACATGTAAGTAACAAGTGACAGGGGAAGGAACAGACCCAGGTCTTTTGATTCCAAGACCAGTGTGTTTTTCCTCCACTATTCTTGCTAAAATGAATGTCTCACAGAATGGACTAGTTAAGCCAGACCCAGAAATAATTGAACACATGGATGTAATGTTTGATAAGGCCAAGAAAATAAATGACCAGGGGAAAGATTCCCTATTCAGCAAGAACTGCTTGGGGAAACTGAAAAGCACTTTGGCAGAAATTTGATTTAGATCATCACCTTATACCATATACCACAATAAATTCCAAATGGATTCTCAGTCTAAATATATCATTAAAATCTGGAGAACAAGAAGAAAAATTGTTTATTGAGGAAAAAATCTTTCTGTATTAAATTATCTCTGACAAAAATCTAATCTAAGTAAGATCCCAAACTAATTCAAATATATAAGGCCAAGGATCACTTCCTAATAAATAGGGGGTTAAAGGAGATGAAAACTTTTAAAAGAAGACTTGGAAACTACTAACAATCATATTAAAATTTCTCCCAATCACTAATTAGGGAAATATAAATGGAGACAACTCTGAATTAAAACATATCCATCAAATTAGTTAAGATGATAAAGTGCCAAGGTAATAGTCAATTTGGAAGAACTGTATGAAGACTGGCACTCTTCTACATTATAGGTGGAGCTATAAATTGACATAATCATTATGGGAAACAATTTGGAATTATGCAAGAAAAGTTGCTACAGTGTTCATACTCTGATTCAGTGCCCCTTTCACCTCTGTTCCCCTCCTACCTAGAGGGCATATATATCAAGGAAATCAAGCATATGAAGAAAGACCCTATATATCAAAATATTCATATCAGTACCTTTTGCAGTAATGAAGAAACAAAATGGATCCAAAATGGGGGTCTATTAAATGGAGAATGGTTAAATAAATTGTAGAATATTAATATAATGGAATATTTTCAAACTTCAAGAAAAAACCAATATAAAGCATGTTTAAGTGGGAAAACTGCTGCTGAGTATCTTTTTAAATGCACAAAAGAGGACATAAGGACATCAGAATCAAAGAGGACAGTTCTAAAAGTTACATGTAGATTTTATTTCAAAAGAAACCCAAATTGTACATAATAAAGATGTGTAATTTCATGTGCATATCAGCTTTTTCTGTTCTACTGTGTATATGGAAATGCTAATTTTATTTGGTATTTAAGTTTGGGATAAATTTTTAAACAATTAATTCAGATTAAAGTAGGTATGATTAAAATAATATACAAATTTACAATAATAATGTGAATTGAAAGTACACAAGAGAAATAAAATTCTGAGTTACTGTAATGAACTATTTTGGTTGTGCAGTATCAGATTTGGAGATTGGAGACCTGTGTTCAAATCTCAGATCTGTTATTTACTAGCTGAGTGACCTGGGACAAATCACGTCACCTTCCTAAGCTTTCCTTTCTTCATCTACAAAATGAGGGAGTTGAACTAGGCGCTTCTAAGGCCCCTTCAAGCTCTGTGTCTGTGAACCTATGACCCTTTGGTCCCTGAGTGTAGAGGATGAAACACAACTCCCTCCTTTAAGTAGAGAAGTGGGTGATTCCAGGTGTCGAATGTTGCAGAAGCTGTGTAAATACATTACTCTGTCAGTTGGTTTTGCTCAGCTTTTTCTTTGTTACAGGGAAGGGTTCAATGTGTATATGTATATATGTGCGTGTGGTGGGGTACATGCAGAACTGATGGTGACATCAGAACAAAAGATTTATTGATATAAAAGTTATTGATTTATTGATATAAAACTTCTTTTTAAAGAATATAATTATGCCTACCTGAAAGAAATACACTTTCATTTTTTCCAGATTATGAGCTATTTGACTTCTTCTCTTCCATGATGCTAAAACAATGAGGTGTAAGGGGGTTCACGGCATCTCAGTCACAGCTGTTATCTCATGCTACAACAAGGTGGCCTGGGTCAGGGCTCCATATTTGTCCTCCAACTCTTTCAAAGACTTTTGGTCAAAAATCATAATGTGAGAAAAGAAAGAAAGATGCCACCCATGCAACTCATGCTTATAAACATGTCCTGTATGTTGTTACTAAGTCATTTCAGTTGTGTCTGACTACTCATTACCCCATTTGTGGTTTTCTTGGCAAGGACACTGGAGTGGTTTTGCCATTTACTTCTCTAGCTTGTTTTAGAAATGGGGAAACTGAGGCAAATGGGATTAAGTGACTTGCCCAGGGTGTCACACAGTAAGTGTCTGAGGCTGGATTTGCACTCAAGCCCAATGCTCTATCCACTGTTGCACCTAGCTGCCCATGTATTCTGTATATAAACACTGAAGTATAAAGGTGGCATTTTAGGACAGGCCAGAGACCAACAACCAGGTAATTGACATGTATCGAATGCTTCTATTTATGTTTCAAATAAAGGAAGGGCAGTCATCCAGTAATGCCTCAGGAGAGGATCATGCATTTGAGAGCTGGAAGGAACCTCAGAGGCCATTTAGTCAAATTCCTTCTTTTTACAAAAGGGGCAATTGAATCCTGGAGTGGGAAAGTGAGTGGCCAGTGTTCACACAGGTCATAGGTGTTGGAGTCAAGATTTTGTAAGGGGTATGTTGTGTGTGTTTTGCCCACATAGGTTATGTGCTAGCTATGTCTAGGCTCTATCCACTCTACCACCCAGCTGTTCATTTCCCCTATTTAAGTTTCATTTTCCTCCTTTATAATGGAGACTAGCCATATAGTGCCAGCCACATCTGGCAAAAACAAATATCTCTAGCCACCTACCTCCACCCTTCTCCAAAGGAGACTTTGATTCCTGCAGTGAAGGGAAGCAGGTGTTTGGGACCAGAGACTGGCCAATCTTCTCTCTTTAAAGAGAGGGGCTACTGGGCTAGAATTATATCTATCTGCTTCCTCCCTCCCCATGTAATGTTAGTCTAGCTGAGCTCCTGATTACTATCTTTTAATGAGAAAGGGGTATCCTAGACTATACACACACACATATGCACATATACACATATATGTATATATGTATGTAAGTATATATATATCTAAGACTTGACTCTTTTCTCACTAAATGCCAGTGCAACACCCATAATAAATGGCAAATAAACCCATTTATCCAAACAGAAATCAGAGAAAGTATACACATGAGATTATGTATCAGTGAATACATGAGAGAGAATGAACTCTCCCATTGGGAGTAAGTTTATTTCTGTGAGAGGGAAAGAGAGATTAGGGTGAGGTAGGGAAGAAGAGATACAGAAAGAGACAGACCCAGAAAGACAGAGACACAGAGAAAAACAGAGACACAGAGACAGAGATGGACATAGTCTCAGATCTCATTTAAGGGGAAACTTCCCAGTCTCTAGTGTAGTACATTAGGAATGAGGGCATGATGGAGGTGTTTGTTGCTGCTCTATGTGTTGACTTCTTCCCAACGTCTTTCCGTCCCTTGAGGGACCTCTCCTTGAAGCATCTAGAACTATGTTCCCTCTCAAAGGAAGAAGCCAGAAGACAAGGCTCTTGCTTCTCCCAGCCTTTCACCAACTCTGCCCCTCCCCCAGGCAGTGGTCAATCTCCACCAATGGAAGGAGTCACTGAGCTAGGGGATCCATTCTTAACCCAAGTGCTCTGATTCCAGTTCCATAGCTCTTTCCACTCCACCATGAACCCACTCTAGCTAGCTGAAACCTTTGGGAAATGAGCTGTTTACAACCTGAAGCATCAAAACTATTCTTGCTAGCACTTTGGATATAAATGTTTCTCAAATGATTGCAAAAGCTTAACTTCCTGAAGTACTTGACAATTTACAAAGCATTTTTCTTACAGCAAACCCATGAGGTTCATTGAGAATAGGATTTGGAGTTTGACAGGCCTTAGCAACCTTCTGGAAAGTATCAGTTTGGGAAGCAATAGAGATCTGGATTTGAGCCCATCTAAGACATTTACTAGCTATGTGACTCAGGAAAATCACTGAATCTCTCTGAGCTAGAGTTTCTTTCTCTGTATAAAGGGGATAATAGAACTTACCTCACAGGGTGGTTGTGAGGAACAAATGGAGAAAATCCCTCCCTCCCTTTGTGTGTTGTCTCCCCTTTAGACTGTGAGTTCCTGGAAGGCAGGGACTGCCTTATTTTTTTTTTTTTAATAAATTGTATCCCTAGCAGCCTGGGCAGTAGGTGCTTAATAAATGCTTATTGGACTGGATTGAACTGAATGCATGTGACTTGCAAACTTTAAAGCATTATCTATGTTAAGTTTGGTTTTTTGTATCTCCAGCACTTAGCATGTTGCTTACCTCATAAGAAGCCCTTCATAAATGCTCGTTGCTAGTCAGTAAACATTTATGAAGTGCCTTCTCTGAGCCAGACCATGTGCTGGGCATGGGGAATGCAAGGAAAGGCAAATAGTCCCTGCACTGGAGGAACCCATAATTTAATGAGGGACACAACATACAAACAACTACAAACAAATGACCTGTGTACAGGAGTAAGTGGGGCTAATCAGAAGAAGGCAGGCACTAGGATTGAGGAGGGTGGAGAAAGGTTTCCCTGTAGAAGCTGGGATTTTAGCAGGGATGTGAAAGCCATGAGTAGAACATAAGGAGGGAGAGCAATCCAGGCATGGGGAACAGCCAGGGAAAATGCTCAGAACGGAGAGATGGAGTGTCTTGTTTTAAGGACAGCAAGACAGCCAGTGTCACTGGATCACAAGTAGGTGGAGGGGTGCAAGGTGGAAGAAGACTAGAAAGGTGAAAGGGGCAGGTTATGAAGGACTTCATTCTTTCATTCTTCCTTATTTCTAAGCCCTCATTTTTACAAAGGAGGAGAATGAAGTTTACATAGGGGAGGTGAGCAGCTAGATGGTGCAGTGGATAGAGTGCCATGCTTGGTGTTAGCAAGATCTGAGTTCAAATGTGAACTTGGATGCCCATTAGCTGTGTGACCCTGGGCAAGTCACTTAGCTTCTACATACCTTAGTTTCCTTAACTGTGAAATGGAGATAATAAAAACTCCTATCTCCCAGTGTTGTTATAAAGATTAAATATATCTGGCACATAGAAGGTGCTATATAAATGCTAGTTATGATGATGATGGTGATGATGTGATGGTGTCAGTTACCCAAGGTCATATAACTATTAAGTAGCAGAGATGAGATCTGGGTCCAATTTTTCTGTCTCCAAATCCCAGTGTTTTTCCCACTTTGAATGTAACGCATCTTAGCACCCCCATTTTACAGATGAGGAAACACTGTGACTCAGAATAGCAAAGTAACTTCCACAGTCACCCAGCTAGGAAATGCCTGAACTAACACACAAACACAGATCTTCTGACTCAAAATCCATAATGTTTTCCTACACAATCTACTGCCTCTCTGAAATGCAATGCACTCTTCCCTGCCCTCTTCAATTGAGTCAATGGAACATACGATAAACTATTCCTGATGACATGGGCTGGTCATTATGGTCACCCATTCTTGTCCACTGCTGTGATGCAGTGGTGCCCTCAGGGCCTCCTGCGGCGAGTAGGGCTCTTCTCCCTTACACTCAGTGGTCCCAGATGTTACCACAATGAGATAATCGAGCTGTTGGCCAGGAAGGCAGCAGGTGCTGCCAACAGTCCTAATGAGGGCATTAGCCTCTCTCTCTCTCTTCCTCCTCCAGGGTAGCCTGTAGGCAGCTCATAAAAACCAACTGAGCCCAAACCTCTGGGCTCCTGTTTTCTTAAGTGGTCCTTGTGGTGGTCCAGCTGCAGTGCTGACAGAGAGGTGAGTAACAGAGCCAGGTGAACCCTCTGTGTGGCCAAGGTGGGCCGTTTAGCTGGCCGATGTTCCCCAGGGGCAGTTGTGGCCCCCAAGTCTGGTATGGACTCCCTGCTCAGGAGTTCCTGCCTCTTGTAATCCTTTACATTCAAAGTTCAGCTCATGTATCACCCCGTGTTTGAAACCTCCCTCAATTCGCAGTCTCGCCTTCACCCTCAACAACCCCCCCCCCATTTGGAAGTAATTTCTCTTTCCTCAAACTTGTGTCTAGCCCTTGTTGTATGACCCTCCACCCCATCCCTACTCCCCACCTCCTCTGCTTTGGGGGAAATGGCTCATTCTTTGGTGTTGGGACACATTTAGGAAGAACCATGACTTGTTATAATTTTGTGTATCTTACAGATTGTTGCCCCCTCATCCTTTCTAATCTGCACCTGTCCAGGAAACTACATAGAACTACTTTTAGCATGATAGAGGGCTATAGATTCTTGAGTTCAAGTCTGTTGCTGTCCTTGGAGCCAGGGAAATTGTACAGGCCTTTTCCTCCCAGAGCAGGAGGAATGTGGTACCTTGGTTCCATGTGGGCCTTTAGGAAATATCAGACAAGTGGGATGGTGATAATTCAGACAACTGGGTCTGGAGTGATTTGTGTTTTGAGTTAATGACAAATGTCTGTTTCAGAGATGCTATTAAATGAGGTAGAACTGACTGGTTTAATAGACCTCCTTGGTATGGATGACTTCTCAGTTCTATATGGAACACCTGTAGCATCTATCGCTCACCCTCCCTGTCTACCTTCCTGATCCCCCTCCCACCACTTACACATACGTGTTTTTATTTTTTAGTCATCTAGAGGACATAATTTTTAAAAAGACATTTAACAAAATAGTAATAGAATATTCTTGCCCATAGGCTTGGGGCACAAAACCCCAAACATCACAGGAGAAAAAATAAATGTACATAAGAACCCATATAGCCAAGGAACCTGAGCGGATAACTTGCTAGCCTTAGGCTACAGGGTTTATTATCACCTGGCTGTTAAGGAGTCTGCTTTTTTCGGGGTTCTGTTCTCTGTTGGGTGTCCTTCCTGCTGAATATTCCATTACCACAGCTTTCCATTGGGCATCTCATGGCTTCTCTGCAGTCACTGGCCAAGCATTAGCTAGAGTTCAGAGTTGACCTTTTCTCCATAAGAGGAAGAATGGGCTATATTATCTCTCTTCTAACTCAGAGCCCAGAGGCTAAACTGCTATTTCAGGAAGGCTTGGTCATCAGACAAAAGAAAAGGAAAGAGACTTTCTCCCCCAAAAGAGAGTCCTAGTTTACCAAAGAAGTTGAGCTCTTTCTCAATACAGAACATTCAGCTAAATACAGAATATTCAACTAATTGGAACCCATATGCATTTATTTAGTCTATCTTTTGAATTTTTCCTCCTCCTAACAAGATTAACATTTGTTCCCAACCTCATCTCGGGTTGGAAAGTCTTTTTAATTTTCACTTAATCCTAAAACCCATTTCAAGGGCCTCTGCCATAGAAATCCCCACAAGAGTTGTACAGAAGTTAGGCTATAAAACCCACTTTTCTTCTAAGAGTTTTGGAATTCAGCTAACCGAAGATGGCAAGGTGGTTATCCTCCACCTTCCTTTCCTATATTCTAGGCTTTATTATCTAAGTGTAACCAAAAACAAATATTACAGACCTTTAACAGCCATGGAAAGCTCTAATACTGAGACCATAGTGCAGCAAGCAAGGGTTACCATAAACCCTTCTAAAGGTGGGTTGGCCATGCAGGTGGTCCTAGATCAGAGGTCCCCATGATAGCTTTGGGTATGAAGTCCAAATACTGTCCAGTCAGTCCCAGCCTCAGGGATGGCCTCTCTGTTGTTGGTCTCTTGGTTGCCAAGCTGTTTTCAGCTACCATCTGCTGGGCTTCAGCTACTTAGCCTTTTCAGGACCATTTAACCTCTACAGGGGCACCTATTTCTCTCTGCTCTGAGTGCCAGGATGCCAGCAAAGGCCAAGACTTATTACCACCTGTCTCTAGGTACTGAGTTGAAATCCTTAGTCTCAGACAACCATTTCTAATTTGAGGTTAGAAAATTTCTTTTAACTTGCATAAAAACTTCAGTTGTGAGGCTGCATTTCCAAAACCCATTTGGGAGATTCCATTCTCCCTCCTCAAATCCCTAGGAGCTATATGGGGACTGGGGTGATGAAGCTCCCCAACTGACTTGCCCTTAAAGTTAAGAACAAGAACAAAAAGCTAGGTGAATCAAGAAGGGCCATGGGTCTGATGCCTTATTCTTGCTTTCCATTATTTTCTTTTGCCATATTTAAATCAGCATAAACTTCTTACTATTACATTAGCTTTTTGGGTTCCTATATGACATTGTTAACTAACATTAAGCTTGCAGTCCTCTAATACATTGCAACATTTTAATACAAATTTCTAGCCATACTTCCCTCATCTTGTATTATGTATTTGCTTTTATTTCTTTTTAAACCCAGATTTGGAATTCTTACCATTTTATCTTCATTTAATTTCAACTTATTAGATTTGTGTCATTGTTCTAGCCTGCCAAGATCTTTTTTGAATCTTGTCTCTGTTGGCCAACATGTTAACTTATACTCCCAACTTTGTGTCATCAGAAAGTTTGGTAAACATGTCTTTATCCAACTTATTGATAAAAATGACGAACATTATAGGGCCAAGGACAGATTTCTGGGGCACTCCAACAGAGAGTTCTCTGGGTGATATTGATCTGTTAATGGCTAATTTGGGGGTCCAGTCATTCAACCAATTCCCAGTCAACCTAAGTATACAATTATCTTTCCCACATCTCTTTATCTTGTCCATAAAGTAGCAGGAGACATTTTGTCAAATCTTTTGCTGAATTACAGGTACACTATGCCTCCAATCCTCTTATCTCTCTAAATAGTAATCAAGTTCTAAAAGGAAATGAAGTTAATCTGTTAAGGCTTATTTTTTTAAATGAAGACACGCTGGCTATCAATATCCTAAAACTATTCCTTTAATAATATGTTACAGAATTTTGCCAAGAATTGAAATCAAGTTCATATAATGTGATTTGAAGACTCTACCCTCTTTCTTTTTCTTTCAAAATCAGAATTATCTTTTGCTCATCTCAAGTCTTCAGCCAAAAGATGTGTTTTTGAGTTTTGGTTCTGCCACTTTTCCCAGCTGTGTGACAAGACACTTCATCATTCTGGCCTCAGTTTCCTTATCTGTAAAATAAGGAGTTTTACAGCACATATGTAACACCTGGGATCTAGAATAGATTTCACTCTCTCCTCCCCCCCATCCCCTACTGTCTTTATTGAAATTCTTCCCTTTCTTCAAGGCCTAATGCAACTGTTGCTCCTTCCACAAAGTCTTCCATATTGTTTCCAGGTAAACATAAATTCCTAGGATCATAGCATCATAGATCTAAAATTAACAAAGCCCCCATGGGTCATCTGGTCCAGTCTTCTCAGATTAAACAACTTACCCGTTGTCATATAGACAACTTAGTATTGAACCTTGATCTGCTGACGCTTAATCTTTTCACAGCACCATGCGTCCTCTTTTCCCTCTCCGTTTTTCCACCCAGTTTCTCTGGACCTCTTTTTTGTATTTATTTTATTCCCTTGAATCAATTATTTGTATACTTCTTTCCCCTCATCTCCCTTCCATATATTAGATGGTAAGCTTCTTGAGAGTAAGACTGGTTATAATTATCTTGGAAGCCTCAGAGCCTAGCACATTCCCTTCTACATAGTAGGGTCTTAAATGTTTATTGGATTGAAAGAAATTACCCAATAGTCTAGTTTTCAGATGAGTGATAGTTATTGGATCCATTCCTGCCATTAACTTCTTTAAAAACTATACTAGCCAGATGGTCTTCTGTTCCATATTAGTAATTTGACCAAACCTGAAGCCAGAGAAGGAAAGGCCTCATGTTGGCTTGGGGGGAGGGGAGAGAAGAGACACTGGTTTATAAAGGTTTGCCTTATATATGTAGGTAAAATAGGTAACTAACTGCTTGTTTTATGATTTCAGAGACTCTGGTTAAAAAGGAAATCTCTCAATCCCACTGATTCCTGAAACCCCACTGTTACAATATGGTATAGGTGAGAGACTGCAATATTTGGATTTGGAGGACTAGGGGAGCTGAATCCCACTTCTATACTTAATACTACCTGTGTAACCCTGGGCAAAGTACTGTACTTTTGGGGACCTTAGTCTCTGTATCTGTAAAATGAAGGGGTTAACTAGTTAACTCCATCTCTCTGCTTGAAATTTCTGATTCTAAGAAGAAACTTTGATCCTTTCCCAGAGGCAGATGGATGGGGGAAGAAGGGAAGATTTCAACATTATCAGTCAAATGCACTGAGTGGGGGTGAGGGTGATAGTGAAGGTCACTGAATGCATTCAGACTTCACCAGGGAGAGATAGGGGCCTGGCAATAACGATAGTAGACTTATATGTAGTGCTTTAGGGTTATGAAATGCCTTTCGCCCTCATTTCTCACAGTGACCCTGTAAAGTGAGTGGGGGGCGCAGGGGTGATTAGTCTGCTCTTACAGATGAGGACACCCAGCAAGTGTGGGTTAGACCTGTGACTGGCCCCGGGATTTGATTCTGTTTTCAGCTATTATACCAGGGCCCCAAACTCACCAGTCAGGGAGCACAGGAGCACGTGGCAGAAAGGGCTTTGTGCCTTGCATCTAAATGGTTAGCATTTCCCTCTGACAAGAAGGCCCCAAGAGATGAAAAAATTTTTTCCTTTTTAGAACCATATTCCTCCAGTCGCCATCACTAATTCCAAAGCCTGTCAAGGAGAAGGAGCAGCTGTTAAAAACTTCAAACAGGGAAAAAAATCAGTGCTGAGAAGGCTTTTTATTTTTCTCCCCCTTCCAAGAGAAGGCTCATTCCCCTTCCCACTCAGAGGGTGTGCAGACTGGAGACGATTGCTAAGGGTGCATTAACATTTCACCAAGGAGCTTTTGAATTGGATTTTATTTCTTAGCTGAGGAGTGTTCAGTGTTCTCTCTCCCACTTAATGAATACTTAACCCCTTAGAGTACCCCAATCAGGAGCCATCTCTGGGAATGGGTGTCCTACCAGAATAGCTAGCCCTAGAGGTCAGACTTTGGGCTATGTTCCCTGGGTAAGGGCAGGAGTGTTTTCCACATAGGCAAGGCTAGGCCAGCATCAAAGGAATAAAGGTTTTAGAACTGGAAGGGGCGATAAGGATTAAATCCCTTTATTTTACAGATGAAGAATCTGACAATGTAACTTTCCAAAGGCCACTCAGGTTGTAAGTAAGGATATTATTTCTTATGGCCTCGATGAAGTTGGGCAGGACACCTCCTTCATCTGGGTTGTGGTGATTCATTAAATGTGACTAACCTACGTCCTTACATACCTTACAAGATTGTTATGAAGGAAGAGTATTGTGAATCTTAACTCACTTTTCTATATCCTTTTAAGGTTCAAGGTGTGTTCCCTCAATAGTCTAGTCAGGTAGACAATGATGGGATTATTCCCTTTTTAGAGATGAAGAAACTGAGGCTTATTAATGTGAGGCAACTAGGTCAAGGTTATAATAGCTGTTAAGTGGCAAAGGCTAGACAAAAATTCAGGTTCTCTGCTGTCTAATTCAGTGTCCTTTTTTTGTGTGTGGGGGGAAGGCAGGGCATTTGGGGTTAAGTGACTTGCCCAAGGTCACAGCTAGTTAAGTATCCAAGTCTCCAAGGTAAAATTTGAACTCAGGTCCTCCTGACTCCAGGACCAGTGCTCTGTTCACTGCATCACCTAGCTGTCTCTTACCCGCCCCGCCTCCCATGTCCTTTCTGCTTTATCATTCTGCTTTGGCTGCTTCTGGAGGTGGCCTTCATACTTAGCCCAGTGCTGGACATGCAGTAAGCACTTAATAAATGCTTACTGACTTGATGCATGCATGGCCTGGCTGGAGAGAGAAGATGGGCTAGGAGAGGTAGCATCCTGATCCTTATGCACAGCAGCTGTAATTCTGCTTCTCCTGGCTCCCAGGTATAGACAACCTCACAGCCTCCCTTCCCTATGCTAACTCTCCCTGAATGCATATGCTCTCTTCTCTCCTTGCCCTAAGGATCCAAAAAGTAGTTTAGATTCTAGGCTTGGGTAGATGCAGAGGGGGATTTATCCCATTGCTTTTTCCATCCTCACTTCAAGTCCTGCTGCCAGACAAAGGAATGAGCTCTACCTCCCCCTCTCCTCCCATTAAGATGTGTTCTCTCTGTATTTTACTTCTTGAACTCATTGTCTTCTTCCATAGTCAACTCCGCTGTTAACTTCACAAAGGCTTCCCTGATTCTCTAGCTAAAAGTAATCTTTTCCCCGATATTTCTCATAGAACTGGATTTCTCCTTTGTCTCTTTCTATTCTATCTTGTTTCAAACTCACTTCCTCTCTGTTTGTCAGCCCCTATTAGATAGGGATTGCCATTTTCCATCTTTGTGTATTCAACACTGACCCCAGGGTCTTGCACATAGATGGTATTGACATTTTAATAAAACTGAGTTTAATTTTTTCCATCCTTGGTGGGATAGGACTTTATTTTCCTGCAATAAGGATTAGATTTCCTTAAAAGGAAATGGACCCGATTGGTCTGGGCTTTTGGACCTGATTGGTCTGGGCTTTTTCTTGATGCAGCCTTCTGGTCACCTAAGGGCATAAAAGTTCCAACTATGAGGTGTGTTTCCCCCCATCTTGATGGGTGTCTGAAGACCCTGAGAGTCACCATATCCTGTTCTGCTGACCAGTTGCATTTCTTTATGGGGATGGGGGGTGGGGCACATCCAGAGATGCTAATTACCAATGTTTCCTAGTTGCATATCCTTGTTTTAGAATAAAATATGCCTAATTTTTATTAATCCCTCAATGACCTGTAAATGCCTTATTTCCCAATGTTGAGCCTGAACTAACAGGATACTGGCATTAATCTTGTCCCTAACATTTAGACACTAAATTTGTGAAGGGCAGGGATAGACCATGGCCAAACTGTGAGAGAGGCTATCTTCCTTGGTGGCCCTAGCCTCATAAAGCATTTCTTTCTTTATCTCTACTGCTTCCCCATGTAATTGGTGTCCTCACGGTTTCTCTGACCTCAGGAAAGAATCATTCACACTTTGGCATGAATGACTGGTAATGGTGTTAACTCTGCTAGGGGAATTCAGTATCCAAGACTCACACAATGTCAGCAATAGAAGGGACCTGGGAAAATAAGACATAGATTGTTAAAGCAAGAAGAGACCTTAGAACACAGGGTTCCAGGGTTTTGAACTGTGAGGGATCTTAGAACATGTGATATCAGACATTGAAAGGGCTTTGAGAACCCAACCAATTCTACCCCTATCATTTTATAGGTGAGAATATTAAGACCCAGAAGTCATAGTGAATTAATGATAGAACTGCAACTGGAGCTCAAGTGTCTTGACCAAGTCTAGGGTTGTTTCTTCTATACAGGGCTTTTTTCCACTTGCAATTCCTTCAGTACTTCTTAAACTGTGACCCCTTATGGGGTTGAGACCCACCGTTTAATGAATGCTGCATCACAGTCCCTTTCCAGAAGTGGATTTACTCAATGTGAAGTCTTGGCTATATTTGAAGATTGAAACACCCTCCACTTCACCCCCTGCACCCCCCAAAAAACAAACTGATGCTTATTTTTAAAAATATTGTCTGTCCAGTGAAAACCACCAGATCAGGGAACATCTGTTTGAGGCCATGCAATGCCCAATTCAGATGGCTACATAATTGAGAACATCACTTATGCTCAAAGGACTATTTGAAAGCTTGCCCAAAGAATAAGTGGTTTCCCAGCTGTGTGTGTAGCCATAAGCAAGGGAGGCAACAGGGTGGAATAGAGTGAGCATCAGGTCTGGAGTTGGAGGACTTTGGTGCCCATCTTGTCTCTGATATACCGGGAATGCGATCTGGAAGAGCTAACAACACTTAGGGCTGTAAGTGCTTGCTTTGCCCCATTAGAATAGGCTGTGTAGTGACACTGGGAAGGTCCCTTCCTTCTTTGGGCTCCTGTTTGTTCCTCTGTAAAATGAAGGGGTTGGACTGTTTGAATACTAAGGTCATTCCAATAGTGACTCCTATAGATTCAACTTTTATTTGTTGCCTTCCTGTTCACTGCTGTGGAAGGGAAGCATGCTTTATTTTCCCCCATTGTGACCAGTGGGCAGGCAGGTCCATTGCAAGCCCGAGCTGTTCCTGGCTTTTCATTTCACTTGTTTTTGAATGGAATTTATCTGCTTAGACTCTGGATGGCTTTCATTATCTCATGCAAATATTGAATGCTCGCAGTGAAATTGCATTATGGCTGTTCCCAATTTGTTTTCCCACATAGATGGCTCATTTTTCAAAGTCCTGGACTGAGACATCAAGACATGTCCCCTTTGTCCCTATGGAGTGGCTTCATGCAAATGACATTCAGAACTCAATCTCCTGGGAAATGGGAGAGAAAAACAGCTGGAGGAGGGGAGAAGGAAAGGGGAAGAAATCAAGGGAGAAGGAGACAAAAAGGAGGGAGGGGAGAAGAAGGGAGTAAGTAGAGGGAGGAAAAGAAATTGGATTTTTAAATTTATATCAATCTTCAGTGGAAAGACCTTGGAACTTGAAAGGAAGATGGATTTTAGTAGTTATGTGCCTTCCCCTCTGGCCTCAGTTTCCACCTCTCTGAAATGAGGAGATTGAATGAGATGATCCCTACGATGTCAGCAAGCTCCAACATTCTGTGATTTCATCCTTTGCTGCCAAGGTTACTCTTTCTTGTCCTGGCATTCACAGGCCTTCAACTATGTTTTCCCTAAATCCTATTTGTCACTTTGGCACAGACTCAGAATCACCTGCCAAATCTAAGCCTGGTGTCCTTCGATGGTCAAAACATAAGCAAACAAATATTACTATCAGTATCTCCTCCAAAGAAACATTTGTCAAAGGTGACAAAGGCTAGAGTAATCGATTCATTCAAAGCAATCAATCAATAAACATTTATTAAGTGCCTACTACGTGCCAGGCACTGTGCTGAACGCTGGAGATATGAAAGAGACAAAAGATGATCTCTGCTTTGAATTACTCACAATCTAAGGTGGGGGGAGAAAACAAACAAATGTATACAAACAAGCTAGATAGGAAATAAATTAATGGTGGTAAGATGTAAGAATTAGGATAGGCTGGGAATTTAGTTGGGATTTAATGGGATCTTAGTTGGGATTTAAACGAAGCCAGTAGGTGGAAATTAAAAGGGAAAGCATTCTAAGGCATCTGGGATAGAGAAAATGCATGGAGTAGAGGGATGAAATGTCCTGTTCATGAAATATCCAGTGTCACTAGATTGAAAGATACATGCTGGGGAATAAGGTCTAAGAAGACTGGAAAGGTGGGAAGGGGCTAGGTTATGGAGTACTTTGAGTACCAGAGGATTTTGTGTTTGATCCTAGGAGCAAAATGTAGTCACTGAAGTTTATTGATTTTGGGGGTGGGGAGCAGAGATATGATCAGACCTGAATTTTAGGAAAATCACTTTAGTGACCAAATGGAGGATGGATTGGAGCAGGGAGAGACTTGAGGTAGGCAGACCTACCAGCAGGCTCTTGTAATAGTCCAGGAATGAGATGGTGATGGCTTGCACAAGAGTGGTGTCAGTGTCAAAGGAGAGAAGAGGGCATATTCAAATGATATTGCAAAGGTGACATTAAGAGGCCTCGGTAACAGAGCAGAAGTGAAGAATAGTGAGAAGCTGAGGATGACTAGTGGGCTTTGAGCCTGAGAGGATGGTGTCGCTGTCTGTAATAACAGGGAAAGTAAGAGTAGCATGGAGTTTGGGGGGCAAAGATAATGAGGTCAGTTTCAGAAATTCTGAGTTTAAGTTGTCTACTAGACATCCAGTTTGAGATGTCTGGAAGGAAGTTAGAGATTTGAGATTGGAGGTCAACTGAAAGGCTGGGGCAGAATAAGCAGTTATGAGAATCCCCAGTATAGAGACAATAATTAAATCCATAGGAGCTGATGAGATCACTAAGTCAAATAGATGGAGGGAGAAGAGAAGAAGGTCCAGGACAGAACCCTGAGGGCCCACCGATGGTTAGAAGGAATATTGTAATGTTTCTACCTCAACCAACTGAGTGAAGGTGAGTAAGAAAGTGTAACTGATTAGTGAGCCAGAGGTAGAGGGACTCCAATTCAGGCCGAGGTGCCATCTCAGTCCCCACCCCCACGTGCTTTTGACAAATAGCCCATGCCAACTGAACCAATTCTATGGAGAAAAGCAGTCATCTAAAGACCTCACTGTAGAGTTTCTAGATTAATTGTAGACCACTTTCCATTCTCTTGCTAGGACCAGAAAGATAATTTCACATAATGCTTGACTCAGTGGTCAAGACTTGAGAAGGAAAGCCTAGAGCTGTTAAATATTTGAGTGGAAGCAGATCTCAAATTATTGAATTAAAGACCAGAATGAGCTACCCCTCCTCCACTCATCTAGCTTATGTTTAATGGGACTCAGGATCACATTCCATAAAGCCTACTGTATTTGTTCTGTTTGGAAAATGGGTGGTCTTTTATGTTCCAGATCCCATTACATTTTCTCTAAATAGGCTAGATAGACTGGCTTCAGAGTGCACAGGCCAAGGTTGGAGAGGGAACTCCAGTCTGAGTAAAAAGGGAGGGGTGAGAAAATATAAAATATCCCCCTCCTGCATGACAAATATTAGCTAGAATGCATGGCAATCCTTTTTATGGCTCCCCAATTGATTCACTATCCCTCTCACCACAGCAGCTTTTCTTAGCCTTTTCATCCCTACTCACACCTCCTTCCACACTCTCAGCTAAAGACCTGACTTCACATTCCACTAACACAAAATAGAGGGCTCTGCCTGAAAACTCCCTCTTCTCCTTTCCTCCTCATCTCATCACCTGAATATCTTCTCCCACTTATCTCCTCCTTCACTTCCATTTCACATATAGAGGTAGCCCTTTGCCTTGCCCAGGTAAAACCCCTCTTATGGGCACTCTTGATTGATTCTGTCCTGCAGATTCTCATTATATCACCCTACTACGTTACTAATAATGATCTTCCCTTTCTTGCCACTGGCTGCTTCACTGCTGCTTACCCAAACATCCATGTCTTTCTGATTCTTAAAAAACCCTCACCACCCCTGATGGCTATTGTCCTTTGTCTCCTCCATTCCACAACTAATTCCAGAGAAAGCTGTCTACTTCATCCTCTCACCCTTTTCTAAACCCTTGGCAATCTGGTTTCCAATCTTATCAAAACAATTCTGTCCAAAGTTAAACCAACAATTTCCTAATTGCCAAATCAAATAACATTTTCTCAGTCCTCATCCTTCTTGACCTTGACCCTCTTTTTGTAGGCACTCTCCTCTCTGGTTTCAGGGCACAAGTCTCTCCTGATTCTTCTACCTGTCTGACTCCTTTCTCAGCTTCCTTTGGTAGATCTTCTTTCAGCTCACATCCACCAACTGGGTGTTCCACATACATGCCTCTGTCCTTGGCTCTCTTCTCAATCTATATTATCTCAATTGTAGATTTTATCAGCTTCCCTGGGTTCATGATTATTTTTCAGATGTATTACACAGTCCTAACCTCTTTCCTGAAGTCCAGATTCGAATCTCCAACTACCTGTTAGACAGCTTGAATTAGATGTGCCATAGACATTTAACTCAACTTCTCCCAAACTGAATTCATTATCCCCCCACCTCCCAATTCTTCCCTATTCTTACTGAGGGAACCACTGTCCTCTCAGTCCAGAAACCCAGGCTTGTAACCTAGATGTCATTCCCAACTCCTTCTTTGTACTTGCCTTACATATCTAATTTTTACCAAGGTCTGTTGTTTCTACCTTCACAACATCTCTTGTATTCAGTTTCTTCTCCTCTCTGGCACTGTCACCATTCTGGTTCAGGGCCTCATCCCTATATACTTGTACTATTGCAATAGTCGTCTACTAAGTCTTCCTGATTCAAGTCTTTCCCATCACCAATCCATCCTCCACTTAGCTGCCAAAGTGATTTTCTTAAAAGTGTAGGTCTGACTGTATCACTTCCCTATTCAATAACCATCAATGGCTCCTTATCACCTCCAGGATCAAATATAAAATCTGATGTTTGGCTTTTAAAGCTTGGTTGTAAAGCAACTTGGTTCCTTTCTACTTTCCCAGTCTTCTTATGCTTTCACACATTCTTCCATCCAGCAGTATTGGACTTATTCTACCTCAGCTCTGCATTTTTAGAAATTTAATTCTCTCTTCTCAACCCTCACTTACCTTGACTTCTCTGTAGCCTTTGCCATTGCTGATCTCTTCTCTCTAGGTTTTTGTGACACTGCTTTCTTCTACTTCTCTTTCTGTCTGATTATTCCTTCTAAGTATCCTTTACTAGATTGCTTTCCATATCACACCTGCTAATTATGGATGTCACTCAAGGCTCTGTTCTGGGTTTCTTTCTCTTCTCGCTCTATGCTATTTCACGTGATGATTTCATCAGCTCCCATGGATTCAATGAACATCTCTATGCTGATCATTCTTATGTACTTATATAGTCTTACCTTTCTGCTGACTACCAGTTTCACATCACCAACAATTAGACATCTCAAACTGGCTGTTCTACAGACATCTTAAACTCAACATGTCCAAAACTGGACTCGTTATTTCCCCCCTTAAAACCTCCTTTTTTCTTAGCTCTTCTGTTACTGTAAAGGGCATCACCATTCTTCTGGTAACCTTTCTCCACCTTCTCTTCCCTCAAATCCAATCTGTTGCCAAGGCTTGTTGATTTTACCATTGTAACATTTCTTATATGGGCCTCCTTTCCTTTGGCATTGCTATCACCCTCATCTATCATGCCTGAACTATTGCAATTGCCTGCTGGTTGGTCTGCCTGCCACAAGTCTCTCCCCACTCTAGTCCATACTTCACTCAGTTGGCAAATAGATTTTTCTGAAAATGTTACCTGAAAATGTTAACTCCAATAACTCCCTGTTAGGTCCAGAATCAAATATGAAATCCTTTGTTTGACGTTTAAGTCTTTCACAACGTGGCCCTTTCCTACTTTCCCAGTCTTCCCATATACCTTAATGCCCTTCACTGAAATGCAGTGATCTCCTTGCTTTTCTAGCCATATAATACTCTGTCTCCTTACTCATAATTTTCACACTGTCCTCCATGCCTAGGACTGTCTCCCTCCTCATCTCTACCTCCTAGCATCCTTCAAGTCTTGAATGAAATTCCATCTTCTACAGGAAACCTTTCCCAATGCACCACAATTCTAGTGCCTTTCTTCTGTTATTTATTTCCCATTTATCATAGGTATAGCTTGTCTGTATATATGTATCTGCATCTTGTCTCCTCCATTAAATTGTAATCTTCTTGAGGCAGGGATTGTTTTTCTCTTTTCTTTGTATCCCTTTATGGTTGTCTGATAGAATTCTCTTTATCTTTTTTTTAATTAAACAAATACTTTATTAACTTCTGGTTTACATCATTCATTTCCACCAGATTTTGAGTTACATTTTCCCCCATTTTTTCCCTACCCACCACCCCAGAATAGCAGTCCCACTAGATATCCCCTTATCCAATCTGCTCTCTCCCATAACTTCTCCCATATCCCCTTCGATTTTGCCATTAGGGCAAGGTGAATCTCGGAGCCCCAATGCCTGGACATCTTATGAAACATTTAATTTTAAAACTTCGATTTTCAGATCCATTCCCTTCCTCCCTTGTCACCCACTCCCGCTGAGAAGATAAGCAATTCAGTATGTGTTGTACATGTATAGCTATGCAAAACATTAACATAGTAGATATATTGTAAAAGACTGCTTATATTTCCCTCCCACCCATCTCACCTCCCACGTGGTCCATTCCCTACTTTGATCCTGTCCCTCTTTGATAGTGGGTACTTCCAACCTCCCCTCCCCCCAGAATGCCCTCCCCTCCACCATCCCCCCTCTCATCCCCCTTTTCCCTACTCTCCTGGAGGGTGAGATATCCCATTTAGTATGTATGTGATTCTCTCCTTGAGCCAACTTCAATGAGAATATGGTTTTGCCTTTTTGCCTTCCTGTTCTTCTCCTCCCCTGCAACTACTTCCCCTTGCTTCTTCTACATGAGATAGTTTGCCCTACCCGGTCTCTCTCCATCTCCTCTTGCCACTTTCCTCTCTTACCTCTTGACTTCACCCCTTAAGAATCATCCCTTCCTTGGGGCAGCTAGGTGGCGCAGCAAGCAGAGCGCCAGCCCCAGAGCCAGAAGGACCCAAGCTCGGATCCGGCCCCAGACACCCAACACACAAACAAAAACCCAGCCGTGTGACCCCAGGCAAGTCACCCAACCCCAATTGCTCTCCAAAAAAAAAATCATCCCTTCCCATCAAATTCAACCTGTGCCCTCTATCCATGTATACCTGTGAACATATGCCATGTACCCTTCTTCAATTATTTTCATAATGAAAAAGGTTTCATCAAACACAGTTATTGTTTTTCCATGTAGGAATGTAAATAGTCCAACTTTGATAAGTTCCTTTTGATTTCTTTTCCTTGATTACCTTTTCAAGCATCTCTTGCTTCTTGTGTCTGAATGTCAAATTTTCTATTCAACTCTGGTTTTTTCCTCAAGAATGCTTGAAAGTCCTCTATACCACTGAATGACCATATTTTCCCCTGAAACAAAATACTCAGTTTTGCTGGGTAGGTGACCCTTGGGTTCATTCCCAGCTCTTTTGCCCTCTGGAATATCATATTCCATGCTCTTCGATCCCTCAGTGTAGAAGCTGCCAGGTCCTGAGCTATTCTGATTGTGTTTCCACAATATTGAAATTGTTTCTTCCTGGCTGCTTGTAGTATTTTCTCCTTGATCTGGGAGTTCTGGAACCTGGCTATAATATTCCTAGGAGTTTTCTTTTTGGGATCTTTTTCAGGAGGTGATCTGTGGATTCTTTCAACCTCTATTTTGCCCTCTGGGTCTAAAACATCAGGGCAATTTTCCTTGAGAATTTCTTTAAGGATGATTTCTAGGTTCTTTCTTTGATCATGGCTTTCAGGTAGTCCAATAATTTTTAAATTATCTCTCCTGGATCTATTTTCCAGGTCAGTGGTTTTTCCCATGAGATATTTCACATTGCCTTCTATTCTTTCATTTGTTTGGATCTGTTTAACAGCATCTTGATTTCTCATAAAGTCACTAGCTTCCATTTGCTCCAGTCTAACTCTGAAGGAATGAATCTCCTCAGTGAGCTTTTGAGATTCTTTTTCCATCTGGCAAATTTGACTTTTTTTTTTTTTAGAGCAATTGGGGTTAAGTAACTTGCTCAAGGTTACATGGCCAGTCATTATTTGTGTGTGGGTGCTCATTTTCTGAGGCCGGATTCGATCCCGGGTCATCCCAACTCCGAGGCCGGCGCTCTTACTCACTGCGCTACCTAGCCGCCCCAAATTCGACTTTTTAAGGCATTCTTTTCCTTATTGCCTTTCTGAGCCCCTTTTGCCATTTGAGTTAGTCTATTTTTTAAGGTGTTATTTTCCTCAGTCAGGCTGTTGACTCTCATTTCATACTTTTCTTGCATCTTTTTCATTTCTCTTCCCAAATTTTCCCCCACTTCTCTTATCTGCTTCTTAAGGTCCTCTATGGCCTGTAGCCAGCTTGTATTTTCATTTGGGGCTTTTGGTGCAGGAGTTCTGACTTCACAGTCCTCCTCCATGCTTTGAGCCTCTTTGCCCCTAAAATAGGAGTCCAATGTTTAACTTTTCTGTTTATTTTGTTTCGTTTGCCTAGGCATGTTGCCACTTAATTACTTGATTTTTGGGCTTGTTGCCACAGTAGGACTCTGCCACCAGACAGAGGAGCTTCTGCCCAAACATGGGGTCTTCACAACTTCCACCAGTTGGGTGGCCTCTGTAAAGCCTCCACCCACTCTGGCAAATTGGATATCCACCCCAAACCTCCCCCCCAGCACAATCCAGATCCAGGCAGTTTAAAGCAAGAGCGATTAACCCCCAGACTGATTGCTGGATCTCCCTACACTTCGAAGACCAGGAGCTAGAGCCACTACTGATGCTGCAAAATGGCTTCTGTGCAGCTGTTTCTTCAGCAGCTTTTTGCCCCCAGGGGAGGAAGCCACACGTTCCCCAAATACTGGTCCCAAAGTCCATAGGGCACTAACCTCTCACTTTGTCCTAGGCATATCTGTGCTAATAATTCTGGAATCGCCACAATTGCTGGTGTTCTGGGGTTCCTCCAGCTGAATGAAGGCCTGGCCGCCCTGGGGCTAAAACCACAGACCTGGGCTCAGCTCTGCGTGCTGCGCTGTTGGTTCCCAGAGCGCTGTGCTGGCCACTCCCTGCAGGGCTGCTGGGCTGTCCTCAGCAGGAGGTTAGCTTCCCTGTGCCGTTCTGTGGGTGCTGTGGCTCCAGAAGTTGTTCGGAGTCCCCTTTCACATTGTTTGAAATTTGTGTGGGGCAGAGCACATTGGAAATGCTGTTTCTACTCCGCCATCTTGGCTCTGCCCTGAATTCTCTTTATCTTGACTCCTCAAAAGTCATTTCAAATCCCACCTTCTAGAAAAGGCCTTTTCCTTGCTGCCCCTCCTCTCTTTTCTTAGAGACACCTCTAATTTACCCTGTGTGTATCTTGTACATACTTAATTCTTTCAATGTTGTCTTCAAGAGCAGGGAGTTTTTTTCTGCTTTTTTGGTTTTCCCTGAATTTAGCACAGTGTCTGACAGATAGTAGGCTCTTAATAAATGTATATGAAGCATTTTGCAATTCCATCACAATGACTGACTTCTTCAGTCATTTATTAATCACCTAGTCCATTCCAAGCTGTTACTGTTTGTCCTTTGTTTTTGAAGAGGACCATGACATCAGAGAGGTGATGCCATGCCATGCAAATGAGTTGGATTTAAGTAAGGGAGTGCTGTGTTAAGTCACCAGCCTCCTTTTCTCCTTGGGAGTCATCTGGTCCCAGTGGCAAGATATAGATCAGGACAACTGGAGATGGCCCTGGATGCAGTGGGGAACCTTGGCCTTTTCAAGATGGATCTTTAACAGATCTCAGTTTGACTGAGACAACACCAATCAGTGATTGAGGCTAGGTAAGAAATGAGGCAGAGAATGGCCTCTTTTACTTAGTTAAAAAAAATTGGTGAGGGGTGGGGGTGGGGTGGGAAGACCCTTAGGGTTTCTGGCTAAAACAGAAAAAAATTGCTATTTACATTCACTCTGAGTCAATCAGGACCCAAAAAAACGACCAAGTGGGGCTTGACCTGGGATGTATTGTTGTTGGCCAATCAATAAAAATACAAAGATGAAAATAAAATAGTCTTTTCCCTCAATAAGTTTCCATTCTAGAAGCTCTGTAGAAAAATCAAAAGCAAAATGAAATGTAATTTGTAGAGTAGAATTTCTTTGTTTATTTTCCCTCAAAAAAAAGTGGGGAAAAATAAAACAAAAAAGGGCTTAATACAAATATATCATTGAAAGCCACTCTTTTCAAACCGTTTCAACAGAAATGAAAACAATTCAGAGAAAAATTTATATTTAAATCAATAGTAAACTTCCCATGAAAAATAAGGCTTAAAGTAACAGAAGCAAGCAGCAGAAATGAAGGAAAAAATGAGTTCTAAGCAGCAGCCTCCCTACGCAACAGAGAAATATAGAGGGCTTGCCTCTCTCACAACTGTGTTAGTTAAGGGAAGGTTCCCTATTGTGGTTTGCATAGAGAAAATGTCCCTATAAGTCTTATTAGATTGTAAGCTCCTTGAGGGCAGGGACTGCCTTTTCCCTTTCTTTGTATCCCCAGTGCTGAAACAGTGCCTAGTACATAATAGGTGCTTAATAAATGTTTACTATTTGCTGTAAGTGCAGGAAGTAAGACAAAGAGAACTCAGGTATACCCCTGAGAAAGAATATGATGAAAGGCTCTTCTCTCTCACATGAAATATCTCATCTACTAGTCTAGAGGAAATATCCTTGCTATTTACTCCTCCTGCTTGTCACCCTGATTCTGCTAAGGAGAATTGTAGCATCATTGCACACCAGGGTTATGACTTCCACCCTAGGAGTGAGATGATTCATACTTTACAACTCCAGTGATGGGGAATTTTGCTTTTGTCCAGAACCTGCCTAGTTTTCCAACCTCAGACACTGGCTTTCACAAAACACAAGGGAAAGGTCAACATCTGCTAATTTATTTTGCACAGAGAGCCATCTATATAAACACAATAGAAGTAAGGAAGTGGAATGAGAAAGGGCTGGCTGTTACACCAGCTTCTATATTCCACCAGCCATAGAGGGCACTTCTGGCTGCTGGAGCAAGGCAAACTACTTCTGCTCCATTCCCCTTCATGGGAAGTAGGGTACAGTGAATGTGGAGGTCTAGTTCAGTTAAAGGGAAAGCGACCTTCCCAACTCTGAGGCAGGGAAGGAAAGATGGAGTCATCTCCATCCAATCATCCCTCAGTCTGAAACTTCCCTAGGCACTGAATCAACCCTGCCTGTTCCTTTAGGAGTGGTAACTCTAAAGAGGAACTTTCAGAGTATGTCGGGAAGAGCAGATGAATGTAAGTATTTCACTCTCCAGAGTCTACATGATGTTAAGATGGAGGATGACCCCAGCTATCTATCTGTTGAACTTGCTTTTGCTTCCCTTCTTCCTTAAGACTCTTATAAAGGATTTCCAACGCTCTCAGTTCCATGATGGAAATGACTGGTGGAATTTTTGGAAAAAAATGTCCATCTCCATAGTGACTCTGAAATAGGGTTACATGTATTTACATGTCTATGTACATATATGCACACATATATATTTCCATGTCACCATGGAGATGGAAATGTTTTCCAAGGATAGCAGCAAAATAGCAACCAAAAATGTTTTCCTAAAATAGCAGGACTTATTTCGGACATATGTTTATATGTCCGAAATAAGTACATACATTTATACATACAAAATAAGTACAAGGCAGTTTTGAAGGGGAGGTACCCCAGGAGAATGTAAGCCCCTTGAAAGCAGGAATTCTTTCACTCTCGTCTCTGTATCTCTTACACCCAGCACATAGTAGGCTTTTAATAAATGATTGTTGATGGATTCAAGCACCGCTGTCGGCATGGTGGATGGAGTGATAGAGCTGGAGTCAAGAAAGTCCAAGTTCATGGGATCTGGATCCTGTGTCAGATACAAGCTATGAGTCCCTGGGCAGCTCACTTAGCCACTCTTAGCCTGTCTTCTGTTCCATGTCACCACGTCAGTCCCCCATTTAATAAGCTCCAGTGGCTCTCTATCAGTTCCAGAGTCAAATATCAAAGATTTTAAAGCTCTCCACAATCTGGCCCCTTCCTACCTTTCTAGACTTTACATACCTCAATCCCCTCCATGTATTTTTGATCCAATGACACTGGCCTCCTTGTTCATCCTCCCTCATGACTCAGCATTTTCACTGACTGGCCTCCCTAGGCCTGGAAATCTCTCCCTCATTCTCTCATTCTCTGTCCCTCTCCTTCCTTCCCCCTCTTCCTCCTTGCTTTCTGTCCTACCTTCTGTACCCCACTTCTGTCCCTCTTCCTCTCTTCTTCCTGTCCCTTCCCCTCTGTTCTTCTCCCTCTCTCCCTCTGCCCTGCCTTTATCTCTCCCTCTACCCCCTCTTTACTTCTTTCTTTCCCCCTCTCTGTCCCTCTCTCTTTTTTTTCTCTTCCTCTGTCTTTCTCCCTTCCTCTCTCTCCTTCCCTTCTTCCTCTTCCTCTCTTTCCTTCCCCTCCCTCTGTCTTCCTCTCCCTCTCTGTCTCCCCTTTGTCTCCCCCTCTGCTTCTTTCTTTCCTGCTCTCTTTCCCTCTCTTCCTTTCTTCTGCCAACCCCTGACTCCCTGTCTTTTTCTCTCCCTTCCTCCCTGTCTCTTTTCCTTCCCCCCCTTTACCTTTCTTTATATCCCTAGCACTTAGCTTGGTACCCAGTACATAGTAGGTACTTAATAAATGCTATTTGATTGATTTCTCTCAAATATCCTCTTTCTTATCCCAGTTTGCAGGGCCCTTTTCAGACATGATCGGAAGCATGGAGACTCTTGGCCCTTCCCTCAGAGAGGATGTTCATTTCTACCTTTCTTCTGAATTATAATTTTCTTCTTTGGGTGGTTAAGGAAGCAAAGATGCTTCCAAAATAAGTCTTCCCACTTGCAATATAATTTGTTCATTGATTGTCCGTCAGGATTAGACAATGAACACCAAGTACAGCTGCTTAACCTGAAGGGACCTGGAAGCTTTCCAGCTGTGTGGAAGCATAGATCAGGTGTCAAAATCTGATTACATGCTGCTGTCTGAATAGAACAGTAGGGCTTTTCAAGACAAGGAAAGGAGTGTTAAATGGGGCTGGAGATAGGGATCTTGGACTCAGAGGAAATAGCATGTTAGTGTAAGAGACTTTTGGAATTCCTTTGTCCAACTGACTACATTTTACAGAGGAGGAAATGACTTGTCCAAGGTCACCATGTCTCTTTAGGTGTCTTCAAGGCTCACTTAGGTGCCATCTCCTACATGAAATCTTTCCAGCTTTCTACATCCCTTCCACCCCCCCCCCCCCTTAGTGCTCTCCTCCCATTTAATGTCCTTTGCATTTACTTATCTGGGTACTTTGAGTTACCCCAGTTGAATGGAAACTCCTCCAAGGCAGAGGCTAGTTTTCATTGTTGTCTTGGCAACCCCAGTGCCTAGCTGTGTTCTAAATATAGACAGTATTATGATTATCTATAGGTATTATAATTTAATATACAATGCCCTCTAAATGTAGAGGGCATTATGTATTAAATGCTTATTGAATTAAATTGGGTGACCTTGGGCAAGTCATTGAACCTCTCTGGGCCTCAGTTTCTGCTTCTGTAAAATAAGGGTGTTGGCCTGCACGATCTCTATGACCCTATCCGGTTCTAAATCCTATGATTCTATCCCTGTGGTTGAGGTAGCTTTTGAGCAAGACCCTGAAAGGTGGACTGAATTTTGGCAGGTGGGGCAGACATCCCAGCCTTGGAGTAGGGAGGGGGGATGGTAAGCAGAAGGTCCGAAGCTAGCAGCCCCAGTCCTGGAGAATTCCTATTTGGAGGAGAGCTGCTTTGCCTTGCTTTGTACCACAGTGCCTGGCACACAGCTGATGCTTAATAAATGCATGCTTACCGTCTTTAAGTAGGGTTTGACATACTAAAATGGGCAACTTGGGGGGGGGGGGCGGGGCGGGATTCTTGACATAGGACTGAGAACAAAAAGGGCCCTGGGGAGGGTGTAGTGGAGAAAGCATCAGATTTGGAATCAGAAGGCATGAGTCTTCATGTGACCGTAGGCAAGTTCCTTTCCCTCTCTGGGCCTTCATTCTCTCTTTTGCCAAAAGATAGAGTTGGAATAGTTTGGTCTCCAAGATCCTTTGGAACTCCAAATCCTATGATCTCTGAACCATGCTTCAGGGCTGCTAATAAATGAGACTAAAGAATGTCTGAAGTGTTAATGGCCAGTAATAACCAGGAGATCCTATAGCCCTCATGGAGAGGAGATAGCCAGCCCAAGGCGGGAATGTGTGGGGAGCAAAAGCCTTAATACGGTTATAAATTAAACTGAAGGTGGGGTGGGGGTAGGGAAGCCACTGAAAATCATGGCTTCAAAGGGTGTACAACATTGCCAATTTGTTCTGCTTTCTGCTTCTTGAAGGCTCTAAATTGGAGGAAGAAGGAGGGAGGGAACCCAGAGAGGCAGGCAAGAAGGAAGGATGACAGCGGCAGCCTGTGCTGGTCACAAGAAGCATCGTAGTGTCATGGAAGGACCACTAGGCTGGGAGTCCAGAGATCTGGCTTCCAGCCCTGGTCCTGGGCTCTGTGACTGAGTAGTCAGGTGACTGTAAAGTAGTCAAATCAGATCATTTGACATAATAGATGCAAAGCACTTGGCAAACTTCAGATGATTCTATGAATGCTATTACTATGAGTTGTTTCTCTCTGGGCCTCAGTTTCCTCATCTGTAAGTATACATGAATAGACTCTAGGACTGGCTGCCTCCTTCTCCTGGGCCAGTGTAGACCCCTGCTGTATGTAAAATGAGGATGTTTGGTTATGTGGTCTTTAATATGCCTAATGCTTACTAAGTAACCAAGTCCCTAACTCCTCTGAGCCTTGATTTCCCCATCTGTAAAATAGGCATGGGCAACTAGGTAGTGCAGTAGGTAGAGTGCCACACTTGGAGTCAGGAAGACGCATCTTTGTGAATTAAAATCCGGCCTTAGACACTTAACTGTGTGACCCTGGGCAAGTCATTTAAGCCTGTTTGCCTCAGTTTCCTCATCTGTAAAGTGAGCTGGAGAAGGCGATGGCAAACCACTCCTGTATCTTTGCCAAGAAACCCCCAAATAGGGTCATGGAGAGTTGGACATACTGAAAAAACCTGAACAACAATAACAATGAAAATCAGGACAATAACATTAGTACTGCCTCCCTCACAGGGTTGTTGAGGAAAGCTTGTCATCCTTAAAGTGCTATAGAATCAAGACTTGTTGGTATCGTGCATTCAAACTGATCAATAAACATTTATTAAGTGCCAACTATGTGCTAGACATAAAGACAGAAATGAAATAGTCCCTGTCTATAAGTAGCTTACATCCCCAAAGGGAGACCACCTGTACAAGGATAAGTACAAAGGAGGTAATTTCAGAGAAGCCTGATGCTTGAGGTTGTTGTTGTTTTGTTTGTCCTTCATTTTTGAAGAGGACCATGACATCAGGGAAATGACGTGACTTGCAGTGGACTTTGGTTTGAGTGAGGGAGGGCTGCGCAAGGTTACCAAGAGCCATCTGGATCCAGTGACCTGATATTTATCAGGAAGACTGGAGATGACCCAGGATATAATGGGAGACCCTGGCCCTTTTAGGCTAAGGCCTTTTCAGGTACTCACTTAGAGTAAGGTGACACCCATTCAGTGAATAGGCCTCTTTAAGAAGTGAGTCAAGGGATGGCTCTTTTAATTAGAAAAAAAGGAAAAAAAATCAAGTTAGGAGGGGAAGATCCTTAGGCTTGCTGTTCCAAAGAGAAACAGTTACCATTGACATTCACTGTAAGCTAGAAGGGCCCAAAATACAGCCATTAAGTGGAGCTTGGGCAGGGACCCATTGTGGCCCAATCTATGAGCTTCAGAGTTCAGAGTGAACTGGGTTTTGTGAATGAATGAAGGAAGGAAGAAAGAAAAAGAAATCTAGTCAGTAAACCCCAAGTTAAGTGGGCAGCTTCTGACCAACAAAATTTGCTTTCCTTTGGAGAGGAGGATTGGGATAGGGAGAAGGATGAATTAAGTTACCCAACTAGCTGGGTCTCCATTCAGGCAGCTTGGTCTAGTCACAAGTTGTATTTGTCCTTCATTTTCAAAATCCTTCTTGAGCTCCTCCATGGCTTGTAACCAATTCATATTTTTTCTTGGAAGCTTTTGATGCAGGAGTTCTGACTTCATTGTCTTCCTTCTATTCCATGCTTTGATCCTTTTTGTTCCCAAAAAAGGATTCTGTGGTCTGTTTGTGCTTCCTCTGCTTGCTCATATTGCCATCCAGTTGTTTGACTTTTGAGCTCTTTGCCATGGTAGAACTCTGCTTCCAGATTGCAGAGAGCTATGTCCCAAATCGCTTGGGTTTTTGCAGCTGTTGGAGCTATTAGGAGGGAGCCCTCTCTGCAGCCCCCACAAGCTCTGGCACACTGGCCACATACCCCAGGACCACCACCCAAGACTAAAATCCAGATCCAAGCAGGTTAAAGCAAGAGCAGTCATCCTCTAAATGGTCACTTGGACCCCCTACAGCCTGCAGGCCAGGAGTTCCTGAGGCAGCTATGTGGCAGCAGCTGCACAGCTGCTATGCCTCTGCCACTTCTTGCCCTGGGGGTAGGGGCCAGACTGCCCTCTTGCATTCTCCCCCCTCCTTCCAACAGAGTTCCACACTGACCTTTTACTTTCTTTTTGGAGTTTGTGGGTTGAGAAGTCTGGAAACTGCCAAAGCTGCTGGTGATTCACTCCCCTGAAGTCTGCTCCAGTGGCCACTGATCAGGGTGCCCTGGGGCCAGAACCATGTGGCTCATGCAGGACTGCGCTCAGCTCCCAGCACACTGTGATAGACCCTTCCTGTTGGCCTGCTGGGCTTCCTTCAGTGGGAGATTTGTTTCTCTCTGTCACTTTGTGGGCTCTGTAGCTCTAAAATTTGCTTAGAGTCATTTTTTTTTAGCATGTATTGGAGTTGGTGGAAGCCCGAGTTACATGGAGGTCCTGTTTTTACCCCACCATCTTGCTCTGCCCCATTTTGTCCTTTGTTTTCTAAGAGAACCATAGCATCAAGAAAAGGATGACATGATTTGCAGTTGACTTTGAGTGAGGGAGGGCTGTGCAAGGTCACCAGCCTTTCTCTTCCAGAGCCGTCTGACTGCTTGAGGTAATACTTGACTAGAAGCTAAGAATTCTGAGGCAGAGGAAGAGGGAGTGCATTGCAAGCAGGGCAGATAACCCCTACAAAGGCAAAGACGATGTGATGAAATGTCATCTGTGAGGACAAACAGGAAGAAGGACAGTTTGGTTTAGCCATAAAATGTCAGAAAGTGAGCAAAGTATAAGTTTAGAAAGGATCCAGGTTGGAAAGACATATAAGTGCCAAATGATGACATCATGACAAAATAATCAGAGCAGTGGGGAGAAGGTCTAATTAGACTAGATTTATCATAGTAACGGAGGGAAATTTATCTTACAAACCAGCAAGCCCCACCCCAACAAGAGGAACTGGGATTGATTGGCTCCAAGCACCCCAGAAGGAAAGCTTGGTCTATGGCCTCAAGCATGAGCTATTTACTCGAAGGAGACTACTCCGTATGCAGGATGCCTGATCTCAGACATGACCTCAAATGACCAGAGCAATTCAGGGTAGCATCATGGTGGGAGCATAGTCTCTGGAAACAACTGAACAACAAAAAAGTGCCATCAGTCCCTTGTAAATTTTTGTGTCTTAGGCTACAGTCCCATTAGCTCACCCTAGTTAGTTTTTTGTTCAGAGACCTTCTCCAACCCTTTCAGAGAAGGAAGTGACTTGTCCAAGGCCACACAACTAGTGATTAGGAGAACCAGGATTTCAATTCCAGTTCTTACACTAAATACAGTACTCCTTTTACTAAGCCAGGCCGACCGTCTCTCAGGCTAAGGGGAATGCCCCGGTGATTTACTTTAGTCTGCTCCAGGTACTCTGGAGTATCACAAGACCCAGGTTTGCATAACCATTTGGCCTTTTACTAGCTATGGGTCATAATCAATTCCATGTCCCCTCTCTGAACTTTATTTCTTCTGAAAAATGGGGCTGATAATGTTTCTTTCTCAGGGCTGACTTAAGGAAAGTACATTGTAAATGAAGAGCACTAAAGAAAGGCGGGCAGTTGTCATTCTTATTCTTTATTTTGTTTGCTTTTTGGAGGGGAAAGGCAGAGAAATTGGGGTTAAGTGACTTGCCCAAGGTCACATGGCTAGTAAGTGTTAAGTGTCTGAGGCTGGATTTGAACTCAGGTCCTCCTGACTCCAGACCCAGTGCTCTATTCACTGCACCACCTAGCCACCCTGTCATTCTTATTCTTGATAGGGAATTCTGTTCATCTCCACTTCGTGTGGCCAGCACCAGGATAGAAAAGAAGTCTTGCCCTCACCCAGAGTCAGTAATGAAAGTTGATGTCTTGATGCTGAGGAAAACTGGATTATAGAGAATGAGGTACAAAGAATGCCAAACCCAAATGATCCTTCTTTCTAACCACCAATGCCTCAGAATGACTTGCTAAGGAGAAGAATGGGCAGGCCTCAATGAGGTTTCCTTTACAAATTCTTCTTAGTAGCCGTGGAAGGCAAGGAATATGAGTATTATTTTAAAGTTCCTATTTCACAGAGAAGGAAACTGAGACTCGATGGTTAAGGGCAGACAGTGGCATAGAGTGGAAGGCATGCTGTATTTTGTGGTAAAGGACTGCTAAGTGATTTAACCTCTCTAGGCCTCAGTTTTCTCATTTGTGAAATGAAAGGGTAGGAGTAAGTGGACCCTTTCATGCCTGAAGCTAGGATCCTAGAATCTTAAGTGACTTGTTAGACCCATAGTAACTAGCAGAGCTGAGAAGTGGTCTCAGCCCTTAAGAAATTGAAGCCCAGGGAGGTGAAGGCCCAGTGGTCTCAGGTCTCAGGTTCTAATGCCCTAGGCTGCCAGTGACCTCACTTTTCTCCCTCTCCTGACACTCACTAATACAATTCCCAGAGCCTCCTGGAACTTGGCTGCCTCATGGAACTCTCCACTCCGGGAGAAGACAAAGTAAAGTTATTTGTTCTCAAGGTCACCTGGAGGAGAAACCAGGACTGCCCCAGATGTGGCAGCTGCTGACTTCAGCATATCAGCAATGGCTGCCCCCAAATGGATTCTGAGGACAACTGGAAGAGCAATTATTGCTGCCGACTTTAGGGACAGACATTTTAATGACTTTGTCAGCTGGGATTTGAGACCGGGAAGGATCCAAAGTGCATCTTTCAAGGTTGGTATTTCAGACAGAGTGACAGGTGAGAATGAGTGTCCAGCGCTGATGTGACTTGGGTGCTAGTACCACTTAGTGAATATTTGGGCCGAATGACTGCAATCTCCCACAACAAGATGGATATTTGGGCTTTCAGCCGGAGAAGGAGAGGGGGGAGGGAGAAAGGTAAGAGAGCTAAAACCAGCAAGCCGACCGCCATGTTCTCTCAGAGCCAGTGTGATTTACTGAAGGCTACACAACTAAAGTCAAACCAGTGTATGACCCTTTCCCTTGTTGTAAGAAATCTGTGAAAAATGTTAGGCACTTTAGAAAGAAGAGAGAATAAGCAGAGAGACCAACTTTGTATTATATAAAGAAACTATACTCAAAGACACTTGGGTTTAAAGGGCCAGTCACTACTTCCTTGTCAAAAACCAATGGCAAAATTCTCTTGGGGAGGTTGGAGAAAAGCAAATGGGTGATATTGACAATGGTGTCAATAGTTGACATATAGCGCTCCAAGGTTTGTAAAGTGCTTTATATGTATGTGCTATCAACTGACTTTCACAGCAGCCCTATGAAGGAGGGGTTATTGTCCTCATTTTTCAGATGAAGAAACTGAGACTCAGTGAGATTAAGTAACTGATCCAGGGTCATATAGCTTGTATTTGAGGCGGGATTTGAACTCAGCTCTCCTCAACTCCAAATTTAGTACTCTGTGTGCTATGGCACACTTCCCATAGATCTAGGACCTGAAGAGACCCTAGTGGTCATTTAGTACAGTCGCTTTGTTTTAACAGATGAGAAAACTCGGATCTAGGGAAGAGGAAATTGACTAAGGTCACACAGCTTGCATCAGAGAGAATTCAACCATTCTTTACCTTTAGCCTTTCAATTTGGGTTACTAGACTTCAGGTGTTCGTATAGACAAAAGCTCTCTGTGGCATGGTAAAGTAGTAGAGGGGTATCAGAGTTAGTCAGGAGACCAGAGTTCAAGCCTAGATTCTTCTCATTACTAGTTATGGAACACAATCACTACTCTGAATGTGTTCATTTGTGAAAGGAGGATCATAATATAACTCTACAATTCCTGCACAGCATAGGTGCCTAATAAATTTTAGCCAAATTAATGCTTTGAAATTTGTAGTGCACTATATCAACGTGAGCCGTTTTTGAAGTCAAGAGAGAGGTCATTTGATGGATTTGGAGTTGGGTGCTGGGTTTGAATCTGACCTCCACAACTTATCTAGCTAAGTGTTCACCCTTAAGGAGTATACTTAGTCTGACTTGGACCTCACTTTTCTTAAACTATAAATAAAAAGGGAGGGGAGGGGGCAGTGTTATTAGATTAAATGACCTCTAGGAAGCCTCCCTTTTCTAGATGCTATGAATTATATAGCTCTTCCCAGATGGCCTGTGTTTATTGGAGGACAGAACAGGCTTGAAGGTAAGGTTTCACTGTGTTCTTGTATTAGAAGGTCCTTCTTTAATGCTAGCTTCCACTGGTGTGTTTTTATCATAATTTCTAATGTCCTAGAGACAAAATACATGCCCTGTTGAATATTTTCATGTTTTAATTTTGAATTCAGATCAGAAAATATTTATTAAATGCCTACAGATGCAGGGAGAAAAAAACTTTGGCTCCTTCCCCAAAAGAGCATCTATTCTACCCAAGGATAAGAGCCTGGCAGCAGAAAGGACTTTCTGCTCAGATAATTATCATATAAGATAGGAAGGGAAAGCAAAGGTCCAGGCAAGATGCTCTAGGAATATCTGAAAAAAGAGGAACACTTTTAGCTGAGATAATCAGAAGGTAACTTAGAGGGGGTGCCACTTGAGCTGACATATGAATGAAGATGAGGGATTCTTAACCATTTTGTATCCTGGACCCATTTGGTAGTCTGGTGATGCCTATGGATACCTTCTTGGAATAATGTTTTTACATGCATAAGATGAAATACACAGAATTATAAAGGAAACCAAGTTTATTGAAATACGATCACCAGAATATCTATACAAAAAAATCTATGAACCCAAGTCAAGAACACTTGATCTACAATTATGATAGACTTAGCTTTCTCAGTAATGCAAGGATCTAAGACAATTCCAAAAGATTCATGATGGAAAATGCTATCCACATCCAGAGAAAAGAACTATGGAATCTGAATGCAGATCGAAGCATACTACTTTTACTTTTTTTTTTTTTGTATAGTTTGTTCCTTTTGTTCCATTTCTTCTTTCACAACATGACTAATATGGAAATATGTTTTATATGATTGCACATATATAACCTATATCAAATTGCTTACTGTCTTAGGGAGAAGGGAGGGGAGAGACGGAAGGAGAGAAAATTGGAACTTGAAATCTTTTTAAAAAATGAATGTTAAAAATTATCTTTACATGTAATTGGAAAAAATAAAATGCCATTTAAAAATGAAGAAAAAAAAGAATACTTGAACTAAAGACAGAGAAGGAAAATGTACAATCCTGCGATGGTAAGGTTGGAGTGGTATACTTAGTAATCCAGTTTGGCAAGAACATAGAGTGTATGAAAGGAATAATGTGAAATAAAGCTGGAAGGGTAGGTTGGAATCAGACTGGAAAGGGCATTAAGTGCCAAGTTGAGCTTGTATTTTATATAAGAGGCAACAGGAAGTTATCAAAGGTGGCTTTTGAGCAGAAGAGTGGCATGGTCAAGCCCCTGTGCCTTAGGGAACTTATCTTATGTGTCGGATGTATTAGGCAAGAGGGATGCCAGAGAGACAGACAGACAGACAGACCAATGAGGAGATCATTGCATTAGCAGTGAAAAGGCCCTAAACCAGGGTGCCATTGGACACAATAGATGTGAGATGCTGTAGGATAAAAAGGACTTGGCAGCTTGAAGAGAAAGAAGGCAAGAGGCATGACCTACTGCTCTCTGGGGATGGTGAGAATGCCCAGAAGAAGGACGGCATTACCTCCTACTGAGGTAAGAAAGGAGAGAGTCAAAGAAAGCTCTCTTCTCAGAGACAACGTGATCTGTGACGCTGATATTAGGCTCAGGTATCCAATTTGCTTTACTGTCCATAGCAAATCCTGAGTAAAGGTCTAATTTCAGGATGTGCCCAGGAATATGTCTCTCCTCTACTGCAGGTAGATACTCCTTTCACTTAAGTGGCAGATATTTCTAGTACTTTTCCATTTGCATGGAAAATGTCAAATTATAATGTATCATTTTCATTTCCCCATGCTAACAATCCTTTCTTACAGTCATTAGCAGGAAAGCTCATCTCAGAAGTAATTTCCTGATCATCACATTTTTGAATATATATTTTTTTAATTTGCTACCCCTGCTGGTATGCCAGTTGGAGTCTGTGCTAATCCACTAGAGATTTCTCTGTTATTTCTCAGAGATTGATACAAGTCAGATCTTATGTCTGCTTTGATTTGGGGGCAGTGCATAGGAGGTTGGAATCATAGAACTGGAAGGGACTTCTGGGTAATTAACTCCAATAAACCCAGCAGATATAGACTTTAAAGTTGAAAGAGATTGTCATAAAAATAATCTGACGCAATGTTTCATCCTGCTTTTCTCAGCGTGAAGCAATAGAAAGACTTGGAGTCAGGAGTCAGGTGTCCTTGGGCAGCTTACTTGGCCTCTTTGAAACTCAGTTTCCCCATCTCTAAAATGGGGATATTTTTAGCGCTCCCATCCTGACAGAGTTGTTGTGAGTCAAATCTTTATAAATTGTAAAGCTCATTAGAAATATGAGTTGTGATAGTGCAGTAAATAGAGCACCAGCCCTGGAGTCAGGAGGACCTGAGTTCAAATCCGGCCTCAGACACCCAACACAAAAAATATTAGCTGTGTGACCTTGGGCAAGTCACTTAACCCCAATTGCCCTACCTTCCCCCCAAAAAAGCAAAAAGAAAGAAAGAAAGAAAGATGAGTTATTGTTACATAGTCATTGATGGGGGGTGGGGAGGGGTGAGAGCCATGGAATTAAGAGACTTGGATCAGAATCCTAGCTCTGATGTTTACTATGTAACCACTGGCAAATCATGGATCAACTTATGTCTTATGGGGCCAATACCTGCAATACTTATTTGCCTTAGAGGGTGGTTGTGGGAAAAAGTATTTGATAAACTTTAAAGTACTCTAATGATATATGGTTTTTTGGTTTTGTCCACACCTGTACTTTTACTGGTATAATAATACTGTGAGCTCCTGGGGAGTGGGGCTGTTTGTGTTTGCTTGGGATGTAGAATGGTACTGACACATAGTGAGCTTTCTATAAAGAATGTTTATTGAGTAATAATAATAAAAATAATGATAGACAACTAACATTTACGTAGCACTTTAAGGTTTCCAAAGCATTTTACACATTATTTTATCTGATCTTTAGAAGAACCCCTGGAAACAAAGGCTATTATTATTTCTATTTTATTGATCAAACAACTGAGTCTGACAGCTAAAGTGACTGGCCCAGAGTGTGTGTGTGTGTGTGTGTGTGTGTGTGTGTGTGTGTGTGTGAGGCAGGATTTGAACTCAAGTCTTCTTGACTTGTTCCCAGTGAAGAAACGTTATACTAAGGCAGATCAGCCACTTTTTTGCAACTTCGAGTCTTCTGGTTACCTGGGGTGCTGTGGTATTATTATAAATAACTATGGACTTTCTAGAACACATCAGGCGGGCATCTTACATGCCATCTCCACCCACTCTGGTGGTGATAGTGGTTGGTGGTGTTTTTCAGTCTTTCATTCTCAAAGAGGCCCAATGACATCATGAGGGTGATGTGTTGACTTGCTTGTGAATTGGGTTTAAATGAGGCAAAATTGTCATCAATTTCACTCACTCTTCTGGAGTCACCTAATGTCCAGTGGCAAGACAAAAGTCTGGATGACTGGTGATGGTCCTCTAAGGCTGTTGGGACAAACTTTTCATCCACCCATTCTACCACGGGGAACTCTTCACACACTTGGAGTAGACATCCCCCTAAATCACTAATGGACGACTGGACTTGGTTCAGGATGTAGTGGGTGACCTTGGCCTCTCTGAATTAAGATTTTTCGCAGGTCTCAGTCTGTCTGAGACAACCCAGTGACTAAGGACTAGGTAAGAACTGAGACAAAAGATGGCCCAGTTTACCATCACAAAACTATCAGTCTTAGGGAAGGTGAAGGAAGAACAACAACAAGTGCTATCATCCACTGTATCACACATGTGGGCATGTGCCAGCCTGAACCATCCACTATCACTTCTTTCTACTATCTTTATCCTCTAGTCTAAAATGGAGGATGTTAAGAAATCCACGTTGTGGATATCCCAAACACATGTGGAGAAACAGTAGACTGATGGATAGAATCATACACTGGACCTCAGTTTCTCAACTGTAAAATGAAGGAATTGGACTCAACGGTCTAAAAGAACCCTTCCAGCTCTAAATTTATGACCCAACCTGTTCTATCACTGCTTTGTCTCAGTGTCCTAGTTTTACAAAAAAACAGAGAAAATGATCTCTGACCTTCACTCCTTGGTAGGAATGTTGCAAAGACAAATGAGATTTATGAAAGCACTTGGCACACATTGGAGGAAAAGTGTGATATAAATGCAAGGTTTTTTTCCTGTGGAAAATATATTTCAGTGGGAGTTCCACTCCCTCCTTTCATGAGAAGTCCATGACTCAGTTCTGGAAATGAAACCTCTAGCTTTATTTTCCATGCTATGGAAAATAGATTACTTTCTCTCTCTCATATATGCATACAGGGAGGCAGGTTTGAGGAGGGTTTTCTTCCCCTTTCCAGGCACCTCTCTGCCACCCCCACTTAATTGCATTATTAACCTTGAGTAATAATAATAATAAAATAACTCACATTTATGTAGCACTTTAAGGCATACAAAGCACTTTTCCTCATATTAACCCAATGAGATTAAGTGACTTGTCCAGGATCATATATCTCCTAAGTGTCCCAGCTGGGATTTGAACTCTGGTCTGCTAACACATCAGTTGTTTTTTCCATCATACCAAGTTGTCCAAGTTACCATTTGCTTTTGTAGAGTAAGAGTTAAGGGGAATATATGTCAGAACCTTAGAACTGACTCAAACTACTTCTCTTGGAACATTTGTCCTTAAATTTAAACAGACCTGTTTCTAGCTTCTCTACTCTTCAGAAAATATGCGTGGTGTCCCTGAGTTGAAAGGGATGGTGAGGGTCAACTGGTCCAATCCAGACCTAAATGAGAATCCCACCTTACAGGATCTTTGACAGATGATCAGTTTCTGCTTAAAGACAGGATGTGATGGGGAGCCCACATGCTACTTTTGGGCAGAGCTGATTGTTGGAAAGCTTTTTCTTTTAACAAACCTAAATCTGATTACGTCCAGTCATTTTCTTTTTTCAGTTCTGTCCCCCACCCCACCCCCCAGGGTTCCCTCTTTCATGAGGCAGCCTATTAAATAAGGAAGAGGGAACATGGAGGAGGTAGGCACCTGCCTCTGTTACTGATTCCAAAATGGAGAGTTGTGGTGTCTGTGCTCTGCCCTGGCTCTTGATGCTACTCGGGTCACCCTCGTGATTCCTCTGCTCTTTGTTTATAAAACAGTAACACATTCGTGAAGTCCTTCTCATTCCCTGTAATGAGGTTAGAAATGACAAAGTTTGATGTAGGTCATTACCTGGACAGACTCAAACCCATTGACCTTTCTGGGCTCTTCATTGTTGTTTCCGGGGCTGGATGTGCCATATGCAATGGTTTGTCTGAAGCTTAGTTTCTTAGTAACAGGGAGTGGTTTGGAGAGGCAAGAATATGCCTTTTTTTTTTTTTGCATTCTATGTCTTCTATAATTTAAAAAAAATCTCTTGTTTTTGCATCACCTCCATCTCCCAGTGTAGTCTTCCCTTATTCCCCTCTGAGAGAATAATCAAAGAAAAAATGGTTTAACAAAACTAACCAGCATATCAGAAAAATCTGATGTTATTTGCATTGTTCCATACCTCTGGCCCCCCACCTCTACAGAGAAACAATGGGGAGGTGCTTTCTTGTATTCTTTATTTAGGACCATGCTTGATCATTTAAATTTCCCAGCATTTAGTTTTGATCTGCATTTTCCCTTAATTGGCATCATGGACTTTAGTGTTAGAGCCTGGGGGACCCTTAGAACTTAGAAATATCAGAGGCAAAAGGGATCCTGGAACATAGAATATTAACATTGGAAGAGATACAGATAGAATGTCTTAATTTTACAGAGAAGGAAACTGAGGCCGAGTGATTTACCCATGGTCTATGCATTTGATCCTCACAACAATGACATTATTTTTCTTAGAGATGGTGTTATTTTTATTCCCATTTTAAAGATGAGGAAACTGATGCTTATGGTTAAGTGATTTGCCCAGGGTAAGGGCAGCTAGATGGTACATGGATTGAGTGCCAGGCCTGAAGTCAGGAAGATTCATCTTTGTGAGTTCAAATCTGGCTTCAGATGCTTACTAGCTGTGTGACCCTGGGCAAGTTTCCTTAATTTCCTCATCTGTCAAATGTACTAGAAAAGAAAATGGCAAACCACACCAGTGTCTTTGCCAAGAAAACACCAAATGGGGTCACAAAGGATTAGAGTTAGACACAACCGAACATCAACATATATTAGTATCTGAAGCCAGATTCAAACTCAGGTATTCCTGATTCCCAATCCAGTGATAAGTTAGAGGAAGCACCAGAATTAGAGCCCAGACTTTTTAATGTAAAGTCTCCTCTCCTATATAGTACTTTTTGTATTAGAAAGGGCTTCTGCTGGATTCCCTCTCTTTGCATGACCACTCCATTCCCTTCTGGGGCCTGCCATTCTTCTTGAATACACTGAATAAAAAGAGACCATTTAAAAAAACATTGCCTTTGAAAATCTATCTCCATATCAAACAGAGAGCCTCATGAGGAGAGTCTAGAAACGGTCCAGGGGGGAGGAGAGCAGACCACCAGCTCCATTAGACTTAGAAACATAGCACCTTCCCCAAAGGAGGAAAACTCAGGTAGCATGAAAAATGGGGTGACATTTGCACCTAATTTTCCACCTGGCAAAATCCCGTGGCTGTGGGGAAGTCTGCACCCATGTCCTTTATTAACTAAAGGCCGAGTCATGATGAGTCCCTTGCCTCCCACCTCCCACCCCCAACATGGGCTAGGCCCAAACTGATAAGGAACATGCCATTTTGAGTCTTGTTTCTAAAACTAGCCACAAGAGAAATCCTAAGCATCATTTCTCCTGTCTTCTCAAGCAGTATGAGCAATGTGTCATGTTACCTATGAATGAGATGAAGCTTAACCCGGCTTGTCATCTTACAGGTCGGGCACTTGTTTCTCCTGCTCTGTGATAATGGGAGGCTTAGATTTCATACAGATAGTGTCAACAGCAGAAAGAAGATAGCACCTAATGGCTAATTCGATTTGAACATATGTTTCCACTCAATTTTGGCGACCTTTGTTGTTCCATCTGATATGGCTCTGTTTTCTGTGGCCTGGCATGACCACCACTATCCATTTGTCTTCCATATATTCCAGACCAAAGCCTTCAAAAGAGGCCAAGCACTTGGCAGAATTTTTCATACTTTTCCCCCATGAAACATTGTTAATGGATTTTTAAGAACCACAGTCATTCAAAAACCAAAAGGCTTATACTTTTAAGAGCTGGAAAGGACGTTATAGTCCATCAAGTCCAACCCCTTTCTTTTAGAGTTGAGGAAACTGAGGAATGGAAAAGTAGTGTACTTACCCAAGGTAAGTTAATAACTGGAATCAGTTAATAACTGGAATCAGAATTGGAACTTGAACCCAATTCCTCTGACAAGATCTGTGTTATGAGAATAAATCTGGATGGAATTGGTGCTGTTTCGACTTTTGTGGGTGGTGGTGTTCTCCATCCTTCTGTCCCTGTGGATGTTGTGGAGGTACCTGTGGGTTTTCCACAGCTGTGCCAGCAGAGCATGAGGGTCTAGCAGATCCTGCCAAGCAGGAGAGGCTTTCAATATGGTCCAGTAAAGGGCTATCTGTTAGCCAAGGGCCAACCTAAGTAGTTAGTCTCATCATCAGAAGTTTAGCCACCAGGGAATGAAGCTCTCTCTTTCTGTCTTTTTTTTTTTTTTTTGTGAGGAGAGTTTGTGGGTATTGGTTGAGGAGGCAACCACATGGAAAAAAAATTCATGGTGCCTTGAAACACTGAAGAATGGATTCCTTAAAAGACAGAAGATGACTGGGACCTAATGGGACAACAGGGAGTTATCTCTTGTGGATCAAATTTGATCAGGCTTTGTAAGGAAACTGAAACATAGGAGCAATTAATTTAAATACAAGTTCTACAGATCTAAGTGTTGATTATGTACAGAGTCAAAGACAGTGTGCTTTAGTAGGTAGTGAGTCAGACTAGTAGTAAGAGTTGAATTCAGCTTGTTACATTGGTTACATACACATACTCAGGGCCCCCAGGCAGTTCTCTAAGACTACATGGTGCAGAAGGGTCCATCTGCATTGGCCTATGGAATTTCCTATATGAAAGGAATCATAGACCCAACCACCTTCCCCACAAACTCCCCCCAAACCTCATTGCAGAGCAGCCATGGGCTGAGGTTGGCATAGAGATGAAAAATAAATAGGAAACAATCAGTCAATATGTATTAAGCACCTGCTATGTCCTAGTTAGTCTACTAAGCTCTAGGAATAAAAAAATAAAATAAAATAAATAAAAGCAAAAGATAGCTCCTGCCCTCAAGGAGTTTACAATCTAATAGCAGTTGGCTTCAGACTCAGAGTCTAAAGATTTGGGTTTTAGTCCTGGCTTCCAATACTTGCTAGATATGTGATCTCTGGCAAATTACCCCAAACCTTATAGACTTCACTTTCCTCCTTTGTAAAATGAGCAAGTTAGATTAACTGATCTCTAAGGCCCTTCCACTTCTATCATTGCATGAGAAACTTGTTGAAAACATAGATCCCTGCACCACCCCCATGGAACTTCTTGTCTCAAGAGAGAATATGAGTTTGGATTTGCAAAAACTATGTGTGTTTGTCAAGTTAGCAAGAATTTATTAAAGGCCTACCATATGTCTGCACTGTGCTAAACTGAGTAAGTGTGTGTGTGTGTGTGTGTGTGTGTGTGTGTGTGTGTGTGTGTGTGTGTGAGTGTGTGTGTATGGGGGGTGGTGTTTAAAAAGAAAGGCAAAAGATAGTTCTTGCCCTCAAGGAGCTCACAGTCCAGAGGGGGGAAGATAACATGCAAACAACTATATACGAATGATGATACACAAGATCTACATATACATGTGATATATATGAAATATAGATATAACAAATTGGGAGTTGTTTGTCCTTTGTTCTTGAAGAGGATCATGACATTGGGAAGATGAGGTTATGACTTTCAAGTAAATTGGATTTAAGTGAGGCAGGGCTGTGCAAAATCACCAGCCTCACTCTCTCCCTCAGCCATCTGGGTCCTGTGGCCAGATATAGATCAGGATGACTGGAAATGGCCCTGATGCAGTGGGAGGCCTCTCCTTCCCAGGTCTCAGGGGGCAGGCACTGGTGTGGGGGCTCCTTTCACAGATGCAGATATACCTCTCCCCCAACTCCCAAATCCACCATAGCTCAGTAGATGATTTTATTAGCTGATGGAACTAACAAAGAATGCATCTCCCAGTGGCCTGCCTTCTGGCAGGGAGCCTCCTCACACTTCTCTAGGCTGCTCCCCTGGCTGCAGATGCACAATCTGTCCTCAGACTCATCCTCAAAGTCTTTCCAGCTTGATAGGCCCTCACAGAGCTTGTACTTGGCTGGCATAGCTTTAGAGAATACAGGGTCACCCTTACACCACAGTGAGGCATCAGAGAGTGATTTGGGGAGAGAATGAGAATAGCATAAACATTAATTATTATAATACAGACTTGAACATGAACTGCTCACCAAAAAGGGGTGTAAATCAAATGATATTCTGTGTCCAATGAAGAAGAAAATCTTTTTCCAAAATGGGAGGGGGAGGCGCTTCGGTGCTAGGGAAGGCTTCCTGGAGGAGGTGACCTTTAAAGCAGACTCTGAAAGAAAGGTGGGGTCACAATGGGCTGTGGGGGGGTCAGGGAGGAGAGAAGGGCATTCCAGGAATTAGGAAGGGCGTGAACCCTGGTTGAACTCATTCTAAGCTGCCATTTGAACTTCTCAGAAACTCTCCAAGTTCAGACTTGGTACAGAAAAGAGGCAAAATGTGATGAGTTGTGGAATAATCATAATATCTCTCTATAGTACTTTAAAGTTTGCAAAGCACTTTCTTCCCAACAACTCTGGGAGCCAAGTAATTATTATTCCTATTTTACAGAGGAGCAAACGGAGGCTGAGGGAGGTCAAGTTGCTTGAGGTCCTGTGGATCATGTGTCAGAGATGGGAGTTCAATCTAGGCCTTCCTTGTCCTCTGTTAGATCTTTTATAGAACACTGGGGCACTCCCTCTCCCATCTCCGGGGGCCCACTTTCCCTCCCAGCCTCCCCCTCCTTTCGCTTCCACCTTCCCACCACCACCTTCCCCTCCTTTCCCTCCCACCCTCCCACCACCACCTTCCCCTCCTTTCCTTCCCACCCTCCCTTCCCCCCACAGCTACAAAGAAAACGGGGGAAATGAAACCTTTGTGTCCAGATGAGAAAATGATTCACATGCAGAGAAACCCCAAACTGCGAGGAGTCCCACCCAGTTTTCACTTGCCCTAGCTCCTCCTTAAGAAGGAAGGGTGTGCCTACATGGGCGATAACTAAATAAATAAATAGATGAAGTACTAGCCAGTTTCGGTCTTGGGGGTGTTATTATTTTTTAAATAAGCCCTTTCTTCACCTGCTAAGTGGCCACCAAAGTGCCCTAATCTCCCAGGCTGTGTCCCTTCCTATAGTCATTTACCCTTTTGGAAGACACTGGAGCCGGCTCTCAAAATCCTTGCCTGTGTCAGTCAAAAGCCAAGATAAACAGTGCCAAATGTCAGACAAACATGGAATCTGTTTCATAAGTGACTGCTCTGTCCAAATAGTTTGCATAATTGCAAGGCGAGGGGAACATCACAAAGGAAAATTAACTTGGGCTCCCTGCAGTTTATGAAACAGCTGCCCCAAAGGGAGGGGAGCTGGCTGATCTCCAGCACTTTCCCCTGGCCCTCCTGCACTGGGGAGGGAGGAGATGGGGTGCTTCCATGCACCCCTGGGGCTTTTTACTTATAGCACCTCCGTGTATAATGGCTTGGGTTCAGAACTTGGGCCTTATCAGAAGTGTAAAACCAATTTACAGGCTATTACTCAGTAGCCCTGGGTTCTGGTCTCACTCAATCAACAAGGCTTTATTAAACGGCTGCTACAATCCAGGTACTATGCTGGGAGCTGGGCACAAGCATGAAAGTGAAGAACAGTCCCATTTGGTCTTGTATGGGGAGGTGAAGGTGCCTAGCAGCCAATGTGGTCAAAGCGAGCAATTACTTCTGTGTGGCTCACAGATGGCAGAGGCTCAGGGGTTTTATTCTGAGACAGAAAAAGGGATCTAAATGTGCCAGTTTATAGTGAGCAAACCCCATGCACTTTTGAATACCCTAAGTCAAAGAAGCCCAAGCCCTGAGATTGGTCTTCACAGTTGGGGCCCACGGTCAGAGATACTCCTGAGTCACTCTAGCTGTCCCTAGCTGCATATAAGCCTCTTATTCCAAGTGAAGAAGCCTATCTAAATAGCTGTTTGGGGGATTATCTTCAATGATCTTTAGGGTCTTTCCCAGCTTTTCTAGTCTGTTCTATTCAACTTAACCATCATCTAAGAGTCTATGCCAGGAAAGGTACAGGGTACACAGAGTTACAAATATATGATCAGAAAAGGAGGGCAGCGGGTCATATACCAGATGAGAGCTTTTTTTTAAGGTTATTTTTTTGTTGTTTTATATTGCTTTCATTTCCAAATACTTCCTTCCCTTATTCCTTCTCTCCTGAGATCCATCTTTTATAACAAGAATAAGAAAAAAAAAGAGGGAGAAAAAAGCTCTAAAAAAAAAAAATTAACCAATACATCAATTGAACCTGGTGGGGTATACAATGTTTCACATCCATAGTCCCTCACTTTTGCCAAGAAGGGGGAGACATGAATTTTTCCTTCCTTGGGAACATGTTTGCTAATTATAGTTTCACAGTTCAGTTTCTCTGAGAGCTTCTTTTTTCTTTCTGTTTCCATTGTTGTTGAGTGTATAGCATTTTTCCTGGTTCTGCTTATTTCATCTTACCTCACTTAATATAAGTCTCCCTATGATCCTCTGCAATCTTTATAATTATCATTTTTTAGGAGTGGAAACATTACACTATATTCTTGTGCCACAATTTATTAGTCATTCCCCAGTCAATGGGGTTCTACTTTGTTTCCAGTTCTTTGCTGTTTCTATTGTTGACTTCCTTGAGGTATGTGCCTGACAGTAGGATCTATGGGGTGAAAGAGTATGGATGTTTTAACCACTGTCTATGGGTCAAGGGGCATGGATGTTTTAGTTACTATCTTAGCATAACTCCAAGTTGTTTTCCAGAAAGGTCATACTACTTCACAGCTCCACAGACAGTGTATTAATGTGTCTCTTGCATAATCTCTCCAACAGTGACTTCCCATCTTTTGATTTTGCTAATTTGGGTGTAAGGCAAAACTTTAGAGTTGTTTTGACTTTATTTCTCAAATCGTGTGTGATTTGGAGAATTCTTTCAAATGGTTGTTTGTAGTTTGCAATTCTTTTGAGAACTGTTTATCTTTTTTGACACCTTTTCCAGTGGGGCAGAATTGGCACTGAGGTAAGGTAAAAACAACAACAAAAAAAAGACTTAGAGAAAGACCTTTTTAAACTTGGGTAGGGATCTATAGCAGGCCTGCACCACATACGACCTGTGGCCCACTTGTGGCCTGCCAAAGGATTTTGGGTGGCTGACGAAAAATGTAGAGTTGCCACTGCACCCTTTCCTGTTTGTCACCTGGCTCATGGTAACCAACCATCATCAGGCTGTCTCTAGTCTCACCTATCTGTGGTCTGAAGAAGTTTAGCCTATTTTAGTTTTGGCCCCTCCCTACTGCCAAGTTGTGTAGGTCTGATCTATAGAGAATATGCGATGAGAATCGCTCTGGATGAGAAAGTATAGATGGGTTGAGATATGTACTGATGGAAGAAGTAGCTGCATCTATGAGGTCACATATCCATTTCAGTTCTGAAGTCTATGTAAGACACTGACCCAAGGTACTGGGGATAAAAGTTCTCAAAGAAACCAGATGTATTACATTCTATGTTCTAAGGTTCCCTTATACCCCAGCTTGGTCATTATATATTATGAAGTTCCTTTCACTTCTGAAATCTTCTGTTCTATGCTCTTCAATATTTTTAGGTCTTTTTCAGCTCTAACAGTCTCTTTTTAAAGATCCCTTGTATCATCTGGAATTTTGTTGGGTTTGCTGGGTATATCGTGAACAGTAGATGCCAGGGGAACCAAGGAGAAAAGTGCTGAGTTGATATGGTGTCCTTTCAGAGATGGAATTCTCCCATTAAAGACATTCTTACCATTGAGGGGGTGGGTTCCCTAGCCTAGGAATAGGAATGTGGGTAGAATTGGCTCCACCATGTCCGGGACCCAACAAAGGATAGTCTGATTAGGCTCTGAATGAAAGCTTATCTTGAGATGGATAAAAAGATTCAGACATGAATGGTGTTGTTGGACAAATTGGGGAGGGAATTGGAAAGGAAAATGATGGGGAAGAATTGTCATATAATAGAGAAGACAAAGAAGGGGAGAGTAGGTCTCCATAATTCATATCATGCTAACAATCTTTATCTTCTCAGATCCCGAGGCAGAAAGAGCGTATATTGTACTTAATCATTTGTTATGATTAAGTTTTATACCTGGGGTGGCTAGGTTGCGCAGTGAGTAGAGCACCAGCCCTGGAGTCAGAAGGACCTGAGTTCGGATGCAGCCTCAGACACTTAATACACACAAACAAAAACCTAGCTGTGTGACCTTGGGCAAGTTACTTAACCCCAATTGCCCTCCAAAAAAAAAAAAAGTTTTATACCAAATTGTCTAAGTTACCATTTGCTTTTGTAGAGTAAGAGTGCTTGCTCCAGATTCCAGAAATCCAACAGGGGGATCCATCCCTAGTTAAACCTATTCCTACTTAACTCTTTTCCCAAGGGTCTCTTGTTCTCAGGATTAACCTAAACAAATCAAGGCAGGCCACTCTTATAAAGCATTTTTACTTTTCTGAGACCTTTCAAAGATGCTTGGTCCAGTACAAGGCAGAATTTCAAATATCCAGAGAATCCTAAAGCAGAAAGGCCCTTCCCTATCAGTGAGCCCAGACCAAGTCCCACAGAACTGAAGTGATTTACCTAGAGTCTCACAGCTAGTAATTGGCAGAACTAGAAACAAACTCAGTGATTCTAACACTTAGTCAAATGCCATATCTACTACCCCAGATATTTTACCTTCAGCTCTTAACTAACATGGATCCTAAGATAAATGAAGGTAAGTGAAGGGAACCAAAGAAACATCACATCTCATACTATACTATAAAGCACAAGTTACAGTTTCTTGTACAGTTCTTTTCCTTCATCTTTGTGTCTCAAAATATTTGATTGTTGAATTCTCAAAGAAAAGGAAAACTAAATACCCCCAAAAAACCGAGGGGGAAAGGATGGAAATTTCTAATTAAAAACAGCCTATCTGGGCCCCCCTTCCCCCTTGACTGTGACATCAAAAACAGTCTCAGGACCCCTTGTGTTATGCAGGAATTCACCTTCCTCCAACAGCTTCTTTCAGGGAATGTAGCCTGGTCTTCTGCCCAGCTAACACACACACATACAGATACACACACGCCACACCATACCACACCATGCACACATACATACATACACATGCACACACAAGTCACAGTGGGACTTAAATAGTCTTTAATACCTTTGCCTTTAGTCTGGTTTATTTAACAGCTGAATTTTCTGCTGTTTCCAATTACGGCTATATATTGACCTCCCCAGATTCCCTGTGGGGGATGGCTTCTTGCTGAAATATGCTTGCTTTCAGAATGACTGATCATGGAGCTGAGTTTTCAGACAAAGTGTTCTGTAACAGAGAATTGAATTGAATTCTGCCTAATCCAAAGCTTCCTGCATCCACACCCATTTAATCTCTCTTTGTCACTGTCTGTCTCTGTTTCTTTCTGTCTGTCTCCTCTCTCCCACTCCCCTACTGGAGTCAGCATGGTATAGTGGAAAAATCCCTGCTTTGGGAGGGAAGACACTTGGACTCTAGTCCCAGTTTTACTATAAATTTGCCATGTGATCTTGGGTGAGCAAACTATGGGAGTCCTTTTCCTTCACTGTAAAATGGAGTTTGACTAAGTGATGTCTGGAAGGTCCTTAATTGACTGTTTTGTTGGGGGGTGACCCTTTTTCACAACCATCAGAATTACATGATTTTGGAGTGTGAAAGGCTCTCAGTGACTATATCATCATCTCATATCTGTAAAGAATCTCCTTCACACAACCAGCTTTTCCTTGAAGGCTTCCACTTTTTTTAGAGTGAGGTATCTGTCATTTCCAGAGGGAGCACATTTACTTTTGATTGTCCCTAATTGTTAGGAACTTTTTTCTTAGTTTAAACTTAAATTTTCCTCTTTGTAACTTTAACCCTTTGGGGCAAAGTAGAAAAAGTCGAATCCCTCTTTCATATGATGGCATATTAAGTATTTTAAGATAATCACCCAATTCCCTCTGAACCTACTCTAGGCTATCCACCCTGTTTCCTTCAAACAGTTATCTTATAGCATGAGTTTGACTATTATTGTTCCTCTTTTCCTACTCTCCAGTTTATCAGTGTCCTTTAAAAATTGTAATTTAAAATTTGTAACACCCTCCTCCTTATTCCTGGAAGCGATGCCTTTCTCAGGATGACCAAAGATCACATTTGGTTTTTTAGTTGCTCTTTCCCTTTTCATTTGCCTCAAACTGAGCTTGCAGTCCACTAAAACCCTCAAACCTTTTCAACCTCCTAGCTAATGGTGCCTGTCCCATCTCGTACTGGTGACATTGATTTCTTACACTCAAGAATGGCTTTTCATTTGTACCTTTTACATTTCTTACTAAATTTAGATCACTGTGCAAGATTTATTTCTTTATATCTTATTTACTTATTTCAAGATCTTTTTGGATTTCAATGACATCATCTAATGTGTTGCTATTCCTGCTAGTTTTGTATTCTCTAAAAGTTTGATAAGGATTCTACCATCCTTGACTGAAAGACACAGGTAAAAAAGTAAAACAGCATAGGGTCTAGTGCTGATCCCCTGGGTACTTCACTGGAGACCTCCTCCCATGTTCACTTTGAAGTATTAATGACTGTTCTCTTTAAATTTTAAAAATTTATTATTGAGAACTTGATTATCAAAGAATGAGAGGATTACATAAGAAACTGTGGAGTTCTGTTTGCTTTTTATAGATGTCTTAAATATATGTGTATATGTATCTATCTTATGTATATAGTTTAACAATGTAGTCGTGACTCATTTAACCAATTCCAACTTCATTTAACTTTATCATCTAGCCCATATCTCTCCAACTGTTTAATAACAACACCATGAGATAAATTATTAAACATTTGGTAAAAAAAAAATGTATTTGCTATTTCTGTCAAGAAATACAATATGGTTAGCCTGGCATGATCTGTTCTGGGTGAAACCATACTGATCTTTGTTCAAAGGGTTTGGATGGATCTTTTCTAGATGCTCATTAGTTATCTCCCTCTCTTTTTCTCTCTGTTTCTGTCTCTCTGTCTCTCTTTTAGTAATACTCATTTTCTTTGAGTTCCAAATCCTCTCTCTCCCTCCAACCCCTCCCCCAGTCATTGAGAAAGCAAGCAATATGATACCCATTATTACATGTGAAGTCATGCAAAACATATTTCCATATTAGCCATGCAGCAAAAAAATATCAAGAAAATAAATATTTCTCTCCATTCTATTTTTTTCTATTTATCCTTTTCTCTCTCTCTTTTTTATCCTGTCCTCCTCAAAGGTCTGTTTTGCTTTTTCCCACTGCCTGATTTAATTTGCCCTCTCTTTTATCATCTCCCACCATTTTTCTTTTTTTTATTTTTTAAAGCAATTGGGGTTAAGTAACTTGCTCAAGGTTACACAGCTAGTCATTATTTATGTGTGGGTGCTCATTTTCTGAGGCCAGATTCAATCCTGGGTCATCCCAACTCCAAGGCCAGCACTCTTACTCACTGTGCCACCTAGCCGCCCCCCACCATTTTTCTTAACCCCATCCCCTCCTTTCCTATTGGATATGATAGATTTGTGTGTGTGTGTGTATAAAATGTATATGTATGTATATGTATATGTATATGTATGTATGTATGTATGTATATATGTATGTATATTCCCCCCCTTTTAGAACCAATTCAGAATAGAATGATATTCAAACATTGTTTGCTCCCTCCCATTTCCCTCTCAACTCTAAAAACTCTTCCTTGTGTACTTCTTTAATGTGAAATAATTTTTCCCATTCTTCTTCCTTCCTCCTTTCCCCAACTCTTTCTCACCTCTCTATTCTTAACGTAGATTCCTTCTAACTATCCTAAAAATAATAAAGATCTTAGGAATTGCATGTATCATCTTCTCATACAGGAATGTAAACAGTTTAACCTTATTAAGTCTCTTATGGTTTCTCTTTCCTATTTCCCTTTTTATGCTTATCTTGAGTCTTCTACTTGAAAGTCAAATTTTCTATTTAGCTCTGGTCTTTTTATTAAGAATGTTTGAGGGGCGGCTAGGTGGCGCAGTGAATAGAGCGCTGGCCCTGGAATTAGAAGGCCCTGAGTTCGGAGCCGGCCTCTGACACTTAATCCATATGAACAAAAAAACCTAGCCATGTAACCTTGGGCAAGTTACTTAACCCCAATTGCCCTAAAGGGGCGGCTAGGTGGCGCAGTGAGTAAGAGAGCCGGCCTCGGAGTTTGGATGACCCGAGATCAGATCCGGCCTCAGAAAATGAGCACCCACGCATAAATAATGACTAGCTGTGTAACCTTGAGCAAGTTACTTAACCCCAATTGCTTTAAAAAAAAAAAAAAAAGAATGTTTGAAAGTCTTCTATTTCATTAAATATTCTTTTTTTTTTCTTTACTGTTTTGCTGGGTAGGTTATTCTTGGTTGTAATCCTAGTTTCTTTACCTTCTGGAATGTCCTAATTCAAGCCTTCTGGTCCTTTATGATTGGTAGCTACTAAACCTGAATGATAATGACTGTGGCTTCATGATATTTGAATGGCTATTTCTGGCTGCTTGAAGTATTTTCTCTTTGACCTGGGAGTTCTGGAATCTGGCTATCATTTTTTTGGAAGTTTTCATTTTAGGATTTCTTTCAGGAGGCGATTGATAGATTCTTTCAGTTTTTATTTTGATCTCTGGTTTGAAGATATCCACATAGTTTTTCTTTGTAATTTCTCGAAATCTGATGTCTAGGCTGTGTTTTTTTTTTTTTATCATGGCTTTTAAGTAGTCCAAAATTTTTTTAAATGATCTTTCCTTGATCTATTTTTTAGGTCAGTTATTTTCGAGGTGATATAGTTCATATTTTCTTCTATTTTTTTTCATTCTATTGACTTTGTTTTATTGTTTCTTGATGTCTTGTGAAGTTTCATGAGTTTTCACTTGCCCAATTCTAATTTTTAAGGAGTTATTTTCCTCAGTGAGTTTTGTATCTCTTTTTCCATTTGGCCGATTCTGCTTTTTAAGGAGTTATTTCCTTCAGTCAGGTTTTGTACATCTTTTACCATTTGACTAATTCTGTTTTTAAAGGAGCTGTTTTCTTCAACAATTTTTCCTGTAGTACTTTAATTACTTTCCCCAATTTTTCCCCTACTGCTCTTATTGATTATTTTAGCCTTTTTTTTTTTTTTGGAGGTGGGGAGAGGGCAGGGCAATTGGGGTTAAGTGACTTGCCCAAGGTCACATGGCTAGTAAGTGTTACATGTCTGAAGCCGGATTTGAACTCAGGTACTCCTGATTCCAGGGCCAGTGCTCTATTCACCCTCTTATTGATGTAAAAAAAATTTTTTTTGCAGTTAAAAAAAATGTATTTAGCTCTTTTGGGAAATCTTGTTGGATTTGTGTCCAATCTGCATTTTTCTTTGATATTTTTTGCTTGTAGAAGCTTTCATGTCATTTTTTTTCCTTCTGAGTTTATGTCTTGTAGCTTTTTTATATTTAGGTTCCTTTTTTATTGTTGTTTGTTCATTTTCCCCAGACTATTTCTTTACTTTGAATTTTGTGTTACAGTTGGGCTCTGCTCACCTGTGGGAGGGGTATGTGGTGGAGGGCAATCACTATCTCAAACTTCAAGCTTTTTTACCACTCTATTTTCACAGCTAGTTGGGGTGGGGGAAGGGGATGTATAACTTTTCAGTACTTCCAGATGGTGTGATCAGGGAGAAATGAAGTCACTGCTCTCCTGGTCTGTATTCTGCTTTGTATCCAGGAATGATTCCTGCTGCTTTGCAACTACAAAGTTCTAGCATTAATGCATCTCTCTGCCCTGGAACTGTAGCCTAAAACTGAATAATGGGCAATGGATTTGACAAATGGCACTTGATCCTGCACCCAGTGACCATATAAGGATCCCCTTTAATTTTTTTCTGACCATTTCTGATTAGTGAGAGCTCCTGAAACTGCTGCTATCATTGCCCCAGGAGCCTTCAAGGCCCACCTAGTGCTGCCACTGTGCTGTACTCTGGGCCATCTCCAATGCCACAGACCTTTCCTTCTAACTCCCTAAATTGTCTTGGGCTGAAAAATTAACCTTTTGTAATGTTTTTGTTGGTTATGCTGCTCCATAACTTGATTTTGTACATTATTTTAAAGTTGTTTGAAGGGAAAAGTTGGAAGAATTCAAGCAGAATCTTCTCTCTATTCCACCATCTTGGCTTCCCATTAACTATCTCATTAATAATCCATTCTGACAGGAATTGAAATTAAGTTCTCTGGCCTGTATATAGTTTGTAGATTCTAATCTCTTACCTTAGAAAATCAGGCTATTTGCCCTTCTCCAATTGTATGGCACTTGTGCCATGCTCCATGGTCTTTCATGCAAATCTGACAGTGGTTTAGTCATCTCATTTGCTGATTCATTCAGAAGATGTAATTTATCTAAGCCAGGTGACCTGAATTCATCAATGGAAGTTAAGCCCTCTCTCACCATCTTCCTTATTTTGGATATTAACTCCCTATCCTTTTTTGTTCTGTCCTTTCCAGTCCAAAGATTTTTCTCCTTGACAGAGAAGACTGAATCAAAATAAGAGTCAAGCAGCTCTGCCTTCTTTCTGCTGTCATTCATTATTGTCCCATCCACTCTGAACCATGGTCCTAGACCTTCTTTGACCCTCTTCTCTTCCCCAGGACATCTTTAAAACCTTTTATTATTGTCCTTGGGGCAGCTAGGTGGCACAGTGTGGAGTGCTGGTCTTGGAGACAGGAAGGCCTGGGTTCAAATTCACCCTCAGACCCTAGCTATGTTACCAAGGGCAAGTCACTTAACTCTTCCTCGATTTCATTATCTGTAAAATATGCTACAGAAGGAAATGGCAAATCATTCCAGTATATTTTCCAAGAAAATCCCAAATGGGGACATGATTGAAATGACTAAACATCATTGTCCTCACCTTTCCTTACCAACCTCAATTTATTCAGAGCTTTAGGACTTTTGTCATTATTTTTATAGGATCATGTTATGCTTTTGTATTAATCTCTTTTCTGCCCTTGCTTCCATCTTCTGTACACATATTGTTTAAAAAGATAACAACAACAACAACAACAACAACAAAGTTGATAATAATCTCCAAAGTGATCAAAGGAAGGGAAAAGGACCATGTGCACAAAAATGGTTATTGTAGCTAGTGTGTGTGTGTGTGTGTGTGTGTGGTAATAAGATCTAGAAACTGAGTGTGTCTATCAATTAGGAGATGGCTAAACAAGTTATGGTGTGTGAATGGGATGGAACACTATTCTACTGTAAGATATGATTAAAGGGTTTCAGAGAAACTTGGGAAGACTTATTTGAACTCATATAAAATGAAGTGAGTGAAATCAGGAGAATAATTTATACAAAGACAAACAATTTTGCAAGACTTATTCTTCATGATTCCAGAGGACTGAAGACAAAGAATGCTACCTGCCTCCTGACAAAGGAGTGATGGACTCAGGTCCAGAATAAGGCATGTGTTTTGGGGGCATGACCAATATAGGAATTTGTTTTACTTGATTATGCACATTTATTACAATAGTTTTATTTTTCTTTTTTCTAATGGGAGGGAAGAAAATGTTGATCTTCCTGACTCCAGGTCTAGTGCTCTCTCCACTGTGCTCATTGAAGATGCTGTAGAGAGCATTACTGCATTGGAAGAAGTTGGACCAAATAGCTTTTGATTTCCTCTCCAATTCTACCTCTTCTTCCCTGTCCCCTAGGGTATGATGAAAATTATTTTCTACTCTTTAAGCCTTTATATTTTGTTGTCCTGCAAGTCTTTTGGTCAGATTTCTGATTAATATCATTCCCTCTTCCCCTTTTGTTACTTTTCTTGGGATCAGTGATGCTCACTACCTATGTGACTTTCAGCAATCTGCTTAACCTCAGTGGGCTTTATTTTTTCCATCTGCACAATGAAAGGCTTGAACAAATTGTATGCTGAGGTCCCTTCCAGCTCCAAGCCTAGGATCCTAAGCAGAGAAGATGTGGGATTTAGAGCCAAAAGACTTGAGTTTGGGCCCCAACTTTGGGCAAGCCTTGACACTGTGCTGAACTGAGCCTCGATCTCTTCCTTGATCAAGTGAAGGGTTGAAGTAGAAGATCTTTAAGGTTCCTTCCAAGATCTAAACCCTATGGCTCTAAGATTCCTGGGACCATGCTGTGATTGATCAGGGCTTATGGACTCAGGAGGTATTCTCAGGGTCTATCTGATTATTTTGGTCTGGCCCTGCCTACCCACTCACTTGCAAAGGTTAAGTGTGCTCTTCAGTCACCCTGACATGTTCTCTCAGCAATGGATCAATGAACAAATAATCAATGATGGGTGTTTTTGTCCAATCTCGGATCCCCGCCCCTCCTTAGGCCATAGGACATTTTATAGACAAGCTGCCAAGTTCTCTGAACACTCATGCAGTCTCTGCTGCAGACCCCTGCAGGACAATTTCAAACCTCTCAGCAACCCTGATTCCTCAGGAGCCACTAATGGATATGGGGAACAAGCATGGATTGGATGCCGTCCACTTAAGAGGCAGAAATAGAATGTTTGAAAGGCAGAAGGGAGCAATCGTTAACCTTGCAGATGACATTTGCCTCTCGGGAGGATGGAAAACAATGACTTTAAACGCATCCTTGTCATCCCCTTGGCAGCAGATTTTGGCAAATGCCTGATGCTGGTCAAAACTCTGGATTGTAGCTTAAAAGGCAACCATTTCCAAAGGGACAATTATTAAGTGGTAGGGCTGAAGCTAAGGATAGGGGAGGGGAGTTATTGGTAGGCCAAAGGAAAAAAAATGCTCATGTACAAAAAATAGGGGAGAAGGTAGACAAGTTAGCATGCCTCCCTATCCAAGTAAGGCTGAGAGGACAGCGTAGCTAAGCATTGTCACTGGAAAGAAAAGATGAATGTGATTGTTGAGGCACTTGGCTCCTAGACTCAGAAAAGAGTGTTTGGAAGAGAAAAGGACTTAAATTAGATCCAAGGTCTTTAACCTGAAATTTAAGGCCCTCCACAATCTGTTCCCCACCTATCCGTCCAAGCTTGTCTCCCACAGATAGATGCATGTACTCACGTCCTCTAAAGACATGTGCTGCTTTCCTGCTTCTGGGAATCTGCTGCCTTGTGCCATCTATTCTTGAATACTATTCTCTTCCCCATCACCATTTTTCTAAAATCTTTGAGGATCAGCTCAAGTCCCACCCCCTAAATGAAGCCTTCCCTGACCACTCAGTTCAACTCAGTTTCCCAATCTGCAAATGATAATCTTGCAGAGTTAGCAGTTGAAGTATAATTATTCCCATTTTACAGATGAGGAAATTGTCTCAGGGAGAATAAGTGGACTTATTTATAAATAGTGTTCTTCATTTGCAAAATGAGGAGTTAGAATCTGGAAATCTCTAAATCTTGGAGACACTGAGATCTTCTATCTCAAAAGTACCAGGAATAGATGTGAAATTCCGACCCTGCATTTAGAAAAGAAAGGCTGGAAAAGAACTGGTTTATATGGAATTTCAGGTCTGGCATGAGAGAGAGTTTAGCTTCTCTAGTACACAGGGAGCCAAGTCTATTAATGCTGGTTAAAAAAAAAATTGGGAAAAAATGCACTAACCCAAGATACCCAAGAGACCAGGGAAGCAGAAGGATAGAAACACAGCAAAGAGACTCCAGTCTGAGACTGGGACCTGATTGCTTTATTTCCTGAATGGGATCTGCTAAATGCTGCCCAGAAGATATATGAAGGACGGCTATGATGAGCTGCTCATAACAAAGAAGCAGAAATGGAAAGAGAGATAGCACTAATACTAATTAAATAATAGTAACTCACATTTATGAAGCAGTGCAAGGATGCAAAGCTCTTTACAGATATTATTTCATAGCCTTATAGCAGTACCATGAGGTAGGTGCCATTATAGTCTACATTTTGTAAATTGGCAAACTGAGGGTTCGGTGGGGGTGCTTAGAAGAGGTGAGAATAGTTTGGGGGTCCCCAAAAGAGAGAGATGCTATTCTAGCTCTAACACATACTAGCTATGGGACTAGAGAAAGTCACTTAGAGTCTCACTTTCATAACCTATAAAATGAAAATCGTTATGCTTGTAAGATTATTGGGAGAAAAGTGCTCCGTAAATCTTCAAATGCTTTAACGAGTTAATATCATCCTTTGTGTTGTTCTGATAGGGATCACAGAATCCCAGCATACAACTACAGTTGTAAAGGACCTTAGCAGTCATTTGGTCCAAACTTTCTTTTACAAGGAGGATTGTGAAATGGTTATTGTTTGGTGCCCAAAGGGATGAAATGATTTGCACAAAGTCATGCAGCCATTTACTGGAAATGGCAGAATTATATGAAAAACTTATAAACGTGACCCTGACCTGGGAAGGGTTACTTCACTTATTTAGCAAAGATATTCACAAAGACTCCGAACTATTACCAGGGCTGTTTACTGTTATGGACCATTAGGCTTCAAATTGGCCTGAACTAGTTGTCTTCAACACATAGGATTCAGGGCTGGTGAGGACTTTAAAAATCACATAATCCAAGGGGTTCTTAACCTTTTTGTGGCATAAACTGACCCCTTGGGCAGGTTCATGAAGCCTGTGGACCCGTTATTAGGATAATGATGTTCTTAAATAATTGGAAGAAATGTGTCATTTCAATTAGGGGATAGTAAAAATGCCGATGTAACTTTCCCCCCACCTCCACATTCATAGACCCCCCTTTAATTTATCCATGGACTGGTTCATGGATCCCAGGTTAAGAAGCCCTGACCTAGTCCAGTCCTTTTCTTTCCCGGGAGCAGACTGAGGGCCTGAGAGGCCATCTTGCCCCAAACATATAACTGGCAGATAAAATGACAAACCACTCCAGCATCTTTGCCAAGAAAACCCCAAAGAGTCAGACATCACTGCAAATGACTGAACAGCAAGTAGAGTCGGAATCTGAACCCAGAACACCTGAGCTCCAAATTTAGGGCATTATGTCACCCAGCTGAATTCAATTAAACACATACTTATTAAGGGTTTGCTATGTGCCTAGCCTTGTGCTGTGGGTGTCTTCCCCTTGAGTAGCTGGCATATGGTGAGCATTTTGGTGCCTGTATCATGGTATTGTAAGATCATAAATTTGGAGTTGAAAAGGCCTTAGAAGCTATCAAGTCCTAGCCCCTTATTTTACAGACAATGACAAAGCTGACAGAGCGAGGGCTTGAACCCTGGTCTCCTGACTCCAAAGCCAGTGATCTTCCCGCTCTCCTAGCTTTTTGTATCATTCCTCATGTCCTTATAGAGTCCACACATACTGAGGGTACATCTGTGTAGGGAGCATGCAATGATCACGCCATTATGGGAGATGTAGTCTAGTCTATTCTGCCTAAATTGTCCCTGCTAAGCTTGCTCTCTATTCCCATCCCTGGTGTGTGGAGGCCACTCTACAAGAACAAAGTGCTTTGTGAGATCACACAAACCAAAGACTATGGATGTTTCTTTAAAAAATTAATTCCCTACACTCCTCACCTATAAGTAATAAGAAGAGAAAAAGAGGACCTCAGCGTCAAGAGGGGAGAGGAACAGAGACGTTGGGACAGGAAAATATCAAGGTAAATTATCACTGAGAAAAAGCATTACCAATTACAAAGTCTAGTTTTGGTCAGATTGGCAATTTTGGTCTGTTGTCTAATGTCAAATACATGGTAGAAAGGAAGCCCTGGAAACTTTTTGAAGCTTTCCTTCCCTGAGCAGGTGTGCATGTCCACACAAAGCCAAGTAGCTGCCCAGGGCATTCATCCTTCATCATTTAATAAGCATTTCTGAAGTATCTTCTACAAGCAATCAACTGTGATGGGCATTAGGGGATGGTGGAAAGAAAGAAAGAAAGAAAGAAAGAAAGAAAGAAAGAAAGAAAGAAAGAAAGAAAGAAAGAAAGAGAAAGAAAGAAAGAAAGAGAAAGAAAGAAAGAGAAAGAAAGAAAGAAGAAAGAGAAAGAAAGAAAGAAAGAAAGAGAAAGAAAGAAAGAAAGAGAAAGAAAGAGAAAGAAAGAGAAAGAAAGAAAGAGAAAGAAAGAAAGAAAGAGAAAGAAAGAAAGATAGAAACTTTCTTCTTCCCAAAGTTCCTCACTCAACCCAAATAATCTTCCAATTAGTGAATAGAATTGATGAACTTTAAAATGCTTATAAAAGGTGGTCTATACCCTGTGATCTCTTTATCAGAGTGGTTCTTAACCTTAGCAGAGTAGTTCATGGAACCCCTTTGGTAGTCTAGTAAAGCATATGAACCCCTTCTCAGAATAAGATTTTTAAATGCATAAAATAAAATGTATAGGATTACAAAGGAAACCAATTATATTGAAATATAATTTACATATATAAAACCTTATATATAGGTATAAAACTTTATGTATATGTGTATATATATACACACATAGAAGTTAAGAGGAACAAAGGCATTAGACAGTGAAACATCAAGATAAAATTATAAATGGGAAAACTATATATATATAATATAGTTGGTTGATATATAGAAATCAGATACATACATATATAGCTATGCCTATAATCATGTATATATATATATATATATATATATATATATATGCATATCTGTATCTATCTATCCAGAGTGTGTTCATGGACCCAGGTTAAGAACTTCTGTCATAATGAATCCCTCACTATGAAGTGTCAGCTTCTTGGAATCAAGAATGAAACCAGTGTGATTGTCCTAGAACATCAGTCATACCCATTGGGCCAATGCATAAACTAGTAGTTTTTCCATATGGGAGCTGGGTCCAAACCAGTGGTGGAAAATTTCAGTTCTGGAGTAGAGGTTTAAACTTGAGCAAAGCCCCAGAGATGGACTTACTTCGGGGAGAAGACAAAGCTTTTTTTCCTTCTTCCCTCTCTCTTTCCCTTTCTCCCTCCCTCTCTTCCTTCTTTTCTTTTTCATTTTCTTTCTCTTGCTCTCTTTCTCTTTCCCTCCTTTCTTTTCCCTCCCTTCCTTCCTTCCTTCCACAAAGGGTGAAAAAGGACTTCTAATAACTAGAAGCTATGAGTGTACCCTTTGGCCACATATGCTCCTCAAATCTGAGCCCACTCTCTTCACAAAATTTACATTGCCCTCGAGAACCAAGTGTTTTTGTATGCTACTTTAGTAAATATCCTTTTCCAAAAGCGGATTGAGGCTGCTGGCTGATAAGCAATGGAAGGCACACTGGTGGGGTCCTGAGAGTGATAATACTAGAAAATCTTAGTTCCTTTGGATTGCTTTTAGAACCATTAGGGAAGAACTATTCAGTATCACTCCAGGAACTCAGTCCACCAATGCAAATGGGGGTAGTACCAAATACGGTGCTACACAAAGATGAATCGTGATTCACAGTGTAGTATTGTAGAAAGCATGTTGGGTTTGAAGTCAGAGAATGTGAGTTTGAGTTTTAGTTATTCTTACTATCTGTGTGCTCTTGGATAAGTCATTTTATTTCCCTTGATCTCAGTTTCCTCCTTTGTAAAATGAGGTTAGGTTAGATCTTTTGGCCCTAAGTACAATGATACTCTAAGTATCTTGGCCTCCCATGTTCAAGAAGTTCACAATCTTTACTGAAGCAGTAGAAGATAGGGAATGAGACATCTAGAGAAATTATTTTGATATCTAAATGTACAGAAGAGGATCAAATGAATTGCTTGGAGAGTTTCCAGAATTTAAAGATCACTTCTAATTGGAGAGCTGAGGGAGATCTGATCATGGAAGATACGGCTCCTCTGGGTAGTCGTCTTAAAATGGCTGCAAGGTAGGGGAAGCATTTTAGGGATGGGGAGGAAATACAAACTACCCAAAGAAGCTGTGATTTTGTCAGTTTGGCTATTTCCTAAAATAAATTCTAGGGAATTGCTTGAGGCACAGAGAAATTAGGTGACTTTCCCAGGGTCACAGAGCCAATGGCAGATCAGATTCGAACTCTACCTGAGCCTTTCTTCTTGACTCCATGCCCAACATTGTGGCCATTATGTGAGGCTGCCTTTGTGGATCAAATACAATGGAGGCACAAAATGTTTTGGGGACTGGGGGAAGGTTCAGCTTGGTAAGATCACAGAGGGGCACAATCACAGAGGTGCTGGTAAAGCTGAGAAGGTAAACGAGAATACTTTTGTCACTTGGATGGATGAATAAAGGAATGAAAAGCACTGTGAAGAACTCTCTGCAAGAGACTGGGTATACAAATAAAAAACTGACAGACCTTGTTATCAAGAAATTTGCATTCTAGTAGATGGAGCTAGAACTCCAAAGACAGTGGTCATCAGGGAAGGGTACTTTGGTTTGGGAAGACACAGAGAGAATAAATGGAGCCAATAGGGGAGTCGATTGATTTACACTTTCCAGAAGCAGTGATAGCACTGATCTGATTACTGTCCGAAGACAAATGTGGGTTATGTTCCTGGCAGCAGAGTGGTTAGTCCAGAGATGACTAGGGTATGTGAAGTGTGGCCTGGAGCCAGCTAGGGCCCATAGCAGGCCATATGTTTGCTCTAGCTAGCATGGTCCCAGGGCAATGGTTCCAAAGCTGAGACCTTTCCCTCATGTCACAGAATTAGCTAACTTCAAAGATCTCAACATGATCTCAGGACACAGGGTGTCAGAGCTGGAGGGGACTTTATTATGTAGAATATCAGAACCAGAAGGAACCTCAGTACATAGAAAGCCAGAGGGTGAAAAAAAAAAACAAACCAACTTTTGAACCAAGAGACCTTAGAAACCAGAATATTAGAGCTGAAAGGGATCTTTGACCTTGTACTATAGAATTTGAATTCTGGAAAGGACCTTGTATGAAGGCCAAATCTGTCCCATTGCCTGTTTTTGTATGGCTCTCTACTTAAGAATGCTTTTTTACATTTTGAAATACAATAAAACTTTATTTAAAAATCTATAAACCATTCTTAAAGTTCCTGAGAGCATAAAAGCAGGTGACTGCTGAGGATATAGTTTTCTGACCCTTGATCTAGTTCCACTCCCCTCCCCTATTTAATGGATGGTGAAACTGAGGCTCAAAGACATGAAGTGACTTGCCTGGGTTTAAACAATATTAAATGTTAGCCACAGAATCTGAACCCAGGTCCTCTGGCTCTAGGTCTGTGTCATCTGCCTCATGTCTCCTTAATAAAACAATTCTATGAACCCTAGATAAAGCTGAAGGAGCTTTGCCACAAGGAGACAGCCAGCAGCAGGGGTCAGCTAGATGTCCTCTCTGCTGAGGAAATCTTCATTTAACCTTCAGGGCTGGAGAGGGAAATTGTGTTAGAAAGGGAAAGACAGGATTCTGTTTACTTTTCTTTCCTGGCCCTAACCCCAGTATCTACTTTCCCCAGAAATAAGCTCTCCCATTGTGCTCTGGGCCCCATTAGAGTCCAGCACTGTGGCTGCAGGGGCAGTTGCACCAGGGAGCTAAGGCATCTGGTCTCAGATGCATTCCTATACTCCCCTGCCTTGCCTGGTTCTTTGTCTGCATGCTTATTTTTTTTCTTTGAAAACAAATCCAATCAGGAAGAATTCTATGAGACTTACACCTCCAGTGGATAAGTTCCAGCCCTGCTGTTCTCATTTGGATTCATGACCACAGCTGACACCCCTGGGTTGTTAGGATTGGAGACTTTCAGAATGAGGGAAAGGCACAAAATCATGGAAACACAGACTTTAGAAATGGATAAGAACCTTCCACATAGAAGGCAGAGTGTTAGAAATGGTAGGACCTTAATGTTGTAGTCAAAGATCCTCAGAAGGTCTACTATGACATCAGCCTGGGCACTCCCTCTAATGACCCAGCAATCAACTAACAAGTATTTATTAAGCACCTACTGTGTACTAGGTATTGGGGAGAAAAAGGCAAAAGAAACAGTTCATGTTCTGGAGTTTACGTTCTAATAGAGGAGAAATGCACATGTATAAATATGCATGCAGAAAAATACATACATGGCACTTTCTCTGGGCTACTTCACCAAGTTATGTTTGTACTCATAAATTAGGGCCCCAAAGCAACTGTAGCCCCAGATTCTAAGTGAAATCCTATGGGTCTTACTACTAACACAAGGTTGTGGTTGTTTGTCCTTTGTTCTTGAAGAGGACCATGACATCATGGAGGTAAATGACATGACATTCAGGTGAGTTGGATTTAAGTGAGGGAGGGCTGTGCAAAGTCACCAGCCTCACTTTCACCTCTGGTATCATCTGGGTGCATTGGTGAGATATATATCAGGATGACTAGAGATGGCTCCCACTAACACTGTATATAGCTTGTGAGCCCCCTACCAGTGTGCTTACCATTAACAATGAGCCAGTAGGTGCAATTAGCTCTCTTAGCAAAGGTATTTACTAAGATGACATAATAAAAAACAATATCTATAAAACAATCCTTGTCCTCCCCCTAGAATACTAGGTCATACTCTCTCAGAAAAACATGCAGTATCTGTGGAAGTGTGGGCTCAAATGAAAAGAACAGTAATGAGACATACAGGAGAGGATACGTGGAGGGCCTGGAAATGCTCGCTCTCTTTGCCAAGTCCTCATGTAGATTCCCTCATGTGCAGTGATTTTGCTGGGTAGGTTGCTTAGCTGAGTCCTCAGGTCTATTCTTCTCTATGGCTCTTTTCTCTGCTTCCAGGAGTCTCATTTCTCTAAGTTGTTGCTCCCTTGAGTTAGTGCTTTTCCATCTTTCTGGAGTGTGTCTTCATTCCTCCACTTGTACCTTGAACTCTTCTGAAGTGAAGAGGTCTTGCATTGCCTTGACAGCTGTCTTCCTCTAGGTAACTTGCTTCTAATGCTGTAGTCCAAATTGGAGAAGAGACAGAAATCTTGTTCTCCTTCTCCCTCTCCTCCACAAAGGACTCCCAAGCTGCTGTCATTCTCTCATACCCTATAAAACTTAACTATTTCAGGTCCAAGAACTGTGGCTAATCTGTTGTTTAGCCCATCAAGACGTTCCCTTCTAATTCCCTTGAAATTTCTTTGTCTCTCATAAAGACATGGCTGTAATTTTACAGTTAGTTTAAGACCTTGTTATCTTATTAAAACCTCATTATCTGTGACAAAATCCTCTGACTGCTTCAACTGACTTGGTGAAAGATAATTGCATTTCCCCCACTTCCTTACACATAAATATAAGATAGTTTTAAAGGGAAAAGAATTAGCAACTGAAAGGAGCTAGAAAAGCCTCATGTAGAAGATGACACAGAGCCAAGCTTTGAAGGAAATGCTAATTTGAAGGGATTCTGAGAGGTGGGTTTGAGGAAGGGCTACATTTCATGTATGACGAATAGCCAGTGGAAAGGATGGAAGATATGAGGAAGAGCAAGAACACGCCATCTAGATCATGGAGTATGTGAAGGGGAGTAATTTATAACAATGCTGGAAAGGTTGGCTGGAGACAGATTGTGAAAGGCCAAAGAGGAGCATGCATTGATCCTAGAGGTAATAGTGAGCCATTGCCGTTTATTGAGCAGAGGAGTGATATGAGCAGACCTGTAATTTAGGAAAATCACTTTAACATCTCTATGAAGGATGGATTGGAGTTAGGGAAAAATGTGAGTTAGAGACCAGTTAGGATGTATTGTAATAATTTAGGTGATAAAGTAAGATTGGAATAGAATTTTCAGGCTACTGCAAATACTATACAGGCATTATGGGATAAGAGAAAGAGTGCTGGGTATAGAATCAGATGACCTGGGCTTGAATCCTGGTTTATGCTCCTTACCTTTGTGAATTGGACAAGTAACCTCACCTGAGTGGTCCTCAGTTTTCTCACCTATAAAATCAGAGTGTTGGAATAAATGACTTCTAAGGTGCTTTTCAACTCCCTATCTATGAATTTTTGGCTGAAGAAACTATTAACAACAGTAATAATTATTATAGTTATAAATGGTTCTATATGTTTCTCTGAAGATTTATGGGTAAATTCCCCTTTCCCATTACTTGTGGGTTTAATAGAATGTAACACCTCCTTCTCTACCACTGACCTTTAGATATTTCAGAACAACTATCAGGTCTCCAATAAGTCTCTACTCTTCTCCACAGCTCCTACAACCAGTCCTTCTATGGCAGTCTTTGGTCTTTCCACCATCATCCTCTATCTTAAGAACCACAGCTAAGCCCAACCCATAAATCATTTCACATATTATTTTTCCTTTCATTCTTGAGACCTGTGGGCAGCCCAGATTGTGGGGGTTCTACCTGAGCTAATGTGCTCCAGGAATCCAGGTTTGGTCCCTGAGAAACCAGGGAATAATTTCTTTGGAAAGCAGCCGGGCAGAATACCCTGGACTCTATAGATAATACACTAATTGTCATGTCTGCCACAGAATACGTTAGGAACTTCAGGGTCATTAGTAAAGCTCTTTATGCTGTCACGGAGAGAGGAAAGGGACTTGCAGACATATCATTGCTCATCTAAATTTTTAATAATGTACCGATCTTCAGAACATTTTGGGTAATCAAAGCCAAATTAGCTTGATACTTGAAGCCACGAACTAACAAGAGAAGCAATAGCTGTAATATTTCTTTAATGAAAGTTTTATAGGTGATGAGTTTCTGGCTGAATGTTAAGGGCCCTGAGTTAGAAAGCTGGGGTTCGGTAGAACACTTGGGACATTGACCTCTTTTCCCTGGAGATCCGAATCTGCAAAATCTGGCCAATTAAACCAGCACAGAACAGAAGTCTTAACCCCCTGTAGTTAAAATGAAGGATGATTCCTGGACTCAGAGGAGAAGCCTATGTAGGTACTAAGTGTCTTCTCTGAAGAATTCTCAGATTAATCCTCTCTTGTCTACACCCTTCCAAGTCTTACCTCCCAACCCAACTTCTTGACATCTTCTCAGGTCACTCTATCCCACAGTGATCTCTCTACTCTCTGACCTTCTAAAACACTGATTGTTGGTACCATTCATTTGACAAATAGCAATGTAGCACCTTTGGAATTTCTCATCTATGGCTATTTCCTGTTATTATTTTTTTTAATGTATTCATGCCCTAGTTTCCCAACCAGATTGTAAAATCCTTGGGATCAGGAATTGGTCTTTGTGTCTCCCAATAGTGCTCAGCAGGTATTCAGTAAATATTTATTGGTTTGATTTGCTTAATAGGTAGTAACTATTTTACTACTTGGGCTGAAAAAGTCCCCTCCTACAATAATTAGGGCAGCCTACTCTTGAAAGGAAAGCTCATTACAGTTTTGCTTGAGGGACTTCTTGTAGTCTAGTTTCTATTATGAATGACTCTTCATGACCCTATTTAGGGCTTTCTTGGCAAAGAAGCTGGAATGGTTTTCCATTTCCTTCTCCTGCTCATTTTACAGATGAGGAAACTGAGGCAAACAGAGTTAAGTGACTTGTCCAGGGTCACACAGCTAGTAAGTGTCTGAGGTCAGATTTGAACTTGGGGGCTCCTGACTCTAGGTCTAGTCTATCTATTTTGCCACCTAGCTGTCCTTTTGAGGAACTTGGTATAGGATAATGGGGAGAGGGTGCTGGAACTGGAGTTAGACCCACTGACTTAGAGTCCCAAATTTGGTACTTACTAATCATAAGTCATAGAATAATAATAGCATCTTACAGCTGGAAGGGTCTCAGAATTTGTCTCATCCAACCTCCACCACATGGGGAATCAAATAATAAATCAAATAAATCAAAATATGTGAAATGCTTTCAGCATCAGATATCCTTATCCCTCTTATAGTATCTTATACAGATGTTCAGCCTATTGCTGCTTTATCCTTTCCAGGGATACACAACTTGGTATCTCATAAGCCCATTTCATTTTTAAGCAGCACTCAATGTTATGTTGAGTTGAAGTCTACCTCTTGTAAATTCCATCCAAAGCTGCTGGTTTTGCCCTAAGGTGCCATTACTCTACTCTTCCTCCATAAAGTGTTAGCTCCCTCTGTTCCCTTTATCTTTTCAACTAGTCCTCATAGAATATGATCTGAGATCTAGTCATGATTGTGTACCTCTTTATAAGTTACTTAACTCCCTTGAACCTCAGTTTCCTTCTTTGTAAAACCTCTCCTTACAGGAGGTGAGCTGTGGGCATTTTTCCTTCTCATGTGGCATCCAGGGCTTCAATAGTCATATCTCTGAAGATGACTTCTAAATCTCTATTCCCATTCTATATTCTCCCAGGCCTCCATCTCTTGCCAACTGGCTGTTAGATATCTTTACCTAGACAGCCCTCTGGAATTTCAAATTTATTGTCTAAAACTTAACTCATTACCTTTCTGCCTGAATATGTCCCCCAGATTCTTAATCTCTGTTAGTGACACCACCATCTTTCTTCATTCCCAAGTTCATAACTGTGGTATTATCTCTGGTTTTCCTATCCCTTCACCTCCCAATCAGGTGCCAAGACCTGTTGCTTCTACTGCTAAAATATTTCTCATATCTAGCTCTTCATCTCTGTTTCCATTCTAAATCACCCCAGTTCAGAGTTTCATCTCTCCTTAACAAAATACTCTTGTAATATTCTAGTCTTCCTGCCCTATCTACTCCTGTTCTAATCTATCCTCTACATCATTGTCCAAGTAATCTTCCCAATGTTTCACCAGTTGTGCCATTCTTCTACTAAAAAAAAAAAAACCTTCATTACCTATAAAAAAAACCTCCCCATTACCTATAACACCCCTGGGTTTAAACTCCTGACCCTCACATTCAAGGCCTTCTACAATCTAGCTCCAACCCACCTCTCCAGTCTTATCACCTACTTTTCCCTTTCTTATACTCTATGTTCTAGCCCAACTGGAATATTCTCTATTCCCCTTTCCCATTCTGCCCTCTCCCATCTCCATTCCTTTGCTTTCATTGCTCTCCATGTTTATAATAGATTTTCTTCCCTTTTCTTCTGTTGAAATGCTTCCCTTTAAAGGCCTAACTCAGATACCACTTCCTTTATGAAGCCTTTCTTAATCTCATGCCAGTGAAAGTGCTTCCTCTCACCTCAAATTTCTTTCGGCACTTTACCTGATTCTCCTTTACCTCTATTGTGGCCTACCATCTTGTATTAGACATATTTGTGGTTCATGTCCTTATTGAATCAAGACTCCTTAAGAGTACTGACTGTGCCATTTTGGTTCTTCCTATCCCCCTGGCAATTTGCACTTTGGTCCAGATATGTGATCTCATTAGCATGTGAGGCCCTCATGGGATAATTTCCCATAGCTATAGGTTGACAAGTCACTGTAACTCATAGCCTTACAGAGCTTCCTGAGGGTGCGAAGAGGCTAAGTGACTTACCTGCGGTCACATATCTGGTGTAGATCAAAGGCAGGCCTTGAATCAAGGCTTTTCTGACTCTATGGCCAGCTCTCTATCCATTCTGCCATAGATATTGTTTGAATTTGTGGAGTGAATTATCAGATTGTATAAAAACTAACCTCCATGTTGTGTCTGCAAGATGCCAACATATCCAATCACTTCAATCACATTGACTATTGGATATCATGTAAACTAAACACCCAATTGGTGTAGAGCTTTTTTCTTATCCCCACCCAAAATATACCAGAACTGAGATCCTAGAAGAATCAGGTCCATTGTCATAGTGGAAAGAGAAAGGCAACATGGTACCAGGGAGGTAGTAAGGTGCAATGAAATGAGTTCTGCATTTGAAGACAGGAGACCTTGGTTCGAATTCATGCCCTTCTCCTTGCTTCCTATGTGACCTTGGGAAAGTCACTTAGCCTCTTGGGTCTCAGTTTTCTCAATTTTAAAAGGAGGGGGTTGGAACAGATGGCTTCTCAGGTCCCTTCCAGCTCTCAGTTTTGAATCTGTAAGCCTATGAATAGTGTCATCTGCCTTTTTTTTTCAGATGAGAAAGTGCTAATGAGAATAGACAGAAAGAATCAAGTGACCTTGGTCCACATGTGTAGACAGTATTCTACCAAGACGTGAGCAGCACAAGCACAGGGAACATAAATCTTGAAGACACCACATCTGGTGGCCTGCCTTGAGAAAAGCCCTGCTCTAACACGCAGATGTAGCCACAGTCAATTCTTTTTTTTTTTTTAAGCAATTGGGGTTAAGTAACTTGCTCAAGGTTACATGGCTAGTCATTATTTATGTGTGGGTGCTCATTTTCTGAGGCTGGATTTGATCTCGGGTCATCCCAACTCCGAGGCCGGCGCTCTTACTCACTGAGCCACGAGCCGCCCCTTTAGGGCAATTAGGGTTAAGTAACTTGCCCAAGGTCACACGGCTAGGTTTTTGTTTGTGTGGGTTAAGTGTCTGAGGCCGGATCCGAACTCAGGTCCTTCTGACTCCAGGGCCGGCGCTCTACTCACTGTGCCACCTAGCTGCCCCCACAGTCAATTCTAAAAAGAGATAGACTGATATGCAAAGCACATAAGGATGAATTATGACCTACCAGACAGAAGACATTGTGACTGCAGAAGGCATTCTTATCTGGGAGTTGCCAAAATTTCATCAAAGTCTTAGCATCATCATAGGTCAATCCTGGAAAGTGGAGATGAAACCGAAGAATTGATTCTAATAGTTGGTTATGGGCAGTATTATATTCTACCCAGTTTTTGAATGTTTTAAAAATCTGCCCTGCCCTCACAGTTTTGGGACCAAGGAGGTATAGGCTTTAGTCCCAGTAACTCAAAGTGTGTCATTTTCTTTGTAGGCCTCAGTTTCCCTCTCTATATAAGGTGTGTGTATAGGGCAGGGGTGGGAATGGGGGGAGGGTAGTATAAATCAGGGTTTCTTAACCTTTTTGTGTGTCATGGAACCCTCTGGCGGTCTGGTGAAGCCTATGGATGAATCCCTTCTCAGAATAATGTATTTTACCCATGATCATAGCTGAAGGAAATATTAAATTCAGTTAGAAATGAGTGAAAATAAAAATATAATTTTTTCCATTTTCATTTATGAACCCCTTGATGTCTATCCACAGTCCTCAAGGGGTTCATGGATTTCAGGTTAAGAATCTCTGGTTTAGATGATTTCAAAGCTTCCTTCCAGGTTTGATATTCTCCATTCTCAATAAATACAACAAAATGTTATTCTATATACTAAAGTACCTTCTAATTCTAAGATTTTAGAGTTAACATTCAAAGATTCCTTCTGCCTCTTAGGTTCTGCGTCCTAAGGTCTCCCTAGGTCTCATTTTCTATTTTGTCTAACACTGCTCCAAACCCTCACCAGATCTAAGCTTCAATACTTCTGTGATCATATGTCAATTAGGGCCAAATTTCACAGCAACTTTTCTTTACCCTGATTGAAAAAGTTCAATATCTGAGGTTCTGGGTGGTTAGGCTTGATTTGAACAGCTGGAAAAGTGTTTGTATCCATCTCATTCAAACAGGAAAGTGTTAATGAGAAAAGATGAGGAGAGGCAACTGGACTAGGGCCGCCTGCTCCCACGGCAGCCAACAATCCTCTTTGAGAAGCATCATGAATGTAAATTTTGAAGGAGATGCCAAGGTCCACATCTGGGGGCCTGCCTTGGGAAAGTCCACACTGAGATTTATGGTAGAAGGCTGCAACGGGTTATGCAATCTCTCAAAGATCATTTCACTCACCACAAACTTTCAGGACACATTCAGCCACAAGATGAAGTATTGTTTGATGATGGCGTTGAAACTGAATGTTTCAATACTGCCCATTTGGATTTGAACAGGGCTGCATTCTCAGCCCCAGTCTCCTCTATAGCCCAAGCTATAAACTGGGCCATTAATTTAACCACAGAAAAATGTCAAGATTTCAACTCGGCGAGATTAGGAACAAATTTTTCATTAGACAAGCTGTTCTCTTCTCAGAGGATCCCAGTGCCTCATTATGCACCAGGTGGTGTGTGTATATATAGGGTGGGTTTTTTTTTATTCAAAGGGGAAAAAAAGACTGTCTCTGTCAACATAAAATCAAAATAAGGGAGAGAAATGAAAAATCAAATTATTTGTTCAGAATCTTTGGGGAGTCAATAAAATGTTGTCTCTTGTTTGGATTTTGGGGTGCTAGGTAGACTCAATTGATATTTTATAATTTCATATTTGTCATTGGGTGGAAAAAATGCCCTAAATATGGGCTGCACTTTTTTCTTGACATTCAGCTATTTGGTCTTTGATCATTGTCCATAGAACTGATGCCAGATCCTCCCTCTTTGGCTGTGATACCTGGCAGAGAAGACCACATTCTTCCAATACAGTTTTCTAAAGAACAAGCTTGCAAGAGGCGATGGTTATTCCACATTCTTTCCAATCTGACCGTTTGGTAAAAAGGAGTTGTCTGAGTAAAAGATCGTCGATACAAGGGGTTTGCAAGCTGTTGCTTCAACTAGAATGTGAGCTTGGTGAGAGCAGCTACCATGGTTTTATCTTTCTTTGTATCTTCATTGCTTAGCACAGGGCCTGGGGTCCAGAAGAAATAATAAATGCTTGTTGACTAACTAACTGGTCTTAATATAGCCAGTCTGCAAGAAGGACCCTGTCAGGTTTTCTTTACCTTCAAGAACTGGTTTTAAAAACTGCAAGTTCTTAGAATCTAGTTTCTTGGAATTAAAAGCTGCTCCCAACTCCATTCCAGCCTCCATGGTTGGGATTTTTAGAGGTAACTCTATGAATTGATGGAGGGGTAAGAATATTGAATTCCAATCCTGACTCTATTTCTCTTTATCTGGTTGTACAACTTTAAACATGTACCTTCTCCTCTCTGGGCCTCTGTTTCCAAATATATACAGTAAAGAAATTGGCCTCGATCAGGGGTTTCTAGTCTTTTCCAGGCCCTGTACCTCTCCATTTGTCAGTAAACCTTCTTAAATCTCTTATTCAGTGTAGAAGGATGTAAATGATAGCGTATACCATGCACATAAAAAAATAAATCAATTTTGACAGAATAAGAATTATTTACCAAATATTCCTCATGTACCCTAGACAAACTTCTCATAACTGTTGAGGTTATAAACACCCCAGGCTGGTAACTCTATGGACTAGATAGTCTCAAAAGTTCTTTCTGCCTTTAATTTTCTACATTTCAAGGTCTCTTGAGGATCTGACATGACATGTTCTTAGGCCTTCTCTTAGCTCTAAAATGTTATCACCCCCTGATTCCTTCCTACGTTTTTCCCAGACCAGAAACAATTAAAACGGATATAGAATGTCTCGACGCTCTGTTCTTTTTTCCTTCTTATTTCATTATGCATGTACAATTACACAAAATAGTGCCTAGTATTAGTTGCTTTAAGCATAAGTCCAGCAGCTTCAGTTAAGTGTTCATTTCAATTTCTTTTGCCAAGACCCCATCTTATAATATCGATTTTACACTGGAATGTTGCAGTGCTGTTTTTCATAATCTTGGCCCAAGGAAACCCCTGGACAAGAAGATATTAATGTCTGAAGGCTTTTTACTAAGAATTACAAATGGGAATATCAGTTCCCAAGATTCATCTTTATGGCTTTGGAGAAAATTCATTCTTAAAAAAAGGACAGATTTCTCCAGAGATAAAATTGACTTACTCTGGTGGCAGAGAAAGGGCACTGAAGTCACAATTTAGATTCTTAGATTCTAGGCCTAACTCTACCACTAGCTAAATGGGACCTTGGACAAGTCATTTTCCCTCACTGGGTCTCAGTTTCCTTCTCTGCAATAGGAGTGGTATGGAACAGATTATCTCTGACATTCTATATTATATGTTCAAAGGTCTCTGCCAATTTTGACATTCTAGAGTTTAAGATCCATCCCAGTTTTGACCTTCTACGTTCTAAGGCACTTCCTGGCTCTGACATTCTGTTTATCAGAAATACAAACTCTAAGTTTGTACAGACAACATCAGTTTTGGGAGGCTGTCCTACTAATCATACTTCTTTGGGTTCTTTTGTCTCCCCTAGCCTTAACCCCAAATTTCCCCAGAAACCTCAGAATTGTGTGCTTGTCTAAGTCCCTGCAAATGTGGGGGAAAGGACCCTAGGTGCTGTGTAATGACTCACTTAGGCTAACACTAACAAGCACAGAACAGTCTTTTTTCTGGTTTCTTTTAAATCTCAAGGAAAAAATATAGAAAAATAAAAAGGATTCCCAGGAGTTTGTTTCAGTCAAGACGCTCTCTTTTCCTCCAGTCAGTCTCACTTTCTACACCAGGGACATATAAAAGCCTCCAGCCCTCTTGTTCTACCCTAAGAGTTGGAACTTGCATAGGAAAGGGCAATAGAGTTACGGGTGATGGGCAACTCCTCACATTCAGGTGAATCCCATAAAAAAAAAAACACACCCCCCCCAAACCAAAAGCTTTTATAACATGAGCTTTTCCATATACAAAGAAAGGAAAAAGAGGATTCTACGTGAGACTGTAAATTTCTGTTACATGTAGTTTTTAAAAGCACACGTTAAAATCAATACAATTGCAACAAAGCCCCCTTCCTAACTTACTTCTAGTCTCTTCTGTGTATTTTACAAATGTTTCAGCAATGCTCCTTTCCTTTTTTTTTCTTTTGTATTACTAACACTGTAATAGCAGCCAACATTTATATATGTCCCAAGTACTGTGTTCAAGCACTTTACAATTACTCTCTCCTTTGGTCCTTTTAACAATCCTGGGAGGTAGGTACTATTATTTGGATTCTGCAGATGAAGAAATTGAGGCAAACAGAGATTAAGTGCCTTATTCAGGGTCAAGCAACTAGTAAGTGATGGAATCTAGATTTGATCTCAAGTTATCCTGACACCAGACTAGGCACTCTATCTGCTGCTCTACTTAGCTACCCACTACTGCTTCCCACCCAACTCCCCCCCCCCCAATAAAAGCTTTCCTATACAAGAAGTAAGTATAGTCAAGCAAAACTAAGTCATTCATTGGCTGTGTCTGGAAATGGATGTCTCCATCTGCATCTACTATCACTTATCTCCCAAGTGGTGAGAAGTATGCTTTATCATCAGTCTTCTGGGCTCCTGGTTGATCATGGCAGTGATTAGACCTCTTAATTCATTTGAAGGCACTCACCCCTTTTAGTCTTCGTATAAACAGTTCTGCTTCTGCTCACTTCAGCCTGTTCATGTGCATCTTCCCAGATTTCGGTTAATCCATCCCTTTTATCATTTCTCATGGCATAATAATCATGTTCATGTGACATAATTTGTTCATATGATCTCCAATTAAGAGGCATCCTGAGACCTACTTCTCTCTGATGCACTTGTGAAGACCTACAGTCTTCTTATAGTCCTGACCTAAGGGTTAGTTAAGGACTTCCTACCTGGGAAGGGAAAAAAATTGAAGGTTGCTAAAAAGTGCCCCTCTTCTATGCCATCTGAACAGTTCATCCTAGTAGCAGACTACCAAGTCCAGGGTTTGCTCCTCAGCATCATGGCTCAGTCCTTTGCTGTTTCTCCAGCTCACATATTTAATTCTTAGGGTGGAACTATAGCCAATCCTCTGCAGTTTAGGAATGCCAATGACATGGTTACATGGATCCTCCCTCCATGTCTGTTATCTCTAGGGATGGGCTAGGATGGTTTCTTGAAGGGGAGCTCTACAGAAGGGCAGACTACACCTACCCCCTTTCTCTAAGTCTGATTTCCAGTCTTTGATCTGTATTTGACTTTCTCCATATCTCCCTTATAGATAGATCCTGGTAGGTCTATCTGACCCCTTTTTTTCACCCAATAAAAACTCACTACAAAGAGGTAGTTCTAATCCATCATTAAGTATTTATTAATTATTTACTATGCATCAGGAACTGGGGAAAAAAAGAAGAAACAAAAATAGTCCCTGCCCTCAAGAAGCTTATATTCTAATGGGAGAAAAATGTATAAACAGTTACCTCTAAGCACTGCAAATATTTAAAAAAATGAAAAAAAATTGCTCTGTTCCCAATAAACTTATATTCTAATAAGCAAGACAACATATAAATGTTATATTTACATAGTATATATACAACATACCCAGAGTAAAAATGGAAGGGTACTTTAGTGGCTGGAGAGACCAAGAAAGCCCCCTGCACAAGATATAAGTGTGAGCTGAGTATTGAATTCAGGAAAGTTAAGAGATTCAGGTGAGGAGAGCATTCCTGATGTGAGGGACAGGATGGGCAGTGTTATGTCTCTGAGGAACAGCAAGTAGACAGCATAGAATCATAGAATGCATGGAGTGGAACAGAATATAAGAAGGCTGGAAAAGAAAGAAGGGGCCAGGCCATAAAGAGACTTAAATTTCAAAAGATTGTATATTTCTTCTTGAAAATAATAGAGAGACACTTGAATTCACTGAGTTATCACAGGGTCATGTGGTTGATCTATGCTTTAGGAAAATCACTTTGGCAACAATTTGAGGATGGACTAGAGAGGAGAAAGGCTTAAGGCAAGAAGACCAATTAGAAATTGGTTGCAATAGTCCAAGAGAGGTGTGATGATGGCCTGTGTGGAGAGGAGCAGACCTATATGAGGGATGCTGTGAAGGCAGAAAAGACAGGAGCTGGCAACTGATTGTTTATGTGGGATGAGTGAACAGTAACAGTCATGGGTGTTGCAGAGGTTGTGAATGTGGGTGATTAGAAGGATGGGGTTGCCCTTAATAATAATAGGGAAGTTCAGAAAAGGGGAGGGTTTGTGGAGAAAGATAATCCACCATAGTCTGAATCAATGAAATCATCTCCAAAGCTGAGGCCTGATCAGTCCATGGCAATGCTGGACCCCCAAGGAGGCACAGCCAGACCACTTTGCATAAAATCCAAATTCCAAACCATGGTCATCTTGATGAAAGTGATGGAAAAGATGCAGCATCGTTTTGTGGGTAGAATGCGGAGTTTGGAGTCAGGAAGGCATGGGCCCGAATCTCACCTCTTACATTTCATAATTGTCTGAGGGCAAATCACTTAAACTTCTTCAGTCTCAGTTTCCTCATCTATAAAATAGAGACAATACTCCTTGAAGTATCTATTTTATAGGGTTTCTGGGAGGCCTGAAAGATACAACGGATCTATTTAAAAAGCATTAAAAATGGTACTGGATGTTGTTATTTTATTCCTAAAGTGCATGTCTGACGGTATCGCGCTGCCCCCCCCCTCCCCACCCCCAACCTTCTGCTTAAGAAGTTTCAGCTACAGGGCAGCTAGGTGAATAGAGCACTGGCCCTGGTGTCAGGAGGACCTGAGTTCAAATCCGGCCTCAGACACTTAACATGTACTAGCTGTGTGACGTTGGGCAAGTCACTTAATCCCAATTGCCCTGCCCTTCCCCCTCCAAAAAGAAAAAAGAAGTTTCAGCTACTTTCCATCATGTCTAGAATAAGATCCAAACTCTTCTTCTTGGCATTTAAAGCACTGGTTTCACATTTCTCACTCTCACATACTCTTATGCTCCGACCGGACTAACCTCTTAGCTTCACCCCACATGTAACATTCCCTCTGTGACGTTACATGGGCTTTCCTAGTAACTTTCTAGGTTCAGCCCTGGTGCCTTTCCTGATTCTTGCCAGGTGTAAGAGCTCCTCCTCCACCCCTCATGCTCTACTATTAGTATAGATTTTTATGTAATTTGTTTTTACTTACCTGTGCACATGACTTCCCCTTCCCTCCCCCTTTCCCCCCCTTTTCCCCCCTCCCAAATATAAGCTATCTGAGGGTAAGCAACTGTATTGTTTTTCTTCTTTGTAGAATAATACCTAGCATAATACCTGATGTGTATAGTACAGGGATGGGGAACCTTTGGCCAGGCTGCATGTAACCCTCTACGTCCTCAAGTGAGGCCTTTTAAATCCAAACTTCATAGAACAGGATTTAGGGTTAGGGTTAGAGTCAGAGGCAGAATCAGAGGCAGATTTGTGAAGTTTGAATTCAAAGGGCCGCACTTGAGGACTAGAGGGCCACATGTGAACTCGAAGCCATAGATTCTCCACCCCTGTAGGTACTAAATAAATGCTTCCTGCCATTGGTTAACAGAATGCTTGCACCTGTTTAGGGACAATAACTCCATCAAGTTGACCAGGCTCATCAAATCGACCTTCTGCTTGAGTTCTGCAATCTAAGGTTCCTTCCTGAGGGGTTGGAGGCAAAGAAAGGGAATAAACATTTATATAAAGTCTACTATATGCGAGACACTATGTTGTCTTTTTTTTTTTTTAAACAAATATTATCTCATTTGATCCTTACAACAACTTTCAGGGGGAGGGGAGATGGTATTATTATTCCCATTTTACAGATGTACTGAGGCAGAGAGAGGTTAAGTGACTTGCCCAGGGACATACAATTGTATTAAGTGTCTGAGGCATGATTTGAACTCATTTCTTTCTTTCTTTTTTTTTGGAGGGCAATTGGGGTTAAGTGACTTGCCTGAGGTCACATGGCTAGTTTTTATGTTAAGTGTCTGAGGTCATATTTGATCTCAGGTCCTCCTGACTCCAGGGTCGGTGCTCTATTCGTTGTACCACCTAGCTGTCCCTTGAACTCATTTCTTCCTGACTGCAAGTCCAGTGTTCTATCTACTGTGCCACCAGCCACCTCAAAGCAGTCTATAGTCTTTATTCTAAGGCCCTTCCAGCTCCAATAATTGATGCTTCTATGCTTTGTTAGGAAGGTAAATGTGCACTGTTTGTTCTGTTTTGACAGATTTTCATTTTGTTGTAGCCAGCTCAGAAGAAAACAAGCATAAACATTACTTAAAAATAGAAGGCAAATTGTTGTGTTTTTTTTAATAAAAATATATAAACGATCAGGAGGAAAAAGCTCAACAGAATGTGTTTATGGGTTTTGAATCATGCCAAAACCAAAGCACTTTCACAAACAGTTTTAAATAGTTAAGAACTTTAAATACAGTTACATTCACTCATCACTAGCAGACAATTGGATGGTCTAAGAAGTTAAGTCAATATTTGAGAGGGAGTGAAAAGTTAAATTAGTACTAACTTTCTAGCACTCTGAATGAGAGAAGACCAATTTTGGACAAAGGAAGAGGCAGTTCAGCCGAATAGTCCCCATTTTGAAGATTCTCCCCTCCTGTGACCCTCCTTTTAAGATTTCATTGTATCCCTTCTTCAGCTAAGCCTTTATGATTGTGCCCATCATAATCATTTTTGTCTTCTAGGAAAAGATAAATAATGATTGATTGTAATGAATTGCAGACCTAGTTCTGTATGAGAAGCCACAAAAATTCCCCCATGCACAGACAAGTCATTCTCAGGGATTTTGGGGCAACCAGCTTTACTCTGGCTACCTATGACACAGCCAGTGATAAATCTACCATCTAAATCAGACCCTAATCAAAGTAGTCCTAATAATAATAGCTAATACCAATGTTGAGCTTTATGGTGTGCAAAGGGCTTTACTCATGATCTCATTTGATTCTCACTACAAACCTGTGAAAGAAGGGCTATTATCACCCCCATTTTATAGATGAGGAAACATAGGCTGAGAGATTTTAAGTTACTTGTCCCAGATTACATAGCTAGTAAGTTTGTGAGGTAGCATTTTGTGCTCAGAATACAAAATTCTAAGCCCAGCATTCTCTTTACTCTAACCACCCAATTGCCTGAGTCTGTAGGACATGCTAAAGGTGATTACAGTGGGCTCTCCAACGAGTAAGTGAAGGTCTGCCACTAAGTCTTGACCCTTATTTCATGGTTTTCTAAGTTATGCCTCCCTGCTTCCTTCCTTCCCCTAGCTCCACTTTGCAATGGGCTATGCCTCTCATTCCATGGTTTGTAGGAATGCCCCATAGGGAGGGAGATGACCGAAACAGCAGTCCTCACCAGCCAGAGGCTTAATCATTAGTCTATATGTATCCCACATTCAGAAGAAAAATTATTATTAATAACCAATAATTTGGGGAGATTCAGATTTCCCCCTTTTTCTTTTATCCTCATTTCAACTTCTCTAAAGGTTGAGTTAACCTTCTTTCTCTATCTGGACCTTACCCAGGTGGGGCAGCTATTGTGTTCTACTCTGGTTTGTGTGGGAATAAATTCTTTGAATGGATCACCCAAGGCTGGGGCTAATTTTTTAAAATTAAAATTTATGTTTATTTTTAGTTTACATCATTCATTTCCACAAGATTTTGAGTTACAAATTTTCTCCCCACCTTTCCCCTACCTACCACCCCAAAACAGTGATCCTACTGTATACCCCCTCCCCCAATCTGCTCTCTCCTATATTTTCCCCCACCCCCCCTTTGACTTTCCAGTAGGGCAAGATGGATCTTTATACACCAGTGCCTGTATATCTTATTTCCCAGTTGCATGTAAAATTATATATATATATATATATATATATATATATATATATATATATATATATATATATACATACATACACATATATATGTATATATATATATATTTAAACATTTGATTTTAAAACTTTGAATTCCAGATTCTTTCCCTTCCTCCCTCATCACACATCCTTACTGGGAAGATAGGCAATTCAATATAGGTTGTATATGTGTAGCTATACAAAACATTTCCATAGTGGATATATTGTGAGGACTGGCTATATTTCCCTCCATCCGATACTGCCCCCACGTGTTCTGTTCTCTACTTTGACCCTCCCCCCCAACCTGCCATCCCCTCTCTCATCCTCTTCTCCCCTACTCTCCTGTAGGGTGAGATAACCTATTTAGTGTGTATGTCATTCCCTCCCTAAGCCAAATTCAATGAGAGTAAAGTTGTCCCATTCCCTTTTGCCTTCCTGTTCTTTCCCTCCATTGTGACAGTTTTCCCTTGCCTCTTCTATATGAGATAATTTACCCCATTCTGTCTCTCCCCATCTCCTCTCATTGTACTGCCCTCTCACCTCTCAATTTCACCTTTTAAGCATCATCCCTTCCTATTCAATTGGTCCTATGCCCTCTGTCTATGTACACATATATACACACCCTCACCTATGTATTCATACACCCATATACCTTCCTATATAGACATATATATATATATATATATATATATATATATATATACATTTATATTCCCTTCAACTATTCTCATACTGAGAAAAATTTCATAAGTTATAATTATTGTTTTTCCATGTAGGAATGTAAATAGTTCAACTTTGATAGGTTCCTTATGATTTCTTTTCCCTGTTTACCTTCTCATGCTTCTCTTGCTTCTTGTATCTGAATGTCAAATTTTCTATTCAACTCTGGTTTTTTCATCAAGAATACTTGAAAGTCCTCTATTCCACTGAATGACCATATTTTCCCCTGAAACATGATACTCAGTTTTTCTGGGTAGGTGATTCTTGGTTTTAATTCCAGCTCCTTTGACCTCTGGAATATCATATTCCAAGCCCTTTGATCCCTTAGTGTAGAAGCTGCCAGATCCTGTATTATCCTGATTGTGTTTCCACAATATTCAAATTGTTTCTTCCTGGTTGCTTATAATATTCTTTCCTTGATCTGAGAATTTCAGAACCTGCCTATAATATTTCTAGGAGTTTTCTTTTTGGGATCTTTTTCAGGAGGTGATTGGTAGATTCTTTCAACCTCCATTTTGCCCTCTGGTTCTAAAACATCAGGGCAGTTTTCCTTGAGAATTTCTTGGAGGATGATTTCTAGGTTCTTTCTTTGATCATATCTTTCAGGTAGTCCAATAATTTTAAAATGATCTCTCCTGGATCTATTTTCCAGGTCAGTGGTTTTCCCATGAGATATTTCACATTGCCTTCTATTCTTTCATTTGTTTGGATCTGTTTAATAGTATCTTGATTTCTCATAAAGTCACTAGCTTCCCTTTGCTCCAATCTAAATCTGAAGGAATGAATCTCCTCAGTGAACTTTTGAGATTCTTTTTCCATCTGGCAAATTCAACTTTTTAAGGCATTCTTCTCCTCATTGCCTTTTTGAGCCTCTTTTGCCATTTGAGTTAATTTATTTTTTAAGGTGTTATTTTCCTCAGTCAGGCTGTTGACTCATTTCATAATTTTCTTGCATCATTCTCATTTCTCTTCCCAGTTTTTCCTCCACTTCTCTTATTTGGTTTTCAAGATCCTTCTTAAGGTCCTCTATGGCCTGTAACCAGCTTGTATTTTTCTTTGAAGTTTTTGGTGCAGGAATTCTGATTTCACTGTCTTCCTCCTGTTCCATGCTTTCATCGTTTTTTTTGTCCCCAAAATAGGAGTCTAATATTGGATTCTTCTGTTTGCTTTGCTTGCTTTGCCTGGTCTTGTCACCACCCAGTCAATTGACCCCTGGGCTTTTTGCTACAGTAGAACTCTTCTTCCAGAGAGGAGAACTTTGTCCCAAATGGCTGGGGTTTTCACAGCTACCAGAGCTATTAGTTGGCTGCCCTCTCTGAAGCCTTCACATGGTCTGGCTCACTGGTCACCCATTGCAGGACCTCCATCCTAGATAGCAATCCAGATCCAAGTAGGTTAAAGCAAGAGTGGTTACCCCTCAGAATGGTTGCTTGGTCCCCCTACAATCTGCAGGCTAGCAGCTCTGAAGCAGTCACGTGGTGGAGGCTGCATGGCTGTCACACCTCAGTGGCTTCACCCTCTGGGGGCAGAGGTCAGATTGTACTCTCAGACTCCCTGTTCTCAAAGTCTACACTGACCTCTCACTTTGTCTTTGGCATCTATGGGTTGATAATTCTGGAAACCACCACAGATGCTGGTGATCCACTCTCCCAAAGACCCTCTAGCCATGGCTGGTTGAGCCTCCCTGAGGCTAAAACCACAAGCTCAGGCAGGGCTGGGCTTTACTCCCAGCAGGCTACAATGGACCCTTCCTGTCCTCCTGTTGGGCTGTCTTCAGTGGGAGGTTTGTTTCTCTCTGTCACTTTGTGGGTTCTCTAGCCCTAGAGTTTGTTGAGAATCATTTTATAGGTATTTGAGGTGTTTATGGGAGGAGCACAGGGAGTTTTCCTGCTTCTATGAGCCATCTTGGCTCTGCTCCCTACCATCTGCTGGGGCTAATCTAAGGAGTAAATGACGTAATCCAAGTTTCAGTCCATTCCCTCATTGTAATATTCAGCCTTTCATTAATTGTTAACCAATCAGAATTGATTTGCCACCCTAGGGAACACCTACTCATGGAAGGGCATATAAACTGTGAACTCTGCCACCATGATTGTCTTTGATCTAAGAGAGAGACAGTCAAATGACTATTCTTTTATTAAATGCTGGCATTATTAATAAAATGATTAAATTACCCAGGAATTATGTCTCTTGAACCTTTTAAAATGCCACACCCACATACACATACACAAATACTATTTTTCTAGGTTCTGGGGGAGTGAAGAGTAGTCTCTTTGAAAAAATTGGGACCCCTGATTTGTAGAATCCAGCAGTAGGTTTAAATATAGACTTTCCTTTATCTTCCAACTGGTTCTTATTTAAATTTGTTGGTCCCCTGACCAGAGAAGGGAAGTATTATGGAATGTAGCAAACTGGCCGTGGACTGGGGAAGGCCTTGGTTTGAGTACCGCCTCTGACACAGACTGGCTATGTGAACATGGGCCAGTTATTTAACAGCTCACTGCCCTCACTCTCTCAAACTTTAAGTGACAAGTAAGTTCCTGATCTACACTGACAAAAGATGTCCCCATACCAGAAGTTCTCTGTACAAAAGAAATCTTATAGCTAGACACCCTCCCTTTCTAAGGACACACACACACACACACACACACACACACACACACACACACACACACACACACACACCCCACGTTCTCTTTGTCTTCTTTTCTCTGACAGTGTGGACACTGTTTGTCTCTTTACTGAATGCTACATAACAGCAGAGTCTCTGAGTATAGACAAAGCTAGGGTTGGAATAAGTCCCAAGACACAGACCTCACAGGGCAGAAGACAGGGTCACATCAGTGTCCAGTACCTATGGCAACCTTAGTCATTCCTTCTCTTTTTCAAATGTTTTAACCTCTCCCTGCTACTGTTTCCTGCCCTACTGGCTTAGAAAATGTCCATGTCTCCCTCATCCTTAAAACACCCATCACTAATCCTACGTCCCCTCAAGCTGTTCTTCCATATCTCTTCCTTTCTCAACTACATTCCCAGTGGGAGGAAAAAGCTGTTGACGCACACTGCCTCTGCTTCCTCTCCTCTCCTCTCTCTTCTCAACCCTTTGCACTCTGGCTGCTGACCTCTCTTCAAAGGTCCCAATCTCTTTTAATTGCTAGCTCTAATGGTCCTTTTCAGTTCTCATCCTTCTTGACCTTTTGAATTTAACCCTGTTGCCCACCTTCTTCTTCTGGATATCTTCTCTCTGGGCTTTTGTGACGCTATCATATCTTGATTCTGCTCTTAATTTGTGTGACCACTTCTTCTCAGGCTCCTTCCCTGGCTGTACCCTCTAACGGGGGTGTTCCTGAGGCTCTGTCCTAGGCTCTCTGTTCTCTCCCTTCGTTCTCTCTTGATAACCCCATCAACTCCTGTGCATTTGATTGTCAACTCTGTGTCTATGCATTTCAGATCTGTACATCCAGCCCCAGTCTCTCCTCTGAGCTTCAGTCCCATGTTACCAACTGTCTATTAGTCATTTCAAGCTGATTGTATTGGAGACATCCTCTTTACCCTAAGCTCTCTCCTCTTCTAACTAACCTGCCTTATTTCTTTCAAAGGCACTGCCTTTCTTTCATTATCTTGGGTTTGTAACTGAGCATTACCCTTGACTCCTTCTCTACCCTCCCTCACTTCACATAACCAACCAATCAAGTCAAACCTTGCCACTTCTCCCTCCACAGCATCCCTATCCACAATGTCTAAATCCTCTTCTGCCTTCACATAGCCACTGCCTTCATTCAGGCCTTCCTTACCTTTCACCTGGATTATACAATTGGTCTCCCTGCTTTAAATGTCTCCCCTCTCCATACTACTACCAAAGTGATTTTACTTAAGGGCAGATCTGAGCGTCTCTCTCTCTCTCTCTCTCTCTCTCTCTCTCTCTCTCTCTCTCTCTCTCTCTCTCTCTCACACACACACACACACACACACACACACACACTCACACACACACTCACACAGACAGACACACTCACACACATATTCACACGCAGACACACTCACACTGACACACATTCACACACACAGACACACACACACTCATATTCATCAACTTTTTATTGACTCTAGAATCAAATATAAATCCTCTTTTGCTTTTAAAGCTCTTTACAACCTTGGCCTATGTTTCCATCCTCATTGGACACATTCCTATGCTCTTTAATCCAGGATGATTGGCCTTCTCTTTTGACCTCCCATACAAATTTCATTTCCCCTCTCTGTGGCTTTGCATGCCTTGAATACTCTCCTTCCTCATCTCTCAATGTTATAAAATCCCTCCTTCCTTTAAGATGATGCTCAAGCACCATCATCTACACTGTCTTTCCTGATCCTCTTATCTCCTAGTTTTGTTTCTCTCAAACTTCCTTGTATTTAACTACTTTGTATTTATTCCTTTTATATTTATTTGGTATATATTTTATATGTGTATATATGTATATACACAATGTGTGTGTTCTCATATTCTTGTCAGTTCACCTATTAGAATGTATACTCCTTGTAATTAGAAATTATTTCGTTCATTATAATTGTATCCCTATTGTTTAGTATAATCTGGCATATAGTAGGTATTTAATAAATACTTGTTGATTGATTGATTATGTAGCCCAGGTGGCCTCACTAAACCATTGCATTAGATATGTCTGAGATAGGGCCCGACCAACACCTAGATGAGGAATCTTTTAGGCAGCACCGGCCTGTGCCATAGCAGGAGATAGCATCAGCCCAGTGTCCAGGCAGCCTGTGGCACATTGGGAGCCCTAGTAAGAGAAAGGGGCAGGGCCTTGGAAAACCAAGCACCTGGAGTCTTTCAGGAGGCTTGCATCAGCGCATTTGACAACACTTGGTTGGGGCCTATCATAGGTACTTCTAAGGAACAGGGGCAGCTCTGGGTTTACAACTAAGCAAGGTAAAGGAGGCAGAGAAACAGCCTAATCCAGAATTTAGTTGAGCTACATAGACTGAGACTAAATTCTGTAATTCCTGTAAAAGATGGGGCCTTGCTTTAACCACTGTGTCTAGGAAGACCAAGCCGGGCCTGCCCTACCATCTAAGAGTATGGCAAGGTATGGAGTACGACTCAAACATAAAACTTCCATTTGGAAATTGAGGCTAAAAATTGGTGAAAATGTAAGAAAATGCCAAGTATAATGAAAAAAATATTATAGACTAAGAGAGAAGCCCCCAAAGGCAAACCCAGAAGAGAGTAACTCTGCAATAAGTCTGAGTAGAGCTTCAGGGAAAAAAAAATTACTTTGTCTCAAGGACAACATCTTTATAAGACTAGGTGAAAGAAATGAAGCAAGTGATAAAAAATGCAATGGTGAATAAATTGAAGGATAGGGAAGAATGAGAAAGAGAATTAATAGCTTTTAAAACAAAAGGTGACAAACCTTATCTAAGTATTACACTCCCTGAAAATTAAAATGGGCCAAACAAAAAGGAATGACACCATGGGCCAAAAATATATATATATTTTTTAAAAATCTAAAGATTGAAAAACCTGAAGAATAGGTAAGATGCAATAGATGTCATTATTCGCAGATTTTGTATTTGCAAATTTACCTACTTGCTGAAATTTATTTGTAAATCCAAAACCAGTACTCACAGTGCATTCATGGTCCTTAAGCAGCAAAACTCTGACTTGCCCTATGTGCATATTCCCAGCTGAGGCAGAACAAGGTGACTCTCTGCCTTCTTGTTTCTCTCAGACAGTAAACAAGTGCTCTTTTTGCCATCTATTTAGTGCCTCATTTTCCCACATTTATGTGCTCTTTGTTGGTGATTTCACTGGCCCCTAAGCATGGTACGAAAGTGTTGCCGAGTGTTTGTAAGGAAAGAAGGCTGAGATGTGCCTTATGGAGAAAATAAATGTGTGAGATAAGCTTCATTCAGACGCCATGAGTTCAGTGTTAATGAGTCAACAACATGGTGCATCCAAAAAAGGGAAGAGGAAATCGGCGAATCTGTTCTACTCCAGAAAATGCTCAAGTAAATGTGGTGACCAGAGTCGAGCAAAAACCTAACCCCATCTTCCCCCTAGGAGCAATGGTTCATTATTTGCTAATTTAACTCTATAAAACATAAGTACTACAAATGATGAGAATCAATTGTATATACTATTTTTTTTTAAAAATTGATCTAGAAAACAGGTCAAGGAGAGAAAATATGAAAACTATTTAAACTACCTAGAAATCATAACCTCTCCCTGTCCCCCAAAACTTAGATTCTGTATTTTAATAAAAAATAAAACAAAAGTACCCAGACCTATAAGAACTAGAGGTCAAAGTAAAAATGGAAAGAAATCATTGATTACCTTCTAAAAGAAACCCCAAGATGGGGGTGGCTAGGTGTCGAAGTGAATAGAGCACTGGCCCTGGAGTCAGGAGGACCTGAGTTCAAATCTGCCCTCAGACACTTAACACAAAAACTAGTTGTGTGACCTTGGGCAAGTCACTTAACCCCAATTGCCCTCCAAAAAGCAAAAAGAAAGAAAGAGAGAAAGAAAACAGAATATAACAATATGGTACAGTAGACAGGGTGCTGAGCTTGTAGTCAGGAAGACCTGAGTTCAAACCCAGTCTCAGATTCTTACTAGCTTTATGACCCTGGGCAAGTCTCTTAATCTTTCCTCCAGTTTCCTCATCTATAAAATAGGGATGATACTAGCACCTACCTCCTTGGGTTAATGTGAAGATAAGGTGAGTTAATATTTGTTTTTTTTTTTCAAATGCTTTATTAACTTCTGGTTTACATCATTCATTCCCACCAGATTTTGAGTTACAAATTTTCTCCCCTTTTTTTCCCTACCCACCCTCCCCCCTCATTTCAAGGAGAAATGATAAAACTATAGTATTGAGGGACCTCAATGTACACTTTTCAGACCAAAACAAATTTAACAAAAAGATAAACAAGAAAAAAATTAAGGACCTGAATAGAATTTTAGAAAAGTAAGATATGGTGGACTTCTTATGACTTCTGAAGGTGGACAAAGAGGAATAAATGTATTTCTTAGTCGTGGATGGCATCTTTAGAAAAATTTACTGTGAACTAGGGCATAAAAGCTTCACAAACAGAGAAAATAAAAAATATCAAAACATATCATGTGTTAGCCATAAAGTAATAAACTTATATTCAATAAAACTTCTTCAAAGAAAGGATCAAAATTAATTAGAAATGAAATTTAAATCCTAAATGCAATTTAGAATTAAAATTAATTCTAAAGAACCAGTGGTTCAAAGAACAAATCAAAGAAACAATAGAATATTTTATCAAAGAAAATTGTAAGTGACAACATGCCAAAACTTTTGAGATACAGCTAAAGCAATCCTAAGGGGAAAATTTATATTTTTAGACACTTTCATCACAGAATGCAATTAAGAAATGTTACTTCAGGTAGGGGTTGAAATAGATTCCTTATAACTGAGATTTTAGTAATTTAGAGATTTTTCAGATCTTAACATTAATCATGGAGTGCCAAAGCTTGAAAGGATTGATGGTCACCTAACTGATGGCAGAATATAATCTCCTTGAGGGTAGGAACTGCTTCATTTCTGCTTTTCTATATCAGCAGCATAATTCCTGGGAATTGATAAATATCTGAACAACTGAGAAATGCTTGAATTGAATCAAACTGACATTTTCCAGATGAGGAAACTGAGGCCCATAGAAAGGAAGTGACTTGGATAACGTGGCATAGAGAATTAGAGTCAGAACTGGAAGCCAGATCTCCTAATTCCCAGGCCAGACTTACTCCACATTTCCTGGGAGAAATCCTCCAGTATGAACTTTTCAGTTGTTCTCAGGTTACCATATTATTGGAGATACTGCTTTCATGTGCATGTCTAAAAGGAAGGTGAGCTTCCCCCACTCTTTTGAAATTGGCCTCTTAAGCACTTAAAGACCCATGGCAGCGTCTGGTTTCCTTCAAGTTGCACAGTGTCTGAGTGATCCCAAGGAAATGCTGTTGGGAGCTCTAATTTGTGTTCTAGGCTAATGTTTCGTTTTTCTTTCATCAGGCCCAAACTTATAAAGTTGAGAGCAGAAATGCCAAATACAATGCCAGTTCATTTAAAAGGATTTGCTAGTTACCCTGGCTATTCATTACCCGAGTCCCACTGATTCCCAGAAGAAGTGACCTGTGGAGTTCCACTCATAAAGAATGGCTAGTGTGCTTAAAATTCTTGCTGATTTAGAGGTTATTTCAAAGAAACCACTGGGTGATTTACTGCAATTTTTCTTTTTCATTCGTCATTTTGAGTTGGGTTTAATAAAACATTCCCCTTTCACCCCTCCTTCAACCAGAGCAAACTAGGAGCTGATCCAAATTATTTCTGAACTGTAAAACAAAGAAGGGAGTTTATACATTGGAGGGAACGAATGCTCTGAGAAATTCATCCAGCCTGGTCTAGTGGAGATTTAAAGTTTGGTACTGGCTTCACTGTCTTACTACTTATGTGTCCTGGTATTGTCACTTGAGTTTTTCCCATCTCCAGGTCTCCATCTGCAAAAACAAGGGGTCCAGAAAGTCTCTTCTAGCCCTAAATCCTATCCTTCTATGCAGGGCCCTGGACAAGGATCCAAGAAACCGCAATTCTAGCTCTTTCTCTGCCCCCATCCAGCTCTGTGGTCTCTAACACATCAGATCCCTCCCTAGGCCCAGTTTCTTACTATAAAGTGAAGGAATTGAATCAGATGCTCTTTAAGCCCACCTCCAGGTCTGATGACTCATGTTTTATATTCTAAGGTTTCTTTCTTTTCCCACACTCTGCCTTCTGCCTCTAAGTTCCTGCTAGGTCTGACTTTGTCCATCTTTAAGTACCACTTAGTTTTGATGTCCTTTGTTTTATGTTCTAAGGGCCTGCTTGGCTCTGACATTTAATACCAAGTGTGTGATAGCTTAATTAAAGGCCAATGCCACTTTGAGGAGCTCTTTTCCTCCTACCAAAGTATGTTTAAGATTTTCTCAAGAGCTTGAAGATAAACATTTCTCTCTCCTTCCTGATTTTTTCAGTCAGCATTTTACAAGCGTTGTTTCTTCCCTTGAAGTTTTCAGTATGGTGGAGGTGAAGTGACATTGAAGACAGCTTTCACTATAAGTTGAATACAATCAGGAGGTAACAGATCTGGCCAAGACAAAATTCTGTAAAGGTACAGAATTGGTCATAGTAATGACAGGAGCTTATTCATACATGGTATAAGGGAAGGAACACTCCATTTAAAATAATTGTAAACAATATAAAATACTTAGGAGTCTACCTGCCAAGACAAACCCAGAAACTATATGAACACAGTTACAAAACACTTTTCAAACAAATAAAGTCAGATCTAAACAATGGAAAAACATTAATTGCTCAATATAACAAAATAGAAATAAATACATTCTGCCTAAGCTAATGTACTTAATTGCCATACTAATCAAACTACCAAAATTATTTTATGGAGCTAGAAAAATTAATAACAAAATTCATCTGAAAGAACAAAAGGTCAAGAATATCAAGGGAATTAATGGTAAAAAAAAAGGAGTTATTTAGCAATACCAGATCTTAAACTATATTATAAAGCAGTAATCATCAAAACTATCTGGTACTGACTAAGAAATAGAGTGGTGGATCAGTGGAATAGTTTAGGTATAATAGTCAGTGGCCATAGTAACCTAGTATTTGATAAATCCAAAGATCTCGGCTTTTGGGATAAGAACCCACTATTTGACAAAAACTGCTGGGAAAACTGGAAAACAATAGGACACAAACTAGGTATGGACCAACACCTCACACTTTATACCAAGATAAGGTCAAATTGGGTTAATGATTTAGACATAAAGGGTGACACCATTAGCAAATTAGAAGATTTTTTTTTGTTAGTTCTATGACAAAGGGGAAGAATTCATGACCACACAAGAGAAAGAGAGCATTATAAAATATAAAATAGATAATTTTGATTACATTAAATTAAAAAGCTTTTATATGAACAAAATCAAGATTAGAAGAAAAATAGGGAAACACTATTTTTTTCTTTTGGAGGGGGAAAAGTAGGGCAGTTGGGGTTAAGTGACTTGCCCAAGGTCACACAGCTAGTGAGTGTTAAGTGTCTGAGGCCGGATTTGAACTTAGGTTCTCCTGACTCCAGGGCCCCTCCTTTATTCACTTCACCACCTAGCAGCCCCTGGGAAACACTCTTTACAGCAAGTATTTGATAATGATGATAAACAGGCAGATTTCAGAAAATCCTGGACAGACTTGTACAAACTGATGCAAAGTGAAATGAGCAGAACCAGGAATACATTGTACACAGTATCAATAATATCTTGTGATGATCAACTATGACTGGTTCAGCTCTTCTCAGCAACACAGTGATCTAAGACAAGTATAAAGCACTCAAGAAGGAAAATGCTACCTGCATCCAGATAAAGAATTGATGGGGGCAGCTAGGTGGCACAGTGAGTAGAGCGTCGGCCCTGGAAGCAGAAGGACCTGAGTTCCGATCAGGCCTCAGACACTTAATGCACACATAAATAAAAACCTAGATGTGTGGCCTTGGGCAAGTTACTTAACCCCAGTTGCCCTCCAAAAACAACAACAAAAAAAAAAAGAATTGATGGACTCTCAATGCAGATCAAAACAAATGTTTTTCACTTATTTTTTCTTATGTTTTTTTTCCTTTTGATCTGTTTCTTCTTTCATAACTGTGACTAAAATGGAAATATTTTTACATGATAGCTTATATAAACTATATCAAGCTGATTACCATTTTCAGAAGAGGGGAGAGGAGAGAGGAAAGGAGAAAAATCTAGGGAACTCAAAATCTTGTAAAAATGAAGGCTAAAAATGTTCTTGACATGTAGCTGGGGAAAAAATAAAATACTAATAAGTGTTAAAAAAAAAAAAAAAAACAACAAACCAAAAAACCCCGCTATAGGAGGTCTGGATTCATTCACTCAACAAATATTTCCTAATTGTCTCCTATGGGCAAAGTCATATTCTAAGTACTGCATTTTAATTTTGACTCTTTAATTTCCTTCCTATGTGACTTTGAGCAAATCACTTTCCTTGAGTTTCTTCCTCTGTAAGATGGGCACAAGAATAATATATTTTCACTGCCTATTATTCAAGACAGTTGTGAGGAAAATATATTGTAAACTAGAAAGGTTTATAGACTTATAAGCTGTTATTTTTGTCATACTAGGAAGCAGAGATGTAACTTTTGATTTTTGCTCCTGGAGAAAAATAAACAATGCCCTAGGCAAGTGACAGGAAATGTACACTTGAGCCAGGACATTAGTCAGTGGGCAGAGAGGAATGAAGGGATCCTTCGAGGCCACTGCTCGAGAGGCCCCTGAGTGGAGAAGGAAGCACTGGTCCAGCCAGGGAGTAGCTCACCTGTGGGGTGGCCACTGGGGAGAAGAAGTGGACCATTTGGTGGCCTCCTATTTTAACTCATTCTTCTTGCAAACTAAGGATAAGCTCTTTTATGTCTTCTGCTGTATGGAATATAGAGACTTTCAGCTCTCTCTAATTTCAGTGCCTTGGAGCAAAACCCTACTTTGCCCTCCCTTAATTGTGGCTCTACAAAGAACAAAAAGTCGGTCTTTAATCTGTGGGGAAATCTCTCCAAAGGCAACTGCATATTTCACCTACATGTAAAGCTGGTTCTTTTAGGCGATTTTCTTATTTGCTGATAGTGAATAATGATTCCAAAGGAATCTCTGGCAGCAAGAACTGACTTTTTGATTCAGCCCTTTCACAAAATTGGGGGTAGCATGGGGGAAGGGGAGAAGGGTCAAATAGAGTTTGATTCTGTCAGCAAAAGAAAGGAGAAACCACAATGATCTTTTGTTAGATTGGCTTTTTTTCTACCACATTATGGGTCAACTGAGATCAGAAGACCATTTTCCATGGACAATGGGAAATCATCAGATGACTTGCTCCTGATCAGAATAAACCCATAATTAACAAATGGACAAATAGTCTATTAAAATCTCAGAGGCTATAAGGAATCTCCAAAGTCCTCTAATCCACCCCCTGCCTGAAGCACAACTCCCGTGGGGAGCAGTCATCCATCTTTTACTTGAAGACTTCTAGTGACAGGGAACTCATTATCTCTCAAAGCAGCCCATTCCAATATTGCATTAAGTTTGAACTGTTAAGAAAGTCTTCCTCTTCATTGGGCTTAATTCTGCCTACTAGTATTTAGCTGTACCACCCTGTAGTCCTAGTTGTACCTTCTGGGGCTACTAGAAGTCAATAAGTAGATAAGCATTTATTAAATGCCTTCTATATACCAGGCACTGTGCTAAGCCCAGAAATTCAACTCCCACCCCATATCTACATCCTTTGTTGGAAAAGGAAATACATATCTCGAATAACATTTTTACCCCGAATATCTGAGACAAGACAGAGGACAGTTTCAGAGATGAATATATTAATCTGGGCATGTTCATAGAACTGTTTTTATTTTTATTTTTTAGAAACTGTAATTTGAGTGTTATGGTTTTCTTTGCTGCTGAAATACTAAGATGAAGCCTGCCAGTTGCTATCAGAAAGATATCCAAAATAACATCTTGGAGAATGGATCCTTTGAAAAAAAAAAATTCCAAAAGAGTTTTAAACTGCATTGGATTAAAAAACAAACCAACAACTGGCTGCCTTTTCTCTAGACAGTTTACAATTTCCCAAATGATTTACATTTTAACATGCCTTTTATGTTGCAAAATGTGCTTACTAGCTTACCTTCTCCTCCGCCCCGCCCCCAACAGAATTGTCTATTTTGCATTCTGCAGTTAATTTTAAACTTGAAATTGATGAGTTCCATAGTGCTGAGTCACAGAAATGGCCCAATTTTCAGCTACGAACAGCATGGATATAGGGTCTGGGACTGCTGGATGAAATAGGGACTCTCAGCAAATTCCTTAAAGAGCCCCAGAAAATAAACACACCAGTGAAATGAATTGTAGCTGTGCTCTAAAACTTGACCTGACTTTGTGATATGGCCTTTTCTTGGAACTGGAAGAAATGAATCGTAATGTTCATCCATAGGAGTCCAGACCAGTTGAATCAAAAACCACCGAGTGGGGCTTGGCAGAGTTAGGAGAGATAGAGAAGATTTAGACCTGGGAGAGATCTGAGAAGTCATCTGGTCAACCCCCTCATTTTATGGGGGGCAGAAAATGGAAGACCAAAACCTTGTATCTCCAATTGCTTTTCAGACTTCTTAAACCGGATGCCCATTAGAGAGCTTGTGCTGTTTTTGTTTAATCATTTCAGTTCTCTCTGATTCTCCATGACCCCATTTGGGTTTTCTTGGCAGAGATACTAGAGTGGTTTGCCATTTCCTTCTCCAGCTCATTTTACAGATGAGGAGACTGAAATGACATGCCCAGGGTCACACAGCTAATAAGTGTCTGAGTCCACATTTGAACTCAGAAAGATGAGCCTTCCCCATTGCTCTAGACACTGGGCCACCTAGCTGCCCCAGCTTAAGCTAACCATTTCCAAAACAGAACTCTCGATCTTTCCCTCAATCCTCTCCCTCCCTCCTATCTTCCCTGTCACTATAGAAGGGAACACTATCCTTCCAGTCCCTCAGGATCACAGCCCAGCTATTTTCCTCATCTCCTTACCATCTTTTACCCCTTTTATTTTATCCCTTTATCCAATCTGTCGCCAAGGCCTGTTGATTTCACCTTTGCAACATCTCTATGCCCCCTTCTCTCCTCTGACAGCACCACCTCTCTAGTTCAGGCCCTCATTACCTCAAGCCTACACTATTACAAGAGCCTGCTGGGGAGTCAGCCTCCCTACTTAACCTCCAGTGGCTCTCTGTCACCTACTGGGTCAAATACAAAGCCCTCTCCTACCTTTCCAGTCTTCTTATACCTCCCTCCCCAAGGCTTACTCTTCAATCCAGTGACACTGGCCTCCTGGCTGTTCCAGGCACAAGATACTTCATCTTTTGGCTCCAGGCATTTTCTTTGACTGTCCCTTGTGCCTGGAATGCTCTCCCTCCTCAACTCAACCTTATTGACTTCCCTGGCTTCCTTTAAATCTCAACCAAAGTCCCATTTTTTACATGAAACTTTTCCTCACCACCAGCTTAATTCAGCCCTCCTTCTGTTAGTTATTTCCTATTTATCCTGTATATTGTTTGTTTTGTATATAATTGTTTTCATGTTGTCTCCCCCCATTAGATTGTAAGCTCCTTGAGGGCAGGGACTGTCTTTGACCTCTTTTTGTATACGTAGTTCATAATATGGTGATTCAACTAAAACACAGTAGGCATTTAATAAATGTTTATCAATTCATTGATTGACTTGCCCATGATCACACTGTGTGATTGTCAGAGCTAGGATTCAAATTCAAGTCACAGGGAATTGAGTAGAAGCTTGGAGGTGGTATAATCCAACCCACTCATTTTACAGATGAGGAAACTGAGGCCCAGGGAGGTTAGCTGACTTACCCAGGATCACACAGGTAACCACATAGGTAGTAAGCTACAGAGGGAAAAGATGAACCCAGGTCCTTTGCTACCAAATCCAGTACTCTTCACTAGACCATACCAGTTTTCAACAGCCCGGTAAGATCATGACTACAAGGATTCTTACCTTTGTATTACAGCTGAGGAAACTGAGTCTTAGTAAAGTGAAGGTCAGACAGATAAGTGGCTGCCAGGATTTGAACCCAGGACTCCTGACTGTAATTCTACTCATCTTTCTACTGTATCAGGCTGCTTTCCCCCCAGACTGAAAAAAAATCTTAATCACCAGCCCCATTGTCATAGCTGATCTTATGTGGAAGTTAGTGATGGATAGTTTAATAAGTTGGAAGAGCTGAGCTTAGTCCTGTAAAGTGTGGCTATTTCTTGGATTCCGGATCTCTAGGGGAGACAGGAATACTGCCTTATACAGCAGGTCCTGCACAGGCCAGGTCTAATAACAGACAAAGAGAACGGCTGTGGTCTCTTTCACAGTTCCTGTGGTCTTGATTGGATTATTAGGAAATGATTGCCTGAGCACTGGAGAATAATGTATAAAGAATCTGAAAGGCAGCCGAGTACAAGACCCATTCAAGGAGATGTATCGTACTTAAGTCCTGAAGTCAATAGCTATTGATTTCTCCTCCAAGTGATGGGACTGAGCCCTGGAATCATAACTCCAATTAGGATTAATACAAGCTGCCCTTTGTCCACTGATAGAGGATTTGACTTCTCTCTAAACCCTGAAAAAATAAAACCTTTAAGTTGGTGCCTATTATTCCTTGGTATGATGACCCAGTCGAGGAGTAGGAAGGATACTGGCCTGAAGCCAGGCCATGACTGGCAAAATGAGCAGAGAGAAGCCAAGCCATTCACACGCACAGCCTCAAGATCGATGTGGGTTCCTGTATAAGAGAGCGTCAGCCGTGATGATGTGTATTGATTATGGAGACAGCCTGCAGAAACATCTGGGGAAACAGCACCTGGGAGTCAGGTCATGGTAATTTTATTCATGAATTCACAGGTTCATAGCATGTCAGAACTAAAAGGTACCTTTGAGATCATCTAGACCAAGCATCTCATTTTAGAGATGAGAGAAACCGAGGTTGTAATGAGGGAGCGTGTCTCGATGAAGGCCCCATGATGAAGGTCCCAGTGGCTACACTGGGACTAGAATCTCAGAATTAGGGTGGGCCTCAGTAGTCGGCTAGACTGCTCAGGTCTCCTGATTGGATGTTTCTTCTGTTGCCTCATGATATCTGCCTTCAACACGTTCATAGGATCATGAATCTAGAGTTTGAAGGGACCTGAGAGAGAGGGGTGACCTTGGTCAAGGCACTTAACTTTGCTGGTCCTCAGTTTCTTCATATGCAAAATGAGGGGTGGGATCAGACATCCTCTAAGGTCTCTTTGACCTCTGTATCTGTGATCCACTGATAAAGTCATTTTACAGATAAGCATACTGAAGAACAGTATATACAAATAGTAGATCTAGGATTAGGACCTAGGTCCTTATATTTGGGTACAAAAATATCGACTCCACAAGAATGGAATGGCAGAGGAATCATTAGCAAGTCAAGGGTGACAAGCATTTATTAAACTACTTACTATGTGCCAGGCATTGTGTTAGGTGCTTGGGATGCAAAGAAAGCCACCCTCACCCCCCAAAAAGCTCATTCTTGCCCTCAAGGAGCTTATATCCTAATAAGGGAGAAAACACGTGAAAACTAGGACGATAGACAATAAGAATAACCAGCATTTATGCAGTGCTTTAAGGCTTTAAAAAAGGCTTTATGAACATTACCTCATTTTATCTTCACCACAACTCTGGGAAGGTAGGTACTATTATTATACTCATTTTACAGATGGAGAAACTGAGGCAGACATTAAGTGACTCACATGGGGTCACATGAGCTAGTAAATGTATGAGGTTGGATTGAATTCAGGTCTTCCTGACTCCAGGATCAGCACCCTATCCACTTCAATGCCTCGCTGCAGAGCAGACTGAAGCCATTCTAAGATGGGAAGGATGATTGGGGATAATCGAAGGTCTTGTGGAGTGAATGATATTTCATCTGAGTCTTGAAGGAAAACAGGGAAACTAAAATACTTGGCCTTCTGAAAAAGACCTTGGGGTTTAAGTGGACTGTAAGCTCAACATGAGTGAAGAGCGTGATATAGCCAAAGATGCTAATACAACCAGGGGAGTGACTTCTAGGAATAGCAAAGGGAGAAGCCCATCATATCCTGCCCTCATCAGATCTCATTTGGAATCTTGTGTTTAGTTCTGGGCACCATGGTTAAAGAAGAAGGTGAGCTGGAGGGAATGCAGAGGGAGGGCTGGGATGGTGAAGGGTCTGGATGAGGACTGGTAGAAGGAACTGGGCTTGTTTATGCTAGAGAAGAGAAGACTCAGGGAAACACGACCACAGTTGTCAATTATCTGAAGGTCTATCAGAGTCTTGTCTTGTATGGCCCTAAATGACAGAAGATGGAACAAAAGGTCTAAGCTGTAAAGAGGCAGATGTTGGCTTGATGTCAGGAAACCATGAGAGCTGTCCTAACCTAGAATGGGCTGCTTCTAGATGTGATCTCCAAGCAGATGCTAATTAAGTCATAGTAGGAATTCTCTGGGGATGTGGGTTGGGAACAATGGCTACCGAGGTCCTTTCCATCTTTCAAATTTTGTGATTCCATGACTCAAAATTCAGTATCCTAACCACTACTACACCATATTATTTCATCTGTGTTGATATCATACGTAGAAATAGACCATAAAATAAATCCAAGTATTCTTTTACTTATTTTTATTATATTTATTTTTTATTATTATATTTATTATTACTTACTGTTTGCTCTTGGCACCTTAGCTATGCTTTTGGAATAAATCCAGTACTTTAGGAAATCACATAATTTAGAATTTACAACTGGTAGGAGTCTGAGACATCAACATATCCATTTTTTTCATTTTTGCAGATGAAGAAACTAAGGCCCATAAGCATGAAATGACTTGTCAAAGGTCACACAGTTATTTAATAGTGTGGAAAGATTTAAACTTACTTCCTCAACTCCAAATTTATTGCCTTTTCTATTGTACCATAATATCCCCTTCTTTCAGGGAATTATACTTTTTTGAGGGTGGGGAAGAATCTTAGGGGCAGGGTGGTCTGGAACTATGATTTTATTGGCGTGAAAACTTTCTCCACCAATGTCGACAGCAACCTGATCATTAACTTGTAGTCTTGCAGAGTCACTTGGGGACAGTGAGATGTAGTGACTTGCCCAAAATCACAGTGCTGGTTTGTATTAATGCAGGATTTCATCTCGGGTCTTCCCAAATCTGTCAGCCTTCCCCTCACTCTACCGTTTGTGTCTCTCTTTTATTTGACCTGTGATTTCATTGGTAAAAGGAACCACTAGTGAGTAACTGCCCCTACTAATGGATAGTGGAACTTGCTTTGCAATTTTTTTTTTTTACTTAAAGTGTTGTGCCAGGCACTTAGAGGTGAATGATCCATCCAGGATCACAAAGCCAGAATGTGTCCGAAGTAAGACTTTGATTCTGCAGGTTCAAGTTGGAGGCCAGCTCTCTAAGCTACTCCATGCTGACCTCTCATTTACTGGAGTAAATCACATCTTCCTTGAACATTGTTGAACCAGGTGTTAATAGAGCTTCCCAGATTGCCCAGTCATTTCTTCTGCTCCACCCACTAGGCTGCTAGGAAGTCAAGGAAGATGAAGAATGAGGAAAGGCCATGGAATGTGGTGATTAAGAGGGCTCTGGTGACTCCCAAGAGAACAGCTTCAGGAAAGCAGTGGGGGCAGAAGGCCAGCTGTTAAGAGCTGGAGATGAGAGAAGAGAGGACTAGCAATTCACCCATGAAGAGAGACTTTTCCTGGAGCAGTAATTGTAAGTAGTGGGAGTAGGGAAGGGGGAAATGGGCAGGGTGGGGCAGGGGGGTCCTCACTGGAGGGGACACACTGAAACTAGACTCTGAACTACCAGAAGATACAATGGAACCAACCAACCCAAGGGGCTGGGTAGAATGCTGGTGCTGGAGTGAGGGTGCAAACTCAAAGGGGAATAGACAAACTGGTGGTTCAGGAATCTGGATGTGCTTGTTGTCACACACCATCATTGTCATTCAAGTAGTCAGAGCCAGAGTAGTATAGTCAGATGAACCTTACTTCCTAATGATAGGATTATGAGTGAGTCACTTGTCTTTCCCCAGTCCTCAGTCTCCTTATCTATAAAATCTGTAAAATGGGTTAGATCATCTCTAAGAACATACCCAGCTCTAAATCCTTTGAGCATCTCTGGATAGGCCAACCAAGGATCATTTTCTTTGTGTCTCCACAAAGAACCATATCCCGTCTTTTCTCTGTCCATACTTTAACCGAGGACAACTACTTCCCAATTCTTTCCTTAAGCCAGATGAACATTAATCATAGATGCCGTAATGATTAATTCTGAGTAGAGAACAGCTTGGTGGTGCCGTGGTTAGAGTGCTGGGCCTGGAGTCAGAAGGACTCATCTTCCTGGACACTTACTAGCTGTGTAACCTTGGGCAAGTCACTTAACCCTATTTACCTCAGTTTCCTCATTTGTAAAATGAACTGGAGAAGGAAATGGCAACCACTCCACTATCTCTGCCAAGAAAACTCCAAATGAGGTCACAGAGAGTTGGACAGGATTGAAACAACTCAACAACAACAACTCTGAGTAGGATTCTGAGCTTCAGTAATGTCAAGTATGAGACATGGTAGAGAGAGAGAGACAAAGAATAAAACCTGCCCTCAGGGAGTTTGCCATCTGGCTTGGAATATATACAAGTTAAATATGATACAAAACACAAAGTATATGTTAAGTGCCAGGATACAAGCAGTGGATGGGAGGAGAGTTGTAGAAAAGAGTCAAGGAGAGAAAGCGCTAGAATGGAAGGTTGGGCCTAGTGACAGAAGGATTGTTATGTCAGACTGAAGATCCTAGAATAACACACTATTTCTGCATTCAAGCACAGAGCTGTAGAATTCTGGAGAAAGGAAAGATCAGTTCTTTCTACTGGAATCAGAAGGGGTTTTGTGGTGGAAGACAAGTTACCTTCCAATGTCACCTACCCCAAAATGGAATGGACAGCCTGGGGAAGTAATGAGGTTTCCATCACTGGAAGTATTCAAACAAAAGTCAGCTGAGCACTTGCCAAGGATATCGTAGAGAGAGATCCTATGCAGGTAGAGACAGAACTAGATGACCTCCAAGGTTGCTTCCAGATTCTGAGATTGTATGAAATCTTTCCACTCTGCCCACTCAGCCATCTTGTGTAGCCCAGGGAATAGTCCAAACTACTAACATGTTATTTAGCCCTCTGGCCCTGGCCTCAGTTATTAGAGCATCCATCCCTGTCTCATTCCATTCTCTTGAAGGAAGAAGAGCAGGAGGACAGATGTGTTTAATAAGAAGGGGAGTGAATGACATGTAGCCACAGGGTATTTAGAAACATCAAGTGAAGATGAAATTGTAGCTCAGTCTTATAAAGCTAAACCGGTCATCCTGGGCAAGCCAGAGTGTGGAGGATCAGCCTGAGCTCACTAACAAGCCTATGGTCTGGAGGTCATGTTGTCTGAGCTTTGGTTCATTCATTCTATACTTATCAAGCACCTATGGTTCCTAGAGCAATTGAGATATCACACAGCCCTGGCCTTCATGGAACTTCCAGTCTACTGGGAGAGAGGCAGAAACATTGGCAATTATAATACATGACAGTATGTGCATTAGAGAGGAGCAATGCTTTGTGAGATGAAAGGGGGAAAGGTTGTTACTGACCTAAGGATTGCCAGAGAAGGTTTTATGGAATAGATGGCATTAGAATTGGACAGTGAAAGATGAGTAGTAATAAACAAGTAAGGAAGGTATTTGAATATGTTAGGAAGGAGAGTTCGGGGCACTTGGGGATGACGGGGAAAAGGGCAACTAGTTTTGCTGGAATGAGGTGCTTGGAAGGAAATTATATAAGAGAAGGCTAAAAAGGTAGGATGGTATCAGATTGTAGAGGGCCTCAAATACCAATATGACCTTTACTCAGGCAATAGGGAGCCACTGAAGGCTTTTGGGCAGAGGAATTATGTTACCAGATCTGTGTACTAGAAAGCTTATTCTAGCAGTCTTATAATGGATAAACTATAGGAGAGACAGAGACAGAGATAGAGGGGAAGACAGAGACAGAGAAACAGAAGGGAAAAGAGAGAAACACAGGAGACAGAGAAAGAGAGAGAGAGAGAGAGAGAGAGAGAGAGAGAGAGAGAGAGAGAGAGAGAGAGAGAGAGAGAGAAAGTAAAAGAGATGTATAATGAGGCTATTTCAATAGTCTAAGGGCAATGGCCAATTCAGTTCAATTTAGTACTACAAGCCTTTAGTACATGCTACAGTGCTGGGGGCTGGGCTTGCAAAATCAAAACCTGCTTTCATCTGTCAGAAGCTCCCAGCCACCTTATGATAAAGGGGTAGTTGTAGTTTTGAGAAAGTAAACTTATATGAATTCCTCCAATTGTAATTTTTTCCTAAAACATTTCTAGATAACATTACTTCTCTTCTGAATGAAAGATTCATTTGCCTATCCTGGAAACTCCTTGAATTGTCAAACAAGGTAGAGAAATACTTCCCAATGGAAAGCATGTTGGATTTAGAGCCCACAGCCCTGGGTTCAAATCCCAACATGTGACTTACTACCTCTGTAAGAAAGCAGTTCACTTAACCTATGTGGGCCTGTTTTCTTCATCTTTAAAAGGAGGGAGCTGCACTCCCCAAGGCTCTAAAGTTCCTTCCTGCTCTAAATCTATGATCTTATGATAATAAAAATGTCAGCTGATAGTTCTGTAGCACTTTATGTGTACAAAATGCTTTATGTCCATTATCTGATTCTCACAATAACTCTGTGAGGTTGTCAGGACAGGTCTCATCATTCCTATTTTATGAGTGAAGATATTTGGAGGTGGTAGATTCAGGAATTAAAAGCAGGTCTTCTGCCTCCTAGACCAGTGCTCTTTACCTGATAGCCTGTCAGGCAATAAAATTGATTGTTACTACGTGCCTACTATGTGCCAAGCACTGGAGAAAAGCAAAAGAGTCCCTCTCTCAAGGAGTTTACAGTGTAATGAAGGAGAAAACATGCAAATAACTGTAAAACAAGATTCATACAGGGTAAATTAGAGATAATCTCAGATGGAAAGCTTTAACTATCATTAAGGGAGATTGGGAAAGGCTTCCTGTAGAAGATAGGATTTTTTGCTGGGACTTTAAGGAAGCCTGGAGGAGGGGATGAGAATGAAGAACATTCTAGGCATGGGGTGAATGGGCTGGTGAAAATGTCCAGAGTAAGGAGGTAGAATTTCTTGTTCAAAGAACAGTAAAAAGAGGCCAGTATCTTGGAATCACAGGAGAAGACATGGAGGGGAATAAGGAGGAGGAAAACTGGAAAGGACAGGGCTAGGTTATGAAAGGTTTTGAACACAAGAAGATTTTATATTTGATCCTAGAAAAGACAGGAGTCCACTGAAGTTTTTTGAATTGGCATGGGAGGAAGGGGTGACATGGCCAGACATGTGCTTTAGAAAGATCATTCTGGCAGCTTTGTAGAGAATACCCTGGAGTGGGGAGATCCTTTTTGGCAAGCAGACCCACCAGCAGGCTATTGCTGTAGTCTAAGAGTGCAGTGATGAGCATCAGCCCCAGGGTGGTGGCAGTGTCAGAGGGGAGAAGGGGGCAGATGCAAGAGATACTGTGAAGGCCAAATTGACAATCCTTGGCAACACGTTGAATATGGGGTGGGAGAGAGTGACAGAGCAAGAATGATACCTAAGCTGTGAGCCTGGGTGACACAATCAATAGTAAAGGGGAGGTTAGAAAGAGGAGGATGAGGGAAGGTAATGAGTTTAGTTTCAGATCTGTTAAGTTTGAAGTATCTAAAGGACACTCATTTTGAGATGTCCAGTAGGCAGTTGGAGGTGAGAAGAGAGGTTATGAGCTGGATAAAGAGCTGTGACAATTATCAGCATGGACATGACCATTGAATCCATGGGAGCTGATGAGATCACCAAATAAAACAAGAGAGGGAGAAGGGAAGATGACCCAGGATGATGGGCTCCTGGGCAACAGAATCACAAAGGTCTGATCCCTTCTGATGGAGCATAACTGATCATGTAAAATGGAGCTCTGAGGTGCCTTAAAACTTGGTGTTCTGGGGGCAACTTCCCCTTAGTTTCTTCATCTGTAAAAATGGGTATATTTCAGCCATGATTTACAGTTTCCATCTCTCCCTGTCTGCTGACTCAGTTCCTATTGCATGTATCTCCCCAACTCTGGGAAAAACCTCACTTGTTCCTTCTATTTACATCATCATGCTATTTCTCTTCTGCCTTTTGGCTAAACTCCTTGAAAAGTCTCATTCCACTTTCTCTCCTCTCACTTTCTCCTTAAGCCTTTACAATCTGGCTTCTGACCCTAATGTCCCATCAAAACTGCTCTTCTCAAAGTTACCAGTGATCTCTCAGTGGCCAAATCCAATGATCTTTTCTCAGTCCTCATTCCCCTCAGCCCCCCCACAGTCTTTGACACTGTTCATCACTCCCTCCTCCTTGATACTCTCTTCGCTCTGCGTTTTCAGGCTACCATTCTCTCCTGGTTCTCATCCTACTTATCTGACCATTCCTTCTCTGTTCTCCTTGCTGGATCCTCCTCAAGATCGTGCCCTCTACCCATAAGTGTCCCTCAGGGTTCTGTCTGAGATTTTCTTCTCTCTTCCCTCTATGCTACTTCGCTGGGTAATGTCATCAGCTCCCATGGATTTAATTACTATCTCTGTGCTGATGATTCTCAATTCTACCTCTTTTGCCCCAGTCTCTTTGCTGACCTTCATTCTCACATCTCCAACTATCCTTCAGACATCTTGAAAGGGATGTCCAGTAAACCTCTTAAACTCAATACGTCCAAACCAGAACTCATTATCTTTCCCTGTAAACCTCCTTCCTCCCTCAGACCCCTTCCCTGTTATAAGAGGGCAACACCATTCTCCTAGTCCCTTAGGATCACAACTGAGGAGTCATTCTGGATTCCTCACTATCTTTCTTCGCTGCCCCATCCTATCTGTTGCCAAGGCCTGTTGATTTCACCTTTGCAGCAGCTACTGAGTATTCCTTTCTCTCCTCTGACATTGTCACTACCCTACAATTTCCTGCTGGTGTATCTACCTGTCTCAGATCTCTCCCCACTCTGATCCATCCTTCATTCAGCCACTAAAGTGATATTCCTAAAATGCAGGTCCAATCAAATCACCCCACCTCTACTCAATAAATGCCCATAGTTTCCTATTGCCTCCAGAAACAAATACAAAATGCTCTGTTTCACATTGAAAGCCCTTCATAACCTAGCCCCCTTCTACCTTTTCAGTTTTCTTACACCTTACTCCCTGACACGTACTATTCAGTGACAATGGTCTCCTGGCTGGTCGATGCAGAAGATACTCCATGTCTCTACTCCAGGCATTCTGTTAGACTATCCCTCATGCCTGGAATGTTTTCCTTCCTCAAGTCTTCCTGTTGACCTTCCTGGATTCCTTTAATATCAACTAAAAATCAGCCTTCTACAGGAAGCCTTCCATTTCCTCTAAAATTTTTGTCTGTTATTTCCTATTTATCCTGTCTATAACTTGCTTTGTACATATTTCTTTGCAAGTTGTCTCTACCATTAGATTGTAAGCTGCTTGAGGGCAGCTACTATCTTTCTTTTTCTAATTTGTATATCTGGCACTTAGCACAATGTTTGGCATGTTCAGTTCAGTCATTTCTTCAGTCATGACCCCATTTGGGGTTTTCTTGGCATATAATAGGTATTTTATAAATGTTTATTAAATTGAACTATTGAATTGAAAATGTATTTCTTATTCATTGTATGGGTTGTATATGTGTGTGTGTATACATATACATATATCTATAGATCAATCTTGTCTTTTATGTATTTATTTGCATGCTCTCTTCCTCATTAGATTGTAAGCTCCTTGAGGACAGGGACTCTCTTTTGTCTCTTTTTTCCCCTGGTGCTTAGAACAATGACTGGTATATAATAGGTGCTTAATAAATGTTTATTGATTGATTGATTGATTGGATGTGATAATATACTAGCTAATTCACAAGTTATGATAGGGAAAGTACTATGTAACCCTCAAAGTGTTATTGAAATGAGAGCTATTATCATTATTGTGCTGGTCATATGTGCTGAAGACCAGGATGCATATGCTGTGATAGAAATTCATTCTTTTGATCTTCAAGAAAGGCTTCTCATCTTCTAAAGGCCCCTTTAGAAATGCCATGGAAGGGTTAACAACCAAATTAGCTAACATCTCGCCAAGGATCATTTTTACTGTATCAGCTTGCTTTTTTAACCTAAGACCCAAAATCATGAGGAAGGAAAGAGATGAAGAACAGAACAGAACAATCAAACTTTGTAGCTAACAAAGCATTTTCCCTGCAACAATCTTATGAGATAGGTGGACAAGGATTTCTCCTTATCCCCAACCCATTTTATAAATGCGGAAACTGAGAGCCACAGGCATTAAGTAACATCCTTAAGATTATGCTGCTAGTAAGTGTAAGAGGTAAGCCTGAACCCAGGTTTTCTGACTCCATGTATAGGTTAGCACTAAAAATTCATCTTTAAAAAATGTTTTCAATTAACAGAGGTCTATTCCCTTCTTCCTTTTCCCCACCATCGAAAAAAGGAAAAGCAAAGTCATAATATCTTTGTCACAAATATTCACAGAGTCAACGAAAAGAAAAAAAATCCTTCATTGGTCATGTCCAAAAAACCTATGTCTCATTCTGCACTTTGAGCCCATCACTTTTGTCAAGAGTTAGATGGTATGTTTCATCATCAGTCCTCAGGAATGATGTCTGGTAATTGGATTCATGAGAGTTCTTGGGTCTTTCGAAGTTATTTTTAACATACTGTTGTTATTATATAAACTGTTCTGATTCTGCTTCTCTCACTCTGGATCAGTTCATAGAAGTCTTCCCAGGTTTCTCTGTAACTGTCCTTTTCATTGTTTCTTACAGTTGTCCATTACATTCACATGCCATAATTTGTTGAACTTTCCCCCAATGATAGATACCTCCCTAATTTACAGTTCTGTGCCAACACAAAAAGAGATGCTATAAATGTTTTCATGCACAGAGGACCTTTTACTCTTTGATCTCTTTGTGGTATAATAATGTGTATAATTTATACAATATTTTGTGGTTTGCAAAGTGTTTTCATGTTCTCATTTAATCCACTCTAGACCAATAGCTGTATCCCTGTGTTGAAAGGAATGCACAGTTTGGTGGTTTTGGGGGCTGTAGTTACAAATTGATTTTCAGAGTCACTGGAATGATTCACAGCTCCATCAACAATGCACAAAATGTGCCTGTTTCCCCCTAGCCCTTCCAGCATTTGTCATTTTCCTTTTTTGGCCAACTTAGTCAATTTGATGGGTGTGAGATGAAATCTCAAAGTGGTTTTAATTTGTATTTCCCTAATTATTAGTGATTTGGGCCATTTAATAAACATTGGTCCTACAAACTCCCTGAGAGTAAATACCAGTATTCAGGGATTATGATTTTCTAGTTTGGGGGTCTTTGGAGGGATTTAGAAGCCATGCTTGACTTGTAGTGTGTCCTATAATAACTCAACAAAACTGTGAAATAGAAGGATGTCTACACTAACCTGCCCAGATGACAGGTTCAAATCTTATCCCTGCTACCTACTACCTGTGTGACTTTGGACAAATCACTCGACCTTTCTAGGTCTCAATTCTTCATCTGTGGAATAAGAGAATTGAACTAAATAGTCTTTACGATCCTTTCCAATTCTAAATGTATGTACAGTTATCCTTAACACATCTTGGAGGGAGATTAGGGTCCTGGTGTCCCTGCAATTTGGAAAAATCTGTATAAAAAGTTTTGGCCCTCCCTTCATACCAGAGAAGAAGTCTGAATTATTATGGTGTTAAAAAATAAAACATGCCCATATTATTCAATAGTACATGCATATTTTTGTTTTTGTTTTTTTGCTTTTTGGAGGGCAATTGGGGTTAAGCGACTTGCCCAAGGTCACACAGCTAGTTTTTTTATGTTACGTGTCTGAGGCTGGATTTGAACTCAGGTCCTCCTGACTCCAGGGCCAGTACTCTATTCACTGTGCCACCTAGTCACCCCTCTACACACATATTTTATCCATTTCTGAGTTTCTAAACTTTTTCTGTGTCATCAGCTGACCTTTGTACATTGTCTTCAGGTTTCTGCAAAACTCCCAAATATTTCTTATGCTAACCCACAACATATCAAATCTGCAGTGGGGAAAGTTGTGATGTTTCATTACATGTAAAGAAAGCTAATAACAGCACCTACTTTCAGGGTTGTCATAAGTTTCAAATGAGATGATATTGCTAAAACACTTTGCAAGGGTTAAGGGCAGTGTGCATAATGGATGGAGCTAGCCTTGGAGCCAGAAAGATCTGGCTTTGGGGGTCTGTCCAGATAACCCTCCAAGGCTGTAAACTGCAGAGAAGGTTGGGCCCTATAGTGGTAAGGAAAGTTCCTCACCTGGGAATTGCCTACACCAAAGAAGACAGGGATGTGTTCTCTATCCACTGTGTTGTTGTTCAGTCTTGTCCCACCCTATTTGGGGTTTTCTTGGAAAAGGGTAACATTAATGGGATTTAAGATCTGCCACACCCTTTAATAGGTCTCATGTGGAGCACATTAAGGGAAGCTTGCTTAGGGGAGGCTTGCTTGTAGACAGGCTTTTATACCTTTTGTGGATCTCTAATTAGGCCCTGAGTCACCAGGGTTGTGATGCCTTCTGGCTCTGAGAAGTATATATATATATATATATATATATATATATATATATATATATATATATATATATATATATATATATAAAATCTATGTTATCTATGTTGGTATCTTGCTTTGGGGACTTGATTATGAGAAGGATCTTGTGATTCCATGGTCAAGATTCTAAGTTGATCATGTGTTCAGAGATCCCCAACTGCTCAGATGTAAAGTCTCTCTCGATCCAGGGATGTGTGTAAGGTGTATGAAATATTGCTTTGGTTCAAGCAACCAGAGCCCTCTCTGTTGGTCTTTATTTCTCTGCTTGTATTTTCTCTATTTGTATTTTCTCTGAAGTTCAAGGTGCTGACTTTTCCCCTGAACTAGTGAATGTAATTTAAAAAGATTGTTGACCCCTTAAACAGCTGTCTTTCCTAGTAAAGCAGACCTAAGAACCTGTGCTAGCAGCCATCCTGGCTATGCCAGTGTGATTGCCACTACATAGAGATACTGGAATGGTTTGCCATTTCCTTCTCTAGCTCATTTTACAGAAGAGAAAACTAAGGCAAACAAGGATAAAGTGACTTGCCTAGGGTCACACAGCTACTAAGTGTCTGAGGCCAGATTTGAACTCACAAAGATGAGTCTTCCTGACTCCAGGCCTGACACCCTAGCCATTGTACAACCTAGCTGCTCACCTATCCACTATACATATCAGTTAATATTTTCTCTTCTCTCCTCCATCAAAACCTACTCTCAGGGAGAGGTCTGATAAATTCAAGATGTAAATAGGATTATAAGTTTTAAGCTTGGAAGGATCCATAGGACTCATCTAATCCAGTGGTATCAAAGGCATAGAAATGGGGGGGGGGGGCACTAATCTGTACATAAAGATCTCTACAGGTCATATTGATTTAAATTTAAAGTGCAATCTTATCTGTGCTTTATTGTATTTTAAATTATTTTGTTAACTATCTCTCAATTACATTTTCAGCTTGTTTCCACACGGGAGTCTTGGGGGCAGCAGGGTGCTTGACTCATCTGATCTAGATCCAGCCCCCTCATTTTAGAGAGGAGGAAACTGACAGTGAGAGAAATCCCGTGAATTGCCCAAGATCATATAGTCCCCAGAAGGAGAGCTGTGGTCAAACCCAGATCATCTGATGCCAGATACAGAGTTCTTGCTATTACCGCCTACTTCTAAATGAATTAGAACAGCTTAGAGTGTGACCCTTCCCAGGGTGATTTGCTCTCCAGCGAGGAATGAGCTAGAAGATAACAGTGACAAGCTCCTCCAGAGGAATCTCAGGTATTAGCCAGAGGATGAGGCAGGCAGGTTTAGAGATGGCAGGACCTTGTAAGCACACAGGTGATTTCAGTGGCCTAGATCCAGCTACCTTCGAGGCCATCCATCACAGGTTCTCAAATTAGCAAGTCTTGGCAGCTTGAAAATGTTACATTCTGCCCACCTGAGTACAAACCCAAATGAGGAGGCATTGTCTGCTCCCTCAGCCCCCGCTCTGCTCCATCAGATGTTCTGTTCTTGAGAAGGAACAAGAGCCAATAGGCCTGAGAGATGTTCCAGCCATGGGAAATCAAGGTGTGTAGGGATGTAGTTGGAAGCCTCATAGGCTAATAGGCTCATAGATCTGGAGTTGGAAGGGGTCTTAAAGGTCATCTAGTCCAGTCCCCGAATTTTACAAATGAGGAGACTAGGGCCCAGAGAGGTTAAGCTACTTACTCAAGATCACACAGGAAGACTAGATTTGAACCCAGGTCCTCAGACTCTAAATTCAGCAGCAGCAACAAAGACTAGGGAGGCATAAACTGAGAGGAGGCAGACAGGTAGCTAGGTGGTGCAGCAAATAAAACCCTGGACAAGGGAGTTAGGAAGACCCAAGTCTGAATCCTGCCTCAGACAGTTTTGCTGTGTAATCTTGGGCAAGCTGCTTAACCTCTCCATCTCTCAGTTTTCTCATCTATAAAATGGGGGTAATAATAGTAAATGGAATCAACATGCAAAATGTAAAGCATTCAGCAACCCTTAAAGTGCTATATAAATGCTAGCTATTATTAGACAAAAGCTCACTTTGAGCAGATCTCATCTCAGTTCTGGTGCTAATTTGCCAGGAAAATTAGAACTGTAATAAGCACATGGGGGTGGAAAGAGCATTAAGGTTGGAGACAGCCTGGTTCCAAATGCCAGTTTCATAACATGCTACCTTCTGCTCTTGGATAAATCCCTGCCAGGTTCTGGGCCTCAGTTTCCTCATCAGTAAAATTAGAGGGTTGTATGTACCAGAGGATCCCTAAGGACTTTTCCAGCTTAAAATCATAGACCCTTATGGCTCTTTAGGGTCTCAGCCTTACCCTGCACAAAATGTGAACAGTGGCTCTGCTGTACTCCTTGGGGTCCTGATGTAGATTAACTCTGGTAAGTGGTGATTTCTGCCATTGCCTGTGGAGGACCTGGCCCTGGTGGGAAGACCAGCAGACAAAGATGTATAGAGCAGCCTTCCCGAGATTTGTTAGATCAAACTATTCAGCAGGAAAGGATCTCTGCACCATTCCCAGGGTGATTCCTGGCTTGGCTTATAAAAAGCAGGCTTTTAAAGAGCCGGGCTTCAAACGTGTGAATCCCACTGAGTGAGGGCCTGTCCTTGCCAAATTGTGAAAGGAGCCAAGCTTGTCTCTTGTACTTATCCATCTTCCTTTCTGCACTTCTAGCTCCTCTTTTCTGGTGGCCAACTCCCAGGGGCCCAGAGTCCCAGTTCTGTGCCCTGACCCTACCTGCTCAGAGTGCTCTCCTAAAGGAACGATATTGTGGAGGGGGGAAAGCCCCAGACTGAGTACTCTCATATCATAGTTCTAGAGCTAGAAGGGACCTCAGGGACCAGCTAGCCCAAGACCTTCATTTTACAGATGAGGAAACTGAGGCACAGGGAAGGGTCAGTGGTAGGTTAACCTGGTTTCCAATCCTACCCCTCTCTGTGGTACTCTAGTCCCTCTTTCGGTTTCAATTTCCTCTTTGATAAAATAGTAGAGTTGGCAGCGATGGGTCTGGGGAGGAGGTAATGGAACATATCTCACTTTTTGAGGTGAACATAGGCACTACTGTATGCACATGAGACTTGCCTGTTCTATAAAGTGATGTTGCTCAATTGTTTTTCTTTGTTACAAGAGGGGGTTGACATGGGACAGGGGGAGGAAGAGAGGGAGCATTTCCAGAACTGATTGTCATAGAACAACAAAAGGTGTCAGTACAATGTATTCTACTCAAGGAAATGCAGATTGCAAGCCATCTATGGGAAAAGATAAGAAAGATTAAGAAATAGTGCATATGATATACTGTTTAACAGTTTGCAGCAGAGTGTTTTCTGTACATTATCTTGTGTGGTCTTCACAACAACATTGTGAGATGTGTTGTTCTCATCCCTGTTTTATAGACATGGAGGAGTGAGGCTGAGAGGGGGTAAGCTTCCCAGGGTCACCCAGTTAGTGGCCTTCCTGACCACACATCCAGTGCTCTGTCCACTATGACTGCTGAAAAATAGTGTGTATATAACATGTGAAGGTTTGCAAATCACTTCACAAATATGATCTCATCTGGTTCTCACAACAACCCTGAGAGGTAGGTGCTATTGTTGTCTCTTTTGTAGATGAGGGAACTGAGGCAGATAGTGACTTGTCTGGGATTACACAGCTAGTAAGTGTCTAAGGCTGGATTTGAACTTGTGTCTTCCTGACTCCAGGCCTAGCACTATGCCCACTCTGCCCTAGATCCTGTGGTTTTTTGGCAATGTCAAATGGAAGGCCATCATCCCTGTCCCACTGCTAGCCCAGTTTGCTGCCTATCAAAACTAACCTTGTGTCCTGGAATCTTCACCCTCTTCCTCCCTCCACAAGGGGCCTAAGGAAGTTGCACATAATAAGACACTCAATAAATGTATATTAAGTTGAATTTTATGTGTTCTATTACTGGTTGCCAAAATATTCTTGCTGAAGCACACTTGTGGCCATTTCACTTTCCCATTCACAAACTTTCAATGGGTATCTATTGTCCATAGGATTAAATGTCATCTTCTTAGCCAGGAATTTAAGGTCCTCCAAATTCTGTCTTCCACCTTCCTTTCCAGTTTTATTTCCTATCATTCCCCTTTACAAATTTTGAATTCCAACTAAATGGGATTACTTGTCATTCCCTGATTTAGGTTTCCCATTTTCCACTTCTGGCCTGTCCCAAAAGCCTTTTCCCATTGCCTGCAAGGCACCTCAGGACCCTGGTCTTCTTTAAGACTCGATTCAGGTATTGCCTGCTCCAAGAAGCCTTCCCTGATTCCTTCAGTGCTAGAGCTGTCCTCTTACTGATGTCGTCTATTATGGTACTTATTAGCTCAGATGCTTTGTCCCATTAGGGAGAATGTCAGCTCTCTGAGCACAAGGACAAGGATTGTTTTGTGTTGGTTTTGTGCTTTTATTTCCTAGAATAGTGTTTTTGATTTAAAAAAATGTTTGTTGAACTGACATTTTCTGCATGTGGCTGAATAGGAGAGAAATTCAAGGGCATCGGGTCCTGCAATCCCATCTGGTGGAAAGAGTAATAAGTCTGTGTTAGCAAAGTTTCAGAAAGAGAGAACTGGGGCTCCCATTAACCATTGAAAATCCATGATTACCTTTCATGCTCTTCTCTCAGCTTCCTGTCAAGTCCCTCAGCCAGTCGGGATTCATGTCTTCACCTGGGTAGTCAGTGTCACAAGGCTCCCAACCCCACCTGGAAGGCAGTGCTATACAGAGGTGATAGGGACCTTGCTTGTGGTTGTTTCGTGGTCGTTTCAGTCATGTCTGACTCTTTGTGGGCCCATTTGAGGTTTTCTTGGCAGAGATACTGGAGTGGTTTGCCATTTCTTTCTCCAGCTCATTTTACAGATGAGGAAACAAAGGTAAACAGGGTGAAGTGACTTGCCCAAGGTCACCCCCAAGTTCTATGACTCCATTGCTAACACTTTTCCTGTTATACCATGATCTCTTTCAATGATTTGGGGGCAGGTTGCTTCTCTCTCCCAGCCTAGTTTCCTCCACTAGAAAACTGAGGTAATTGTCCCTGCCTTGCCTCCATCAAAGGACTTTTGAGAGGATCAGTTGAAAGCATTAAGATGGAAAAGATTTACAAAGCCCAATAGGGAGGGAAGCCATCCCTTCATGTGTACCTATGGGCTTGTCTACCCCGACAGGCAGCTTTCTTGGGCTACTCTGAAAGCATCTTGTAACCTGTCAGTGCAGTGGAGCCCTGACCAGGGATGACAGTGTACAGTGCCAGGTTCTTTGGGCAAAGGAAAAGTGATTGCTACTCTTGATCATCTCTGATTGTAAAGCTCACAAGGCCAGGCAAGCATAATAGCTCAGGATGGGTTCCTGGGCTGGCATTGTTGGTAAAGGGCAGCCCTCCACTCTGAAAGCAGGTTACTATAGCATCTAATGAGATGTTCAAAGACTGCCTGCTTCTCCCTGGGAAATCAGAGAGATTTGGAGCAGCTGGAGAGAAAGTCAGCCTTTGCAAAGAGTACTTAAAAACCTGTTTCGAAGGGAGCTGGTGACCATGTCTAATGAAAACGGGCTGGATGACTAAATAAATGGCTGATTTCTGTAGTCTACTCAGTATGAGGAGGGTGTGGGTCAGGGCTAGCTTATTTGTTCTGTCCTGGGGAAAATGGGGAAATGTGAAATATCAAAGCTCCTTTTTAGAGTTCTATGCTTGCCTTGTGTCCCGCCCCAGACTCCCAACATATATACAGTCATGTCTCCCCACACACACCTTACACCTTCAGTGTCCTTCTTTGTGTCTCCCCTTCTCCCTCTCTATACCTGATCTCAGGAAAGGATCTGAAGTGTACCCTGGGGCAGATGGACCTCCAGTCTCTGGACCTCAGTGAGGGAGAGTCACACCTCTCTGCTAGGTTACAAGATGTTTTCAGTGTGGTCCCATAAATCCAGGGCTCAGGCAGATGGGTGCAGGTAAAGTGTTAGGTCAAAGGATGTGAGTTCATAGCCTGGCTCTGTTAGTTGTGCTACAGGGGAAGGAGCCTCTGATTCGTAGTGACAGGGCATTGATTCAAATCCTGACAGCCACTTACTGCTTGTGTGACAATGGGCAGGTTCCTTAATCTCTTGAAGCCTCAGTTTCCCCATCTGTAAAATGATGGGCTTGGACTAGATGGTCTCTTCTAGCTCTAAATCTATTGTCCTATCACTACACAAGCCCTAAGTTTATTATCATCTAACATTCCACATTCTATCTGTGAGAATCCCTTCCAGCTCTCACCCTTCTTTGTTGCAAATTCCCTTTCCCTGCTGACATTCTGTGTTACAAGGTCTAACACTCTATGTTTTCAAGTCCCTCCCAGTTCTGACCTCCTCTGTTCTAAGGTTCCCTTTAGCTTAGAAATTCTATGTTCCCAAGGGGGTTTTGTTTTCATCCTCATCTCTCATTGTCGGATAAAAGGCTTTGGTGAGAGAAAGAGCCCATCAGGCTGATTAGCAACAGGTGGTGAGGGAACGATTTTAGCATAGGTGATGCTTTTTCAAACCTAGGTAGACTGTGGCTAACATCATCAGCTCTGACTAAAGCCAAGCCTGCACTGAGCATTTTGAGGAATATCCGTTTTTTCCCCTTTGAAAACAAGCTCATGGCCATCTGTAAAATGCCCACCAAAGAGATTTAGCTGCAGGTTCATAGCAAGGTTTCTGTGGAAGAGCTGAATTGGTCAGATTCCACACTCGTTTTTATATTCTAATCCAAGTATACATATTAGACTTAAATCTGGCTTCACTGAACACTGGATTTGGTGTTGTAAGACTTGGGTTCGAATCGTGACTTACTGCTCACTACCTGTGTGATCTAGGATAAGTCATTTAACTTTTTGAGCCTTTATTTACTTATCTATAAAGTGAGGGGGTTGGATTAGATTATCTCCAAGGTTCCTTCCAGCTCTAAATCCTATGCCCTTATAAGTTAGCCATGATGCCCTGGGAGTGACACAGATACTGAGATTATAGTTCCTAACAGATAGGCTGTCCAACAATGCAACAGCCAGATGGATGGATGAAGAGATTGATAAACAGAAAGATAGATAGACAGGTAGGTAGGTAGATAGATACAGAGATACACAGAGAGACAAATTGAAAGACAGACAGACAGACAGATAGATACAGACATTGATAGACAGATACAGACAGAGAGGCAGACAGAGACAGACAACAGAATGATAGACAGTCAGATGGAAAGACAGGTAGACAGATAGACAGATACACACACACTAGAGGTGTTCAATTAAAGGCTGACTAGCCATTTGTTGAGGCTGAGAGGGAATCATGCTTCTAACAGGAGTCAGACCAACTGATCTATGAAATCTCTTCCAACTCATAAATTTTATGAGTCTATAAATTTTAGATTTTCCCCCCAGTTTGGTAGGAGTAAGATACTGGCCAAAGCTAGAGTGAAATGTTGATTATTGCTGCATCTAAAGGAAGAAATGCTACATGGGTGTGCCTCTGTGGAAAACTTCTTGCCCGTTAATATCCTTAATTCGGAATAAAAACTACCCCCTAATAGTATCATTTTAGTTGAAGCATAGATTGTTTAGTTGGGCAAAGAAAGACTAAGGGGTGGGGGTGGGGGAGAATGAAAATGATGACTGTATTAAATGTCTAAAGAGTTGTCCTTTGTGAGAGGGATTAGATCTATTCTGCTTGGCCCCAGATGGAAGGGTTCTCACTGCAAGTTCCTAACAAATTAGAGCTGTACCATAATGGCAGGAGGGGTCCCAGGAGGTTCTCCATCCCTGGAAGTATTCAGGGAGGGTCTGGATGCTAAAGAAAAGACTTTGGGTAAAGGTTGTACTAGATGACCTCTGAGGTCATTTTCAGGACAGCAATTCTTTCCCCAAATCTGGCTCACTTTTACAAAAGTAGTAGCCAGTGAAGATTTTTCTCCCTGGTGTGACTAGGGCATAAATTGAAGAATAGGAATAGAGGAACTGGACTGAATAATGATAAAAATACATCCTGGTGAGCTGAATGCTACTGTTTTATTATTGTACTGTCCCATCCAGCTATAGCAGTGATTCAGCTGCTGCTTGGGTTTGTGCTTCAGGCTATATTGGGGTAGCTTCAGGCAATCCTAGAAACCCAGCACATTCTCCCAAATGCTGCATATACCGTGCTTCAGACACATGCCGCAATGAGTTCTCTAAGCCCAGACTTATTTGTGTGTACCCAATGTGACTGGAGAGGAGACAGAGAATGCCAGCAGGTCTTCTGGTCTTTAGGGGAGGGAAGGACAGAGGTCATAGCTGCTGTGAGAAATCCCAAACTGACATCTCAAAGCTTGAGTCTAAACATAGTGATATAGTGATAGTGCAGTGCTTGCTTTGCTTCATCCTCTCCTTGGCTAAAATGCCAACAAGAGAGAGTTTCTCTGGTTGGCAGAGGGCCAGCAATCCCCCAGTAAATAACACGAGCCCTGTCCTGTGGAGAGAAGCTGTACATCACTCTTGAAAAGGCTCAGGCCCCCGCTCTAGCCAAAGGAAACTTCTTGCTTACAAAATGTGTCTGGAAGAGTTTCTAGTCCAACTCACTTGGCAGAGATTTCAAAACCACAAATTTCTCCACCTCCCCCCCTTAAGTGATTCCTTTTGTTCCCCTACCTTCATTACTCTTCCTCTTTTTGTGTGTGGGATCATGTTTCCCCCTCCTCTTATACTGTGTACCAAATAGGGAGAAAATAGCAGATCTGAATTCATGGATATACAAGTGTACATAGTCATGGACCCCTACACTCACACCCGTACATTCATTTTATCTTAGGATCCTAGATTCTCAGGGTTTGGAGGGCCCTCAGAGATAAACAATTTCAAACTCCTACCCAGTATAAGAACTTCCTGTATAATATCCCTCCAACCTTTGCATGGATAAGGCCAGTGATGGGGAATGAATGTCTATCTAGCAAGCTCATTCTATTTTTTAATCGCTCTGAAGCTTATAAAGTTTTACCTTATATCAAGTGAAAAGCTTCTACCTTCTAACTATTATTCACTAGTACTTACTCCTGTATCTTCCATGTACTTACATGTATAGTTTTTCACGTATTCGAGAACGCAAATTATATCTCCCTTGGCTTTTCTCCAGATACTCATATCCAATGTCTTTTGTAACAGTAGATTGGGATTTCTGGATTGCATGACTTCCTTCCCCAGTTCCCATAACACTAAAGCAATATAGCTGCATGAGCCAACCCTGAGACTTACAATAGAACTTGACTCTTAACTTCTATCCCACACCTTGAAATCCAAAAGGAAGAAGCTTGTGCTGTGCTTTGTACTCAACTAGAGAACTGAGAGCAGAGGAAACTAAGGCAAAGCATATTTATAACTATACAATACTCCACTAAGCCTGAGGGAAAGAGCCCAGCATCCACCTGGGACCAGTTCTACTACCCCAGAAGACACTTAGGACCAAGAACAAGGCTAGTGAACCTTGAATTGCCCACTGTGAGAGGAAACTGAGATAGCTTTGAGGTTCAGCCCTTCCCCCACCCAAAGGAAACCATATTCAAAAGGGAAGGAGTCAGAAAGTGAGCAATAGGATAGAACAAAGAAAAAGAACTGGATAAAAGGTCTCAGGACCAAGAAAACTCAGTTAAAGTTCTTGAGCATAAGCAGATAAACTAGCAGGGAAGATAGTAATAGCAGAAATGAAAGTAACCTTCAGATCAAGTAAAAGAATTCATTATAAATGAATTAATGAATAAATTAATTAAACGAAAGCATATTGTAAGATGAAGGAAAATTAATCAATACCAATGAGACACAGGATACTATAAATTCCCAAGAGAGCATAGAACTTAGCATGATATTCCTGAATGGTTGAAAAAAAAGAAATACAAATTATGGAAGCAGAATTTATGACCTATATAGCTTGAATAGTAGAATAGAAAAACTTGAATCCATGGTGACAAATCTCACCAAAGAAATAAATGAGAGAATCACTGATTAGGAATATAAACACATGGAAGTGAATGATAGTCTTAAAGAAGAGAAGCAAAAAGCAATAACATTAAAAGAAAACATGATTTCCATATAAGCAAAATATTGATCTTAAAGACAATGTATAAAGACAACTTAAGGATTATAGGTCCCCCAGAAGAACATGACAAGTCAAAAAACCTGAATACTTTAATGTAAGAAACAACACAAAGAAAATTGCCCAGAACTTCTGAACCAGGAAAACAAAGTGCTAACTGAAAAAAATCCATAGATCGCCTCTAGAAAACAAAAACAAAGACAAACAAAACAATAGCAGTAACAGCAAATCCAGCCTTATGCTGTATAAACTCCAAGACACATAGTAGATAAATTTAGCAGTTCCACTGACAAACTATGGAAAGACCTTGAAATACAAAGAAAATGAAATTCAAATACCACAAAACTATTCTGTACCTACCAGAAACCTCAGAAGGGAATGGAATAATCTGTTCCACAGAACAAAGGAGCTCAAGGTGCGACCCCAGATGACCTATCTTTCATTAAGGAATAAAAAGATGTATGTTCAGTAAGAAGAGGCATTTGAAACATTCCTAGAAAGAAAATCACACCTGAAAGAGGCAAAAACAGGGGTGGAAGGGACTGACCAATGAGCCCAATTCTTATGAGTATATCAACATCCCTCCCAAAATGGGATGCTGAGAATTATATATAGATCTTGCCTGCTTAGTGTAAAGGGTGGTGAAACTATCATATCTCCCGTTCTAGACATTAAACTAATTTTAATGGTATTAACGGGTTGAAGCTAAACCTGTGGAGAGATCAGCTGAGGCAATCACCACATAAATTTTATTGCAAACAATTGGTTCTGCCTGCTAACCATGTGATTATACTGTTGATTGGCTGAGTATCCAGAAGTGAGGTACATTCAAACAGGAACTTGTCAGTTTCATGATATAGGCTCTTCCTGGATCTTCAGGTATTGGTGAAAATGAAGGAATTGCTGTGGGCCTTATCTCATCTGGAGACTGAGAACACATGGTCCTGCTGTTGCTTCTATCTCCAATATCTATTCTTTTCTAAATCTATGTGAAGGAAATGTCTATAACCTTGAGAAGCTCAAAAGATAAGTAAAGTATACCACCTGCACACCTGGGAGCAGAGACCATACTGAAGCCATCCAGTCCTGCATTGGGATCCAGCCCAGAGGTAGTTGAAATCCAATGGCTATGCCATATTTGAGCATAAATTTTGATGAGACAGATGCTATATAGAAACTGAGTTAAGTCTGGGCCCATTTTTCACAGAAATTGAGGTGGTATCAGAGAAAGTGTACCCCCAGGTATAAGGGGAAGATGTTTGTACTTTGATTTTTACTGTATTGTCAAAGAAAATATCTGTTTAAAATTTTTAATTGATGCTAACTGGTTAAATGGAACCAAGGCAATGCATACTAATGGTTGTCAAGGGAACACAGTGGATTGAAGGTCTTAACCAATAACATTAGAGGAGAGACAACTCCAGCTCCTTAAGGGATGCCCCTCGGATTCTGAGGGGAGGTAAAGGCTTTTGAACTCTGGGAGAAAAGTTCAAAAGTTATCATTCTACTTCCCTCAAGTTAAATTTTCTTATATTATCCTTACTGTCTTCCTCTGGGCAACATCCGTTACCAACATCCCTCCTAAAATGTGATGCTGAGGGCTATATATAGATCTAGCCTGCTTAGGGTAAAGGATAGTAAAACTACCTTATCTCTTGTTCTAGACAATAAACTCATGTTAATGGTATTAACAGGTTGAAGCTAAATCAGATTCAAGTTTTTTTTTAAGTTGTCTGCTGTATCACATTATTGGCTTATATTGAATTTGTTGTCCATTAAAACTACCAGGTTTTAGACAGTAAATGAGTATTCATTCTCTCATGAATTCACTCACTCATTACTTGTGGAAAAGTGGTATAGCGGAAAAAGGACTGAGAATAAGAAAGCCCCAGGTTCAGCTCAGCCCCCTGATACATTCTGGTTATGTGATCCTGGTCAAATCAGGTAAATGCTCAGTGTTCCAGGTATCATTATAAGGATCTAAGCTGCAGAACTGCCATTGATCAATGGCAGATCTGAAGGGAGTTTCCTGACCATGAATTCCCTAGCCTTTTGAAATCACAGGTCTAGACAAAACACATTATCTGGACCTCAGTGCTCAGTGCTGGGGAATGAAGAGTTAAGTCACAGTTCCCCATTCCAGGAGCTTACCATGCAGCAGAATATGTGAATCTGTGATCTGTCCCTACATATAAGATACTACACAATATATAATAAGTCCATTAAATACAGTATAGAAGATAATATAATAAGATCTTTTGGAAGGTAAAAAATACAATGTGAGACTGGAGGAAAAGAAAGTCATTTCTGAGAAGGGAAATCAGGTAAAAATGAGCCTTGAAGGATCTCAGTAAACAGAGGATATTTCAAGTGTAGAGGAGAGTGATAGAACATCATATAGGCTGGCACATGTAAGTTGTGGTCAAGGGATTAGTCCAGTTTGACCAAGACTATAGGACATGATTGGGGACTCTGGTATATTTGAAAGCTCACTACCCTGTATTCAAGCATCTTACATGTTCCCTTCTCTCTACTCTCATGGACACTACCAGGAAGCACTTATTAGGCACCCACTGTGTGTGTATCACACATTGCCAGACACTGGAGATACAAAGAAATACAGGTCTCTGCCACAAGGGCCCATATTTTCCTATTGGAAACAGAATGTACATAGATAAATAAATGCGAAATAATTTAGAGGTAGGAGAGGAGTCACTAGGAACTGGGGGGAATCAGCAAAGGCTTTTCATGGCATGTAGTGCTTATTTTGAGGCTTGAGGGAGCTGATGATACCAAGAGACCTGAAGGGATAAAGAAGAACATTTCAGGCACAGGGGACAGGCATACTGTGCAAAGTCAGGGAAAAGGGATTTGGGGTTTCAGGTTGGGGCAACAGCAAGCAGGGTGGCTTGGCTGGAAGGTAGAGAACATGAAAAGGAACAAAGATGGAATCAGTTTGGAAAGTTAGGCTCGGGCCAGCCCATATCCCTATAAGTCTTGATAGGAAGATACTTGCCTTAGTCATCCAAACTTTCTTTCTGGGATTCACTAGATAATTCATAAGTGTTTAGTGAATGTCCCCTACACATATCACCAAGGGCAGGGAGAAAGGGGATGAAAAGGGGTCTGACACAAGAAATAAAAGGCATGGTCCTTACCAAGAACACACTCTAGGTAGAAAGAGAAGCCACACATATAGACTAGGCCTAGAAGAATCTGACTTGAGAAGGGTTTGTTAAGCACCTACTATATGTTAGGCACTGCTAAGGGCTGGAAATACAAAGAAAGGCAAAAATAATTCAAGCCCTCAGATAGTCTACTAGGGAAAACAACATGTAGGCAACTATGTACAAACAATATATAAACATGATAAACTGGAGGTAACCTCAGAGGGTAGGCATTAATACTAAGGAGGCCTGGGCAAAGCTTTTTGGTAGAATTTTCATTCTGCTGAGCAACATGATCAGCCATTTGGGAAAGACCAGGGAACAGATGGCCTGCAATTCTCCCAGCATCCCTCTGACCACAGATATCCACAGCAGGACCACAGGGCAGCGTGGGCCCTTTACTGGGCCTTCAAACTGGCAAGGTTCTTATTTTTGCAAAGCAATTTCTGCTGGTGTTATTAGTCACCTCCCTCCCTTGTTTTAAGGCTGGATATTTGCACTCCTAACAGGAAAGACAACTCCCATTCTGTGGAGGCCACAGTTGCCTGTGATGAGTAGGCCTGGGTTCCACTTGTTTGGTCTCAAAAAGTCTGTACCAGAAACTCTAACAAGAACACATCCATAAAAGACTCAGAGGAAGAACAGCCCGAAGCTTTCACAGCCGCAAACCCATCCTTGCCAGATGGAAAGAGAGGACCTTTCTAGCCCTATCACGTTAGTGGATAGGGAACTCATTATAGCGAATGGAGGTATGCTGAAGAGGAGTCTGGCATTTCAGAGCTGATATAAGTGGGAAACGTTTCCAGAGGGCTCTCAAGGCCAAAGTGGGTTTATCAGGAAACCAAAGAGGCAACTGTTCTTTCTTTTCAGGACAACAAAACACTTGATCCCTCCAGTCCTCTTCCATGTTTGTCATTAACAGATAGAGCTGCCAACTGCCAGACTGGCAGATGACCCCAGCATCCACTTTCTCACCTGGAATTCTTCAGCCGTCAGCGCCTTTATCAAGGTGCCTTTTATTCTTCCCTAGTGTAGTGTTTTTGGAAAGTGTGAACTGGGGCCTCTTAGTCTTAGCAGATGAGCTGGGTAATTATTATAGATAAAGGAATATGTATAAATAATTTTGTTCATATGAATTTCTCTTACCTAACATATATAGTCATAAAATAATCAAAAATTGCCCATTACATGGATTCACTAACCTCCAGATGTAAACTCACAAAGGTCTCCACAAAAGTAGCTTCTCTTATTGAGAGGAAACTTTGTGTATCCAAGTCTCCCAACTTTCCCATTTTCCATAATACTGACAACTTAAAAGGTCAGTGTGCCACAAAGAATACTGTGCCAGGAACCAAAACAGCTTGAGAACCATCCCCCTCGTTTCTTAGGTCCATTTATTCAGTCCCAGTGTTTTCTAGCTAGATTATATCATTTCCAAGGATTTTGAATCTTTTTTTAGTGTCAAGAGGGGTAAAGGAACAGGCATCTTTAAGTGCCTACCATATGCCTGGCACCATGCTGAGCCCTTTCCAAATATTATTTGGTAGTTGATCCTCCCAAAAACCTGGGAGGTAGGTGCTATCATTATCTCCATTTTTACAGTTGAAGAAACTATGGTAGTAACAGGTTAAGTGACTTGTGCAGGATACTGCAGCCAGTAAGTGTCTGAGGCCGGATTTGAACTCAGGTCTTCCTGACTCCAGGGCAAGCCCTGTATCTACTGAGCCATCTAGCTGCCTCATGATGAAGCATATAAGCCCTTACTCAAAAGAATGTTTTTAAATATATCAATTAAAACACACAGAATTGGGGCGGCTAGGTGGCACAGTGAATAGAGCGCCGGCTCTGGAATCAGAAGGCCCTGAGTTCGGAGCCGGCCTCTGACACTTAATCCACACAAACAAATAAAACCTAGCCGTGTAACCTTGGGCAAGTTACTTAACCCCAATTGCTTTAAAAAAAAAACAAAACAACACACAGAATTACAAAGGAAATCAATTATAACAAAACTCAGTTATCAAAATACTTAGGGGGGAAAAAGTCCACAGCTGATCTAGTCCCTGTTTCTCCTTCTTGGCTACAAGGCTTTGTAAAATACTTTGTTGCAATTCTGAGGTCTACGTCTGGGGCACAAGCACTGCTGCTTCTCCTCTGAAAGAAGAGGAGAATCATCTTTTTCCTTGCACAATCTGCCTTTTAGGGTTATTTAAAGCAATTTTCTTTGTAAATGGCAAAGCAATATTGAAATGTGAGCTTGTTGTGGTTCCTTCTGGTCCAGGGCCTTGGGCACTCCTGCCCTCCCTGAGTCACAAAAGCCACAAGGTGGATAAGTTTAATGAGGACAGAGAATTGTCTGTGGCACAGGGCCTTGGAAATGTATCTGATGATGTGCCTGAAGAATGCCTTCTCAGACCCACTGGCACTCATAGTGGGGACTCATTTGCCAATAGATTAGTCTACTCATGTACAAATCACTCTGAGTCTGAGGACTTCCTCACATAGAGAGTGAGCCACTGGGACTGGATGGGGTCCGAGGGCTCCCCCCAACTCCAAAGCCTGAGAACTTCAAAGATTCCTTAAGGGTTTGTCAATCATCCGCCAAACTGTCCCTTTCACCTCAAGTCTGCTTCCCCCTCCCTCCCTCCCTGTTAGATTGTTGTAAGGCTCAAGCAAGATATTTGTTAAAAAAATATCTGGTACATAGTAGATGCTATATGAATGCTTATTTTCTCCCTTCCCAGATAAAAGTAAAAGCTGGAGACTCTTCCATGATGACTTAATAAGGGATAAGTAAGTAAGGTCTAGAGTGATCATTTGGAAAGTCAGCGGTCTGTGGAGTAGGTTTTACTCACCAAAGAGCTAAAGATGTGCTGATTAGCTCCAAAACATGTTGACCAGGGGTGATCTCACACTGAAAGTGTAGTAACTCTCCAGGAAAAAGCCACAATTATGGCAACAGATTATAGCTTCAGTACAAGGACAACAGTATCTTCTTAGAGAAGCAATACACAGCAGTTTTAATAGTGAAGAGTGCAACTACAGCATATGATGGCTGAAGAGACAGAACAGAGGGTCAGTGGCAAGGTAAGGGAGCTCTAGGGTCACACCAAGGGAGTGGAAAGGTGGAGCTCAGTAGCAGTTTGATGCTAAGATTGCCAGAACATAGTGATGTGAGCACTAAGGCTGTCTTTGATTTTTCTTCAATCCCTCCAAGAGCTCCTAATTTCTTAGAAGGGGAAACAATTTGAGCAAATTATAGGGGTTAGTTAGATGCTTCCAGGGCACTAGGAATGCCTCTTCCTCAATGTTCTATCTATCTATCTATAGCTGCCAGTGAGAGTGGCAAGAGTATTTCACATTCCATTACACAGATAGACTCAATAAACAAAGCACATTAGTCACCCCCAGACTTTAGAGCTGGTTCTTTAACCTGGGGTCCAAAAACCCATTTTAAAAATATTTTGATAACTACATTTAAATTAGTTTCCTTTGTAATGCTATACACTTTATTTTATGCATTTAAAAACTTTCTTCTGAGAAGGGGCCATGACAGGTTAAGAAATCTGCTATAGAGTTTCATAAAAGTCGCTCTTCTCTCTTCTGACTTATCTTCTCTGTTCTGCAAACCCTTAAACAACTCCATGACAGTCAAAAAGAGATCTCATTTATGTCACTAAATGCCATGATCTTGGACTCAGAAGTTTGCCTTGGCCTGACGCAATGGATCATCTTTACAGTTGGTTTATTGAAAGATTCAAGTCATGGCTACTCTCACACAGTACCCCTGGAGTCAGGAGGACCTGAGTTCAAATCTGGCCTCAGACATTTAACACTTACTAGCCATGTGACCTTGGGCAAGTCACTTAACCCCAATTGCCCTGCCCTCCCACCTCCAAAAAAAAAAAAAGAATATTGATAACATCAAAGTCTTATTCTAGGATTCCTGAAATCTACATATTGGAAACACCTTCTGTCTCTGTGGCCTCCCCCTGATCAGATGACTGATCCCAAAACTTCCTTTTAGGGAGGGAGCCCAGGCCCCCCATGTCTCATTCCTCTTCAGACTGCACTCAGGATTTCCTTCACCATACCCTTCCCTTGCCCTCATTACCTTTGCTCTCCTCCCCTTACTGATTTTTGTTTCCTTTTATGTGTTGTCTTTCCCCCTTAAAATGTAAGCTTCTGGAAGGCAGAGTCTATCCTTATATTTGTACACTTAGCCCATTGCAAGGAGCCTGGCATATAATGGGTGCTAGTTGATCGATAAGCTGATAGTGTGCCCAACCCTGTTAGTCCTGAAACCAGGGAGGTGCTAAATAGTATAAGAATTTTGCTCTGCCGAGATGGGGACTTCTTAAGAATCGCCACCATTGTGTGTGTGTGTGTGTGTGTGTGTGTGTGTGTGTGTGTGTGTGTGTGTGTGTGTGTGTGTGTGTGTATGGTGGGGGAAGTAGTGATGCTTTGGCTTAATATGGTTAATTTGTTAATATGGTTGGTTTGGTTAATATGTGAAGGATTGGCTCAAGCTTACCTGTCCCAGTGGTACTTATCCTGCAGAGTATTTTCTCCATCAGAGTTGAGAGGTTAGGAATTTCCCAAGAAATTCCTGGTGATGCGTGAAGACTATGAAGGTGATAATGTCCATACCTACTACCATAATAAGTAAATCTAGCCAATACAATTATCCCTTTTACAGCTCAGGGGTTAGGGGCAGGTGGCCCCATGATCTGGAAAAATCCACATAAAATTTTTTGTCCCTCCCTTTTTACTTTGAATTTCTTTTATGGGGTGTTTACAGTAGATTATTGTAAAATTTGGGTTGATATTATACAATACCATACATATATTGTATGCATTTCTGAGTTTCTCAACCTTTTCTGTGTCATCTGTTGGCCTTCACATGTCTTCTGTGGCTCCCAAGACTCCTCCCAAATTCGTATCTAATTTCTTATACCAACCTGAGCCATAGCAAAACCGTGATGTGGAAAGTCAAAATGTGGAAGGGACAACTGTGTTTTTTTTTTTCCAATGAGTAGCTAGAGGCTAAGAAGTTAAGTGATTTATCCACAGTCATACATCCCACAGCATCAAAGGTCATATGTAAATCCAGGTCTTCCTAACTCCATGTCCAGCTATACCATGCTGCCTACAATACATCATAAAGTAGAGCACAAATTCAAAGAAAAACCACTAACTAGGCTATCATTAGATCCAAAGGAATCTTTTTTCTCCATTCTGTGACCCTTCCTACACATAGGCATTGAGAAGGGTACTAAGATAAGACATTTTGGGATCTGTCCCCCCACCAAAGTGATGGTGGCAAGAAGGGAGAAAACTCTAGAGATAGTTGTGACCATTAGACAGAATGTATTAAAAAGATTGCTATTGGCAGAAGTCCTTCTAAAATATAATTTATGGGTGAAGATAGTCAAGCTTCTACAAGACATTTGTAAATAGATACGAGTAGAAAGATGTCATGAGAATTCAGCCAGGAGAGGAATGAATGTTTGTGTCTATGTTTATGTCAGGAAAAGTTGTGTATAGAAGATGTCATATATGAATGTCATCCAGGTCTTTCTCTTATCTTGTCTTATTTTCCAGTTAGTGAAGGACACCCAAGATTCAGAGACTGCTAGAGCTGGAAGAAACCCTAAAGACTTGGGTTTTGATTCCAATCTCTGCTTTGTATGAGCCATGTGATCTTGGACAAGTCATTTGCTTTTCTGGGACTTACTTTTCTCATGAGTAAAATGGGGGGGGGCAGCCTCTAATGTTCCTTCTAGTTTTAAAACTCTAATCTAATGATTATACTGTCATGTAATCCTATCCTTTCATTTTATAGATATGGAAAAAGGAGGGCCATAGAGAAGAAATGACCTATTCAAGGTCATATAGAAAGTTAATGGCAGGCCCTCATCTCTGATCAAGGTCTCCTCATTTGCAGTCCAAGGTTTTTTTTTTTTCCAACTACACCACCTGCCTTATTAGTGAATGCTTTGCCTAGTCGACATTTTCTGTGGGTTGCCTGCTCAGCTATTCTTTTTTTTTTTAAACAAATGCTTTATTAACTTCTGTTTTACATCATTCATTTCCACCAGATTTTGAGTTACAATTTTTCCCCCGTTTTTCCCCTACTAACCATCCCAGAATAGCAGTCCCACAAGATATTGCCTCCTCCAATCTGCTCTCTCCCATATCTTCTCCCATACCCCTTTCGACTTTTCCATTAGAGAAAGGTGAATCTCTGTGCCCCAATGCCTGCACACCTTATCTCCCCATTACAAGCAAAAGAGTATTAATAATAGTATTTATATATATTTGAAACATTTAATTTTAAGACCTCGAATTTCAGAACCATTCCCTTCCTCCCTTGTCACCCATTCCCTCTGGGAAGATAAGTAATTCAGTATATGTTGTACATATCTAGCTATGCAAAACTTTACCATAGTAGATATATTATACAAGGCTGCTTATAATTCCCTCCCACTCATCCCACCCCCCACCTGGTCCATTCCCTACTTGATCCTGTCCCTCTACTATAGTGGGTACTTCCAACCTCCCCTCCCCCCAAGAATGCCCTATCATCCATCATCCCCCCTCTCATCCCCCTTCCCCCTATTCTGCTGCAGGTTGAGATATCCCATTTAGTATGCATGTCATTCTCTCCCTGAACCAAATTCAATGAGAATGTGGTTTTGCCTTTTTGTCTTCCTATTCTTCCCCTCCCCTGCAGCCACTTCCCCTTGCTTCTTCTACATGAGATAGTTTACCCTACCCTGTCTCTCTCCATCTCCTCTTGCCACTTTCCTCTCTCATCTCATAATTTCACCCCTTAAGTATCCTCCCTTCCCAACAAATTCAACCTATGCCCTCTATCCATGTATAACTGTAACCATATACACACACATTCACATATGTATTCATATGGCCATACACCCTTCTTCCATTATTTTCATACTGAGAAAGGTTTCATCAGTCACCGTTATTGTTTTTCCATATAGGAATGTAAATAGCTCAACTTTGATAAGTTCCTTTTGATTTCTTTTCCCTGATTACCTTCTCAGGCATCTCTTGCTTCTTGTGTCTGGATGTCAAATTTTCTATTCAACTCTGGTTTTTTCCTCAAGAATGCTTGAAAGTCCTCTATTCCACTGAATGACCATATTTTCCCCTGAAGCAAAATACTCAGTTTTGCTGGGTAGGTGACCCTTGGGTTCATTCCCAGTTCTTTTGCCCTTTGGAATATCATATTCCATGCCCTTCTATCCCTCAATGTAGAAGCTGCCAGGTTCTGTGCTATTCTGATTGTTTTTCCACAATATTGAAATTGTTTCTTCCTGGCTGCTTGTAGTATTTTCTCCTTGATCTGGGGATTCTGGAACCTGGCTATGATATTCCTGGGAGTTTTCTTTTTGGGATCTTTTTCAGGAGGTGATTGGTGGATTCTTTCAACCTCTATTTTGCCCTCTGGATCTAAAACATCAGGGCAATTTTCCTTGAGAATTTCTTGAAGGGTGATTTCTAGGTTCTTTCTTTGATCATGGCTTTCAGGTAGTCCACTAATTTTTAAATTGTCTCTCCTGGATCTATTTTCCAGGTCAGTGGTTTTTCCCATGAGATATTTCACATTGCCTTCTATTCTTTCATTTGTTTGGATCTGCTTAACAGCATCTTGATTTCTTATAAAGTCATTAGCTTCCATTTGTTCCAGTCTAACTCTGAAGGAATGAATCTCCTCAGTGAGCTTTTGAGATTCTTTTACCATCTGGCAAATTTGTCTTTTAAAGGTGTTCTTCTCCTCATTGCCCTTTTGGGCCTCCTTTGCCATTTGAGTTAGTCTATTTTTTAAGGTGTTTTTTCCCTCAGTCAGGCTGTTGACCCTCATTTCATACTTTTCCTGCATCCTTCTCATTTCTCTTCCCAATTTTTCCTCCACTTCTCTCATTTGATTTTTAAAGTCCTTCTTAAGGTCCTCTATGGCCTGTAACCCGCTCATATTTTCCTTTGGGGCTTTTGGAGCAGGATTTCTGACCTCACAGTCCTCCCCCTGTCCTATGCTTTGATCCTCTTTGCCCCCAAAATAGGAGTCTAAGGTTGCATTTTTCTGTTTAATTTGTTTCCTTTGCCTTGGCATGTTGCCACTTAATTACTTGGCTTTTGGGCCTGTTGCCACAGTATGGCTCTGCCGCCAGACAGGGGAACTTTCGTCCCGAACGTGTGGGGGGACAACTTCCATTTCTGGCAAGCTGGAAACCCACCCACAACCTCCACCCCAGATCACAATTTAGATCCAGGGAGGTTAAAGCAAGAGTGATTACCCCCCAAGACTGATCACTAGATCTCCCTACAGTTTGCAGGCCAGGAGCTGGAGCTACCTCTGAGAACTACAAAATGGCATGTCTCCTCAGTGGCTTCTAGCCCCCAGGGGAGGAAGCCGATGTGTTCCCCAAATACTGGTCCCAAAGTCCGTAGGGCACTAACCTCTCACTTTGTCCTAGGCATGTCTATGTTGATAAAGCTGCCTCTGAAAACTACAAAATGGCGTGTCTCCTCAGAGGCTTCTAGCCCCCAGGGGAGGGAGCCGACACATTCCCCAAATACAGGTCCCAAAGTCCATAGGACACTAACCTCTTACTTTGTCCTAGGCATGTCTATGTTGATAATTCTGGAGTCGCCACAGCTACTGGTGTTCTGGGGTCCCTCTAGTCTGCTGCTGGCCAGGCTGCCCTGGGGCTAAAACCTCCATTCAGGCGGACCTGTGCTCGGCTCCCCCGAGCACTGTGCACTGTGTGCTGCCGGCTCCCTTTTACATAGTTTGGGGGGAATCTGGAGTCAGAGTGGCTTGGACAAGCTGTTTCTACTCCGCCATCTTGGCTCCGCCTCCCCTGCTCAGCTATTCTTAAGAAGTTTCTAATTGGGGTCACCAAATTAATATAGAGACCAAATCAAGAGGTTTTCCTACAATGTACATTTACAGACACTCACTAACTGACTAGCCACAGACACTTACTAGCTGAGTGATCCTGGTTAAGTCACTTTAACCCCTTTCAGCCTTAGTTTCTGCAATTGTTTACAAAAGAATAGTAATAGCACCTACCTCACAGGGATGTTTTGAAAATCAGTGAAATAATATTTATAAAGCACTTAATATAGTGTCTGGCATATAGTGGGTGCTTAATAAATGCTTATTCCCTTTCTCCTTATCCTTATGCATATTTTCTATTTGGTCATCGGTATGACTGGGAGCTACTGGAATTTTTTGAGTAGGGAGGGTGATGTGGTCAAACTAGCACTTTAGGAAGATCATCTTGACAGGTGAGTGGAAGATGGAATAAAGTTGGGAGAGACTTGAGGCAGGGAAACCAATCATCAAAGCATTATAATAGGGTTGGAGGGAGGTGATGAGATCCTGAACCAGGATGGGAAAAATGTCAAAGGAAAGAAGGGAGCATATATAAGAAATGTTGTGAAGGTAGAATCAAGAGGACTTAGTAACTGATTTCAATATGAGGGATGAGAGAGAGTGCAGAATCAAGAATAAAAAGTGCATTATGAGTCTGATTAATAAGGAAGATGGTGGTACCTTCCACAGTAAAAGGGAAGTTGGGAAGAGGAGAGAAGTTGGAGAGATGATAATGAGTTCCATTTTGGACATGTTGAGCTTAAGATGTCTATGAGACATACAGTTTGAAATGTCTAATAGGTACATGGAAATTAAAGACTGCAGGAGAAAAATTAAGAAATTAGGTCTGGATAAATACCTCTAAGAATCAGGAACATTAAGATGACGGTTGAAGCATTGGAATCGATGAGATCACCAGATGAAATAATATAGAGGGAAAAGAGAAGAGGGCCCAGAGAAGGGAGCTTTGGAGGACACTGATCTTTAACGGGCATGAGCCTGATGAAACTCCACCAAAAGGGATGAGAAAGAATGGTCAAACAGGTAGGAGGAGAAGCAAGAAAGAGCAATGCCTTGAAAACCTAGAGAGAAGAGAATATCAAGGAGCAGAGCAATGGCAAAGGCTGCAGAGATGTCAAGAAGGACGAGGAGGGAGAAAAGGTCATTGGATCAGGTGATTAAGAGATCATCAGTGACTTAAGAGGAGCAGCTTCAGTTGAGCTGCAACCTTGGAACCCAGACTACAGTCAAGAAAGAAGTAAGAAGAACAGAAGTGGAAACATCTACTGCAGATGGATTTCTCAAGTTTAGCCACAGAAGAGATCTGTGTTTGCTAGTTATCTCCTCTAGTAGAATGGAAGTGACCACAGGCAGGGACTATAGTTAGCTTTTGTTTGTCTCTGGCTCTTAGAGCAGAGCCTTGCCCATAGTAAGCCCTTATTAAGAGCTTGTTGACTGATTTTATCCTTAACCTGTAGAAGGGGGGCTAAAAAGATTGGCTGCTCTGTTGCTTTAGGGGTAGAGAGGAGATAAGGAAGGATTATGAGGATCTAATGGAATAACGCAGAGAAGCAATGAAATAAGGGTAGTGAGTGGGGAGACACTGAATAAGAGTCAGGAGACCCAGATTCAAATTCTAGCTCTCCTCAGCTATGTGATCATGGAGGAAGTCACTTAACCTGTCTGAGCTTTTCTTCTTCTGGGAGCTTGACCCATTGCCCCAAGGATCATCCTCTTTCTCTCTCTCTCTGTCTCTCTGTCTCTCTGTCTCTGTCTCTGTCTCTGTCTCTGTCTCTGTCTCTGTCTCTGTCTCTCTCTCTCTCTCTCTCTCTTTTAAAGCAATTGGGGTTAAGTAACTTGCTCAAGGTTACATGGCTAGTCATTATTTATGCGTGGGTGCTCATTTTCTGAGGCCGGATCTGATCTCAGGTCATCCCAACTCCGAGGCCGGCGCTCTTACTCACTGCGCCACCTAGCTGCCCCTTTTAGGGCAATTGGGGTTAAGTAACTTGCCCAAGGTTACACGGCTAGGTTTTTTTGTTTGTGTGGATTAAGTGTCGGAGGCCGGCTTCGAACTCAGGTCCTTCTGACTCCAGGGCCGGCGCTCTATGCACTGCGCCACCTAGCTGCCCCCCCTTTCTCTCTCTTATGTTTAATTTCTTCAGTGCCTTAAAGTATTTACTCATTTCTCCCCGGCTGCCTAACATATCCATTTCAGCCTGCCAACCTTTGCTCTATAACCCTAAATATCTCTTCCTTTTCACTAGAGACTAGTCCACTTAGCCCACATCTACTGGCTGGCCCTAGACACCAGACCATGCTTCACCTTCACATCCGGCCAGCCATCTCCCTCCACCCCACCAGAGTCATCTCACCACCTGCCTACAATGTATACCCACCCTGCCACTTCCTCAGAACAAAACCCCTTTCTGCGTCACTCCTTTACACAAATTATCTTCCCTTGTTAGAATGCAAGATTTTTTGAGGGAAGAGACCATCTCTCTTCTTAAAATATTTGTATATTCAGCTGTTAGAACACAATGCCTGTTGCATAGTAAGTGCTGACAGACATTTTTATCTTTTATTATTTCATTCATTCACAGCCATGCTCCTTGAAAAAAATTGTATGTGGCATATAATATATGATTGATAAATATAAAGATTTTATATGTAAAATTTATTTTATTTATATTGTGTATGTGTATATAGAGAAAGAGAGGAGAGATGGGGGAGAGATGGGGGGAGGAGAGTGGGAGAGATTGGGTAGGGGGTGGGGAGAGGGGTTTGAGAGGAGAGAGAGACTGAAACTCTGTTTGCTCCTGTCTAATTCAAGCCATCATTTCTCACCTGGGCTATTACAGTATTTCAGTAGTTTCCTAATTGGTCTCACTGCTTCTATTCTCTCCCCTCTACACCTGCCAAATTACTATTCTTAAAGCACAGGTCTTACCATGACTTCTGTGGAAGAACATTAAGACTTTCCTTTTCTTTTAAAAACTATATTAAGAAAAAAAAATGTTCTCTCCTCTGAAGTTCTTTCCAGACTTACCTGAATGAAGAAAAACTTATTCGTATTTAAATCACTTTTTATCTCAGTTTCCACATCTGTAAAATGAGAATAACATCAATCTCAGACAGTTGTTATGAGGATCTAATGGGAAAAAAAATCTAAAGTACTTTGTTAACCTTAAAAAGGTACAAAAGTTCAAGATACTATTAATTATTATTAATTACACTTCCAGGGAAACAATGCCCTGCACTAAATTCTTTTTTTTTTCTTACCAAAAGCCTAACAATTCTCTGAGAGTATACTTGGTCAGACTTTAAGATGGCTTTGAAGATGGATTAGGGTGACAGGAATATTTTAATCTAATTAAGGTCATTATCTCCACCTATGCCCACATTATATGTAGGAAAATGATTCTCCAGAATGCTCAGACATTTTAAGTTACATTGTTGTTTGACAAATCAGAAACCCTGAACCCTTCCTTTATCCTAACTGTGGGATTTTGTCTATAAAATGTACAAAACCTTGCTTGAACATCAAGAATTTCAATTAGCAAGAGTAACTCTGCTATGTGTATACAAAATACATATAATACATATTGTGTATACATCTATACTGTGTGTATACATGTGTACATGCACATACGTATGTGTATATACATACCCATATGTGTATATATGTGTGTGTGTGCATACACACACACACATATATACACACAAATAAAATGCCTCTGACAACCTTGACATTGCAAATGCAGAGCACTTAAGCTTTTCTCCCATACTACTCTCCTCAGTGATTTTCACTGGTTTTTGTTATTGCCTCTAGGTGTAAATACAAACCGTCTAGTATTTAAAGTCATCCACATTCTGACCCCCACTTGCCTTTCCAGATTTATTTTATATTCTTCTTCTTTGTGTGTATTATATTCTAGCCTTCTACTAGATATTCCCTATTGTCAATTTTCCATCTACCACCTCTGGGCCTTTGCACAGGCTGTGCTCTATGCCTGAAATGCAGTCCTTCCTTACCTCTGCCTCTTAAGTGTCCTTAAAGGCTCAGTTCAGATGCTCCTTCTTATAGGAATCTTTTCCTGATTCCAAACAACTTCTGGTGAAATTTTTTTTTCTCCTTGAATTACTTTGTATTTACTTCCCTGTTTACCTTTTTTAGCTTCCAAGTGGAAACTAAGCTCCTTGAACACAGGGACTTTTCAGTTTGTCTAGGTATCCTGACCACATACTATAGCTCCTTGCATACAGGAGACACTTAATAAATTATTGTTGCATTAAATTGAAATTGTTACATAAATGTCAATTAATGTTATTGTTGGAAAGGAAATACAACCCAGGGGGTTGAAAACTGGCTTCAGAGTCAGGAAGATCTGAGTTCAAGATCTGCCTCTAAAATTAATCTGTGTGACCCTGGGAAAATCATTTCAGTGCTATAGGCCAGTGGTGCCACACTAAAACAGAAATGGATCCCTATAAGCCACATATTGCCTTAGAAAACTACAAATTAACATTCTCTATGTTGTACTGTATTTTTATTTATTTTGTTAAGCATTTCCCAATTACATTTTTTTTTAATTTTTTTTTTTTTTTAAGCAATTGGGGTTAAGTAACTTGCTCAAGGTTACACGGCTAGTCATTTGATTTATGTGTGGGTGCTCATTTTCTGAGGCCGGATCTGATCTCGGGCCATCCAAACTCCGAGGCCGGTGCTCTTACTCACTGAGCCACCTAGCCGCCCCTTTAGGGCAATTGGGGTTAAGTAACTTGCCCAAGGTTACATGGCTAGGTTTTTTGTTTGTGCGTATTAAGTGTCGGAGGCCGGCGCCGAACTCAGGTCCTTCTGATTCCAGGGCCGGCGCTCTATTCACTGCGCCACCTAGCCGCCCCTCCCAATTACATTTTAATCTGGTCCCTATTCCACTTGGAATTTGTACCAGTGGCTTGATACCTTCTGCCCCGAGTTTGCTCTTTCTGCTTTAGTTGTAGAAAAGATAACAATCTGCATTGGTAGAGAAAATTCCTCACTAGGGTCTCCCTATGCTGTACTAATGAAATCACATGCAAATTGAAATATATAAATATTTATACATATGTACAAATTATAGATATAATATATAATTATATCTATATAATTTAATATCCATATATCTATATAATATTATATCTATATAATAAAAGTGAACATCTTTGAAAAATATAAAGTACTTCCCAGGCCCTAAAGTATCACCATCCTCACCCAGCTAAACTGGGTGGCCCAGTGGATAGAGCATTAGGCCTCGAATCAGGAAGACCTGAGTTCAACTCTAGCCCCAGAAATGTATTAATTACTAGTTGTGTGAACCTGGCAAACCCTGTCTGCTTCAGCTTCCTCATCTCTAAAATGAGCTGGAGAAGGAAATGGCAAACCACTCCAGTATCTATGCCAAGAAAATCCCAGATGGGGTCATGAAGGGTCAAACATGACTGAAAGAACTGAACAAGAACAATGTTAAAATTGCTAACTGTTCCTACAAAAGCATGATATGCCCCCAAAAGGGGCAGTTGGTATCATGAGAAAAATATTATAAATATAGACACAATTTCTGGATAAGGAAGAAGGGGAGACATGGCTGGAGTAGAGTGGACTGTGTGGCTCGAGTCCAGATGTGGCTCAGCTAAATGAGAGTCCAACTTATATTAGGTTTTTGAGTCATGAAGGTGACAATGGTGTTATTATATTAATGCAACTGCTTGAAACAGTTAGGTGGTACATTGGATCTGGAGTTAGGATAGACCTGTGTTCAAATTTAGCCCCAAATATTTACTAGCAAGTCACTTACTTCTATCTACCTCAGTTTCCTTTCCTGTATAATGAGAGGTAATAATAGCAGCCACCTCCCAGGGTTATTGTGAAGATCAAATGAAACCATATTTGCAAATGGCTTTGCAAACTTCAGAGTGTTAGCTAAATGCTGTCATGATCATGATGATTTTGTTTTGACATGTCTTTGAAGGGGCAGTCCAGTGCAGGTACCTGGACTAGATACCGTGCATGGCAAGTTACAAAGGAAGCCTAAGGTAATTTTGGTCCTCTGGGATCTGGGAATCTAGGGGGAATAGACTCATTGCTTTGACCAAGCAAAGAAACCCAGGTGTCTTTTACTAAGAAAGATTTTTCAGACCATCATCTATTTGAATATTTGAAAACGTCTGTTAAAACTTAGGGTTGTGTTTAGCTCTTTAAATATCCCTGGTGTATAAAACTCACTACAAGCATAGATGGCTTTGGTCCCAGCTTCTCTTTAAAGTCCTATTGATTGTGGAGTATTTCCTGCTCATGCAGCCTGGGAGCCCTCTGTGTTGTGGGCAGACAGCACCATGGGGTTATGCTGTATATGTGCATTCCTGAGCCGCATTCGCATGTGCTATCGATGCAGAAAGGGGGAAAAGTTCAGATTTCTTCCTGGTAAACATTTGTGATCTGTGAAAACTCTGGCTGTCAGAGTGAGAGAAGAGAGAAAAAGAACATAGACTGAAAGCAATTCAGAGTCATTTAAAGAGGGAGTTGACTGCCTGGTGCTGAAGTCACCAGGGAAAATGAGAGAGAGACAGAGGCAGAGACAGACAGACAGAGACAGAGACAGAAAGAGAGAGACAGACAGACAGACAGAGAGAGAGAGAGAGAGAGAGAGAGAGAGAGAGAGAGAGAGAGGCCTAGCCATTGTTGTATTTACATGGACAGGTTGGATTTGGCATGGTGTTGTGGGGATAGCCCTAAGCTTGGCATGAAAAAACCTGGGTTCAGGGACCAGGTCTTCCACTCACTACCCTGTGTGACTTTGGACAACACCCATAATCCCTCAGTGCCTTTGTTCCCTCATCTGTTAAATGGAGATAACATACATTCTCTCTACTTTATAGGGTCTTGTGGGAATTCAGTAAGATAATCAATGTGAAAGTGCTGTGTATGCTACATGGCATGATATCATTTGAGTCAGGTCAACAGCCAAGCACTCCCTTCATGCCAGGCACTGTGCTAAACCCTAGAATGCAAATATAAGCAGAAAGAAAAACAATCCTTGTCTTCAAGAAACTTATATTCTATGGGAGGAAGACAATACATAAAAGGGAATGGGGGAAAAGAGTTGAGGGTGCCTAGAGTAGGAACATGGTAGAGAAAGCACAGGATGGTCAGCCTGGAGAGGAATCAGTATGTGGTTGGCCTGGGCCTGGGAGGAACCAGACAACTGGCAAAACTGAGAGAGTCCTTCCAGTATGTAAAGTCTGTTTATTGTTAAGAACCTGTTTTCCCTTGCTGGAAAGCAATAGGTCAGCTGTACTATGTTACTAGAAAGTTTCTATCAGCAGTTACCTTATAAAACCACTAAAAGATGGCGGTAAGCCATCTCCCCCAGTTGCCTCTGGGCTGTTTTTTCCAAACTCTTGTCTCTAAAAGTACTCAAGAGGGTTTTTCTTACGTTTCTAGTTCCTCAAAGGTCTCATAAGACCATATGATTCGGAGTCAAAAGGAATCATTGACGTCTCATTGTTCAGAGGGTCCTGACCGTTTGTGGACCTTGTACCCTTCCATAGGTTTTAGCAAACCTTCCTGTACCCTTTGAAAAGCAATAAATTCTGGATGTTGCCATGTTTTGAAATAAGGAAGGAAACAAGCATTTATTAAGCATCCATCCCATGTGCCAGGTACTTTATAAATATCTAATTTAATCCTCAAAGAAATCTTGAGAGGTAAGTACTACTTTTATCCTCATTTTACGGTTGAGGAAACTGAGGCAGTCAGAGGTTAAGTGACTTGCCCAGGGTCAAACATCTAGTAAGTGTCTGAGACAAGATTTGAACTCAGATCTTCCTGACTCCAGGCCTAGGGCTCTAACCACCCAACTGCTTATTTATTGAAATAAAATAGATTAATGAACTTCGGCAGGATAATAGAGTAATTTACCAAATGTTCTCATGCCCCTTTGACAAGCTTCTCCTTATTTGAGAATTCCCTAGTTGAGAACCTCTGATCAAGTTCAATCTCCTCATTTTATAAATTGCCTTTTTCTCCACATCATGCTTATAATGGTCTCCCTCCTCACCTTCACCTCTTCAACTGGCAGCTCTCTTCAAAGCATAGCTCAAGTTCCCGGATAGAGTCTGGGTGTTCTCTTGGTATGTACACATATCTAGAGGAAAGCCCTGAAGCATTTCAGGTGGACGTCTGGGGAGGATTTATGGGAGGCCAGGATCCAGAGCTGCTCAGCATGACAGGGCTTGGTTGGGTCATCATTGAAGGAAGGACCCATGCTTGATAAGGTCAGTCATTCATCAGTGCATGGAAATTCTCTAAGCCCTCACTCTACGAAGTTACTAACAGATTCACCAGCCTCTTCTGCTCACTTAGCAATTCACTTTTTCTGCTGTTGTCTCAAAGGACTAATGACTCACCCTTTCAGCAGCTTGACTGCTCACAGCTATTTTCCTTCCACTTTTATAATTACCTGTTTTGGACAGAGAGCTTTAAAAATGGTGTGGTGAAGCTGCTAAGCCCCTAACAACTGTTTCAGAAAGGGAGATGAGACATATACTCACATGAGGGTTTGTTTAGGAAAAAAAAAAGATTCTCTCCTTTCATAATACAATCACTGACTGTTGGAACCTATCATTCCATGTCTCGGCTCAGGGCATTCTTTCTGGCTGTCTTCCATATCTAGAAGGTTCTCCCTCCTCTGCTCAGACTGCTAACCTGGCTTCCTTTACATCCCAATGAAAATCTCACCCTCTACAGGAAACCTTCCCCATTCCCTCTTCATTCTAATGCCTTCCTTCCTTAATTATTCCCTATTTTTCCTGTATACAACTTGCTTTGTATATATGTGTTTACATGTTGTCTCGCCCATTAGATTGTAGGCTTCTTGAGGGCAGGAATTATCCTTTGCCTCTTTCTGTATCCCTAGCACTTAACACAGTGTATAAAACATAATAATTGCTTAGCAAATGCTTTTTTAATTGAACTGAGCCAGAGAAGCCTCGACAGCATCTCATGTTTTACATGGAAGGAAATAGGCCCAGTGCTATAGCCTGGTATAATCTATTTGGAGTCATAAAATGTTTGGATCCTAGCTGTCCTTCCTACTGCTTGTGTAGTGGTGAGCAAGTCATTCCAAATGTCTGGGTAGCAGGAGAGTGGGAGGGATGGTCAATGACCTGGCAGGAGCCCTTCTCACTCTAAATCTTGGCTTTCTCCCTCTTTGGGTCTCAGTTTCCTATGAAGTATGTTTATCGTAAGATCATGGATAGAGAGTTAGAAGGAACCTGAGAGGTCATTGAGTTCAATTCACTCTTTTTCCTATGAGGAAACTAAGGCACAGAGAGGTTAACTTGCCTGGGGTCACACAGTGTCTGAGGCAGGATTTGAGCCCAGATCTCCCTGAGTTCAAGCCCAGCACTCTATCCCTTACACCAGGCTATCTCTTCCTACTTTTTAAGCTCAATTTAAAATGCATATTTCTTTTTTATTTTATTTTTAAAATTACATGTAAAAACAATTTTTAACATTTTAAAAAATTTTGAGTCCCAAATTCCCTCCCTTCCCACTTCCCCTCCTTGAAAAGGTAAGCAATCTGGGGCAGCTAGGTGGCACAGTGAGTGGAGCACCAGCCCTGGAGTCAGAAGGACCTGGGTTCGGGTCTGGCCTCAGACACTCGACATACTGGCTGTGTGACTTTGGGAGAGTTACTTAACCCCAACTGCCCTCCAAAAAAAAAAGGTAAGCAATTTAATGTAGATTTTATTTGTACAGTCATGAAAACATATTTCCAGAGTCATTATGTTGCAAAAGCAACCCCCCCACCAAACAAGAAAAATAAAGTAAAAAAGGACACTATACTTCAATCTGCATTTAGACTTCAATTCTTTCTCTAAGGTAGATAGCCTTTTTCATCATAAGTCCTTTGGAATTGTCTTCATTTTTATTACTAAGAATACTAAGTCATTTCCAACTGATTACTGTACTACAGTTATCCCATCCACATCTCAGGGATTAGTGGTAAGGTACCCACACCATCTGAGAAATCCATGTAAAATTTTTCATACCTTTGTCCCAGAGAAGTCTGATTTTTTTCTTTTATGGGGTGTTTACAGTACCTTATTGTAAAATTTGGATTAAGTATCTGGTCACAGACTCTATGCTGTTTGTGGCTTCTACAAACCCCCCCTAAAACTCCCATATAATTTCTTATGCCAACCCATGATATACCAAAATTGCAATAGGGAAAGTTGAAATGTGGAAAGGATAACTGTATGTTGTTGTTATTGTGTTCAGTGTTTTCCTGGTTCTGCTCATTTCACTTTGTATCAGTTCATTAAACTCTTTCCAGGTTTTTCTGAAGTCATTCCCCTCATCATTTCTTATTGTATAATAGTATTCCATCACAAGCATATACCACAACTTGTTCAGCCCTTCATTCCCATATTGCTTCAATTTCCAATTCTTTGCCACCACAAAAAGAGCTGCTACAAATGTTTTAGTACATATAGGTCCTTTTCCTTTTTTCTTGGATCTTTTTGAAACACAGCCCTAATAGTGCTATTGCTGGGTCAAAGGGTATGCACATTTAACTCACATTTCTGCAGTACCTTGATGCTTATTAAGTTCTTTACTTACAACAGCCCTGGTATGTAGGTGATACAGGGGTTATTATGCCAATTTCAGAGGTGAGGATATTGGACCTCAGAGAGGTACAATATTGAAATAAATGATCTCAAAAGGTCCCTTTTAACTCTCAATATTATAAGGGGAAGTGACTTTCTTGCTTTTAAAACCAGGTTTCATTATCTTACTGAGGCTATAAGTAAAGTAGCCAATCATGGGCTCAATCCTACTGCTGACCAGCGCCAAAGATTTGACCAGTTTGCTTCTTGTCTGGGCTGGTTTGCCTCTCTAGATCTAGGCAACCTGGTGGCTCCCTGCTCTTGGGGTTTTGTTATATTGATTCTAAGAGCTCTACTCTAGCTCTGAACAGATTCACCAGCTTCAGCCCTCCCCTCTCTAGCTCCCACAGGAGCAGAGATTACAGGTGAGTACCTCTCCACTCTTTCCCCTTCTCCCTCTCCAAGACAATTTACTAGCAGAGTCAGTATTAGAACCCAGATCTCTTCAACTTTACTTGAGACTTTAAGTGGGCGGGTGGGGGATGTTGCAAATGTCACTAATTTTTATTCAATTCTCACAAAGCCTTTATAGCCAACATATGTATTTATTTTCCTGTTGAGTGGCTCTCAGCAAACTCAAAATTATCACCAACTATAAGCTATAGTAAACTGAAAAAAAATACTAAAATGCACTTAAAGAAATGCTTTCAGGAACAAGTGGGACACAATTCTAAACTGAATAGACTCCTTTTGGGCTGTGTTCTTCATCATCATTAATTATTTATTGGACTCTGACAGGGCACTTGGCGCCACAGAGACACAAGGAAGACAGGGTCCCTGCCCCTGGGGTTTCCAAAGGAAGGGAGAGTAGCAGTTGAGATACAGTAATGCACCAGTTAGGAAGACAGTTACATATGTATCAGTCACCCAAAGTTTCCAATGCCCATGTTGCATTTCTAATTTATGAGGTTGTCAAGGAAAAGCTTTCCATAAACACCGGAATTAGATCCTTAAAATTCTTCCTGGATCTGTTCCCATAATTCAAATTGGGTATGATTTCCAGGGAGAGTTGGGCATCAGGAAGTTTAGAGGCACTGGGCATGTAGTACTTTGAACCAACCCAATACTTGAATTACACATACTTCAACCACTAGTCATGGGACTTCAGTCCCAGCCCTTGCTGGGTGTAATCTTAGACAAATCCACTTCTTTGCAATTCAGTGTTGAGTGAGAGGTTGAGTGAGAGGGATCTCACATGTCCTTTTGAGTTCTGACATTTGATATTCCAAGTGCCTCCTACCTCTGATACTCACTTCATGTTCTAAGGTCATTTTAGCAAGAGCATTGATGAGCTGACCAGTGTCCATAGGAGTACAAGGATCTCAAGATTGTACCATCTGACAGCTATTGAAGGAGCTGGAGGTGTCTGGCCTAGAAAAGAGAAGAGGTGTGTGGGAATCGGTAGAGATCATGATAAATATCTTGAGGAATTTTAAAAGGCTGTCATAGGGAAGAGTTATTAGACCTGTTTCCTTTGTTGCAGAGGGGAGAGCTAGGAACAGTTGGGAGAAATTACATAGAGGCAAATCTAGACAATGTAAAGAAAAATTTCCTAATAACTAAAAGGTGAGTGGGCTGCCTTATAAGGTGATGAGTTTCCCATCACTGGAGGGATTCAAATAAAAGCCAGAAGACCATCTGATATATTGGGGGGGGGGCAGGTTCTTGTTCAGGTATGGGTTAGACTAGATGGTCTCTGAAATCTCTTCCTGCTCAGGTTTTGTGTGATACCATCCCTCCCAGCTCTGACATACTGGGTTCTCTGTTCCAATTCAATCCAACCAGCATTTACATGCTTGTTGTTATATGCATAATATGCACACAGACTACTGTGCACAAGCCATTATGCTAAGTCCTAGAGAATACAAAGGCAAAAAAAAGTTCTTGACCTTACAGGACTTACATACCATGTGGAGAAATAAAACTTCACCATATAAGTACATATGAAGTAATTTCAGGAGAGGAAGAGGTAGGGGTATGCTAGGAAATGTTTAACAACTGTCTGGGGCTGAAATTTCATCTACATTATTCACACATTCTTCAATCTAGAGACAATCAACAAAATGATCATTCAAGTCCTTTTTTGTAACATTTGTGGATTTGTGGCGTGTAAGGGCTCTTACTAGCTCTAGCATATCTTTGGGGAGAGCACTAAATGTAGGGGGATTACCGAAGGTGTCACATAAGAAATGCCACCTGGACTGTGTCTGCCATATTGCAGACATAGGAGGGTGAGGTAAGTAAAGACCAAGCATTCTCTCTGGCTGTTTCCTATGCCTAGAGCACTGTCCCTCCTCTGCTCCCACTACTGATCTCCCTGGCTTCCTTTAAGTCCCAACTAAAATACCACCTTCTACCTTTCCCAGCCCCTCTTAATTCTAGTGCCTTCCCTGTGTTTATTATTTCCTATTTATCCAGCATATAACTTGCTTTGTATATATGTGTTTGCATGTTGGCTGTCTCATTATAATCTAAGCTCCATGAGGTCACAGACTGTCTTTTTTTGCCTCTTTTTGTATCCTTGATGCTTAGCAGAGGCTGGCATACAGTAGGTGCTTAATAAATGCTTATTGATTGATTGATCAATTATAGGCATGAGAATACTATGTACAAGGAACGGCAGGCTGTTCACTTGGGGTCAAACATAGGATATATTTGTTGGGAGGTTGGGGTAGTAATGTGAAGTTGATTGGGAAAGGTTCATCTAGGTTCCAGTCCTGCTTCTGATGCTTGACTTAACCTCCCTGGGTGTCAGAGATGCTGTTGTTTAGTTTGCTCGTCTGTAAAATAAGGGAGCTGAGTTAAATGGTTTTTAAGGTGCCTTCTATTTCTAGATCTATGATCCTAATATATATCATGGAAAAGTAGGCTGGAGTCAGATTGTGAAGGGCTTTAAATTCCACATGGTAAAGTTTGTATTTTGCCTTTGAAGCAATAGGGAGTCACTGAAGATTCACTGATGTGGTCAGAACTGTGCTTTAGGAAGCTAATTTGGGCAGCTTTTGGGTGGGGGCTGGATTGGAAAGAGGAGAGATGAATTTCCATTAGAAACCTATTGTAGACATAGTCCAGGGAGAAGTGATGAGGTTCTGAGGAAGGCCAATTAGGAACTTGTTGCAATAGTTTAGGCCTGAACTAGGGTGGCTGTGGGACTGGAGAGAATAAAATGTACATAAGGACAGTTGTAGAAATTGAATCAAAAAGACGTGGCAACTTACTGGACATAGAAGATGAGTGACAGGGAAGAATTGTGTAGATGACTTCTGAGTTACAAAGATTCCTTCCCATTCCGCCATCTTCTAACTAGATATATCAAGTTAGCATTCAGTGGCATAGATGTTTGCTTTCAGGGGTGTTATTTGAACCAGGACTTTATTTTTTTATAATAGATGATCCATTTCAGCTTTTATATCCCATGAGTCCATGAGATAACACTACATGGCAGATAATGTTGGAATTGATCTTTTTAGTATAACCAGTCATTCTGAACCATCACTTACAAACTCCAATATAGAATAACTGTGCTTAAAAATAAAACTGCTTATTTGGGTTATTTTAAATTCATGGATTTTTTTTAGCTTAGTATGAGAAAATGCTGTTGAGTCACCTTTCTGAGAACAGACTTTCACAAATAGAGGTTGCACCTCCTAAATTACCTGATTTTGGAACTGTGGCCCTTTCTAAGTGGTAACTTCCCTATCTCCCCCTCTCTCATTTCTATGGAAGGGAAGGAAGTCTGGCACAAAAAAAAAGTGGAAAAGAACTTTCTATTCTTGAACTGTGGTTTCTATAGAGGGCTTCTGTAATTTTGAGAATGGGCCCACTCTGCTCCAAGAGATTGCTTCATCAAAAATGAGGCCAAAAAAAACACCCGACAAAAAAAAAAGCCTCTTTCTTCTCTAACTTAGAGTGATTCCTTGATATTTTCAAAACTGAATTTTCTTCTTTGTGGTGGTGGTTTTCACTGGTTTTCTTTGTCAAATGCCTCTCTTTTTAGGGTCTTTGCCATGATTATTATTCAAAGTTCTGGGAGAAATTGAAGGAGGAAGAGACAGATTGTCATGAATTCTGGTTCTAGCCAGTTTAACCCATGGGGCTTTCTCTTGTAGAGTGACGGAATCCAAAGTTATGCCCCCAACCATACATCCATTATATAAGCATTTATCAAGTGCCTAATAAGTACCAGGTACTATGTAGGCACGGGGCATACTAAGGAAAAAAGGCAACCATTATTGTAGACATTCTACTTGGAGGAAAGCAGCATGTGCACATAAATATAAAGTATATACTAAGTGATTTGGGGTGGAAGGAAGGCACCTGGGAATATCAAGAGAGGCATTTTGCAGAAGGGAACCCTTAAGCCTAATCCTGTAGGTATTCTAAGAAGCACTGCTGAGGAGGAGTGCATTCTAGACGGGAGAAACAGCCTATGCAAAGGCCTGGACACCAGAAATGGAATATTGTTTCCTGAGAACAGCAAGTAAGTCAGTTTGGCTGGGCTACAGAATGCATGTAGATACATGAAGAATAGTACTATAATAGTAAATCTGGAGAAATAGACTGGAACCAGATTGGGGAATTTGGTAGATTAGGAGCATTATCACCTTGTAAAATATGGGAAAATTAGATAGAAAAACAAGTGTGTAGAAAGTTTGATGTGAAGTCCCCAAAAGTCATATCATGTAGAGGGAATCTGAATTCAACAAGCATCCAAGCCTCTATTGTGTATGGCACTCTGTGCTGGGTGCCAGAGACCCAAAGACAAAAGGGAAATAACCCTTACCTTTATAGAGCTAGCATTCCATAGGGCCCAATTACCATCTCTATACAGATGACTGCCAGGTGCATTGATCCTCCCCTAGTCTCTCTTTGAGTCCAAATCCTACATCACCAGCTGTCTGTTGGGCATTTAGAACTGTATGTCCCATAGGCATCTCAAACTCAACGTGCCCAAGAAAGAGCTCATTACCCTTCTCCTCAAACTCTTCTTGTCTCCTGAGCTTCCATATCACTCTAAAGGGCACCATCATCCTCCCCATCACCTCATTCCACAACCTCAATGTCATCCTCAACTGCCCTTTCTTGCTCACCCATATACAATTAGTTGTCATATCTTGTAATTTTGTTCTTTAAAAAATCTCTTTCATATATCCCCTCTGTCCATTCAGATATCACCCTACATTTTTTACCTGTACTACTGCAACAGCCTTCAAATTGGTCTCCCTGCTTCAAGACTCTCCCCACATCCAATCTATGTAGATGCCAAAATGACTTTCCTAAAATATGGATATGACCACACTAGACTCCTACTCTATAAACTCCAATGACTCCCTATTACTTCTGAGGAATTCAAGTCCTTTGTGAGACATTTAAAGCTCTTCCTTCACAACCTAGCCTCATTCTATCTTTCTGGTCTCCTCAGACAAACTGAGACCTGGAAAGACCTTAGCTTAAAAAGGCCAAGGTCTCCCACTGCATCCAGTGCCATCTCCAGGGCCATCTATATTTTGCCACTGGATCCAGATAGCTCCAGAGGAGAGAGTGAGACCAGTGACTACACAGCTTTCACTTCACTTAAATCCAATTTACTTGCAAGTCAAGACATCACCTTCCTGTTATCATTGGTCCTCTTCAAGAAAGAAGGACAAGCAACAAACAACAATCATTCTACCTTTCTAATATTTTTATATTTTACTCTCCTTGACATGTTCTTTGATCCAGCATCCCTGGCCTACTTGCAGTCCTTTACACATGACCATCCATTTTCCATTTCCATATGTTTACCCCAGCTGTTCTTCATTCCTGCAATGTTTTGTTCCAACTCTTGAAATTCCCCACTTTCTTTAAGACTTAGTTCAAGCTGTCTCTTCTAGAAGACCATTTTGTGGTTCTCCTTTCCTGCCCCTTACTCCAGAAGTTATGTCACCCCTTCTAAAGTCGCCTCCCATCTATCCTGTATTTATATCTTATGTGTTCTCTAGTACCGTATGCCAAGGACTAGAACTAATGACTTTGTTACTGTTGAATTGTTTCAGTCTTGTCTGACTCTGTGACCCCAGTTAGAGTTTTCTTGGCAGAGATACTGGAGTGGTTTGACATTTCTTTCTCTAGCTCATTTTACAGATGAGGAAACTGAGGCAAACAGGGTTAAGTGACTTGCCCTTGAACTCAGGAAGAGGAGTCTTCCTGACTCTAGGCCTACTGCTCTAGCTATTACACCACCTAGCTGTTCCAAATTAATGGCTACATACTCCTTAAACTTAACTCTCTAGGGTTTATTGATAAAAATAAAAACCAAAATTGTAGCTGGCACAGACAACAAAGATATCAGGAGTACATGTGCCAATCAACTTCTTCCCCTTACTGGTCTTTTAATAGCACAATACCTGGCATATAGTAAGTGCTTAATAAATGCTTGTTGACTTGACTCAGCTAATGAGCTCTAAAACTAATTATTTTGGGATATTTCCCACTGCTTCCTCCTTCACTCAGCAATTCATTCAGAGTTAACCAATAAAATAACAGATGTAGAATAAAACTAGTCTGTTCAAAAGATCTGGGTTCAGATCCCACCTCTGATATTTACTGCCTCTGTGACCTGGTACAGATCATTTTAACCTCCCTGAGCCTCAGTTTATTCACCTGTAAAATAAAGGAATTGGATTATATGGCCTCTGAGGTCCCTTCTAGATACTCATTCATGGTTGTATGATTTCCTAAAAGAAGAAGATTGCCAAGCTTTGTCACTTCTTTTGATAGACAACAAGAGGTAGTGATGAAATGCGGCTTTTGTGTTGTGGGAAAAGTGCTACATTGGGACTCAGAGGACCATAAATTTTGAGCTGTAAGACACCTAAGAGTCATCTAATCTAAACCTCTTATTTTACAGGTAGAGAAACTAGGGCCTGCATTTATTAACTGACTTGTCTAGGGTCACATAAGTAGCAGAATGTGATTCAAAAAAATTCAGTTCAAAAGAGCTAAATTCTAATCCAGATCATCTTATAGATGAGGAAAATGAGAGCTGGAGAGTTTACATTTGTCTAAGATGACATGGGAGTGGTGGGGGGAGGTGGAGTCAAAGTGGCAGAGTCACCTAATATTGGCCCATAGGTCTTCTGTTTCTGAATCTTTTCCCTTCTAGGAATTGCATCTATTCCAACTGTTCCTTGCTATCAGTGTAACCCTGCTTTTGAACCTAAGGAAGATAGACTAGACTAGATAATCATTTAGGAGCTTTCCAGCTTTAAATTCTATTTTAGGCCATTTAGGCCATTTTTTTTTGTCTCAGTGCTTACCTAGCCCTTAGTCCTTGGATGGGTATTGCCTCAGACAAATAGATAAACAACAACTCATGATCCAATTGTTGGTCAGTTTCTACCAATACAACCCTCTGCTCCTGGCCATGTGGGTTTTAGATGTCATTGAACTGGCTACCTCATGCTTTTGGGGAGAGTGTTGGAGGGGGAAGGGAAGGTCTCCTGGCTGCTCCAATTTCTGCCCCCTTCCATTGTGGATCCAAAGCTTCAAAGCTCCCAGCAGCTCTCACACAGGAGAAAAGGGGAAGGAGCTAAGAGAGAGAGGCCAGGGGTTAGGTCCTTGAAGGAGACTCCATCCTCCTAGCCAAGAAACCCATGAGTGCCAGAGGCAGTGTAGTCAGGGCACTGGGGCAAGTGGCAGGGCAGGATCCCAGTAGCAACATCTGCTTGCTCTCACCAGTCCGAGAGCCTTCCCCTATCCAGTACAGCCTGGCCAACCACCCTGGTGCCCTTTCTCTGACTCTCCTCTATGCTCTAGAACTGGCTGCACCCCTCACCTCTGCCCATGGGATTGTTGGAGCTGCTGGGGACAACCATGGGCTGGACTGCTTTGTAACTGACCTCTTACATCTGCTGGAGGGGTCTGCCCAGCACTCAAAGGATCAGGGAGGGCTGGAATTATTTCCAGACCTTCAGATCCCTCTGCACTTTCCTAGCTTCCTGCTTCCCCATGGTAACCCCCTGCTTACTGGGCTCTTAATAAGCACACAAGTACATGCCTTTGAGTGTGAATACTGGCTTCTCCCAACCCCACAAAAGTTGGGTCAGTGAATGGCCTCAAGGGTTTGCAAACTACTTAACTGAGATATTAGGAAAAGAAGAACGCACTTCTGCAGCACCTACTACGCTCTAAGTGTTTTTTCCTTACACATATCTAATCTGATCCTCACAATATCTCTGCAAAATAAGCCTATTATTATCCTCGTTTTACAATTAAGAAAATTGAAGCAAACAGAGGGTAAGAGGCCAAGTAACTTGCCCAAGGTCATATAGCTTAGCCAGTATCTGAGACTGAATTTGAACTCAGGTCTTTTTGACTTCAGACTCAATGCTCTACCCACTGTCCCACCAGCTGCCTCCTGGCACACCACTGTAAAGGATAGGAGGACCTAGACATGTCGTATATTTGCTATCAGAAATTCCTCAGTGTCTGCTAGTTCTATCTTTAGGGGGTTGCCTAGAGCTGTGAGAGGTTGACTGACTTGTCTAGGGTCACTCAGTCAGTACGTATCTGAGACCACTGAAACCAGGTATCGCTGGGTTCTGGATTAGTCTCTGCTCATTATGCCATGATGCCTCCACATTAGGAATGAGTCATTCCTATTTAATCAAATAGAAACAATTTCCCTTTTATCTTGCTATTCAGTGACTGACATATCCAGTACTTTCCAATTCAGACATGATCCTTTTGTGTATAGCCTATAAGGCTTCAACTCCTCCCTTTCTTTATTCCTGAAAGAAATCCCAAAGAAAGGTTGGTGAGGACCCCCCCCCCCCTTAAATGAAGTCATCCTGAGGACATTTGAGAATGAAGTCAGAAGGAAGACAACAAATAGATGAAGAGTCAATGAGTTCTGCAAAGATTATTCAACACACTTTTCCTTTTTAACTGTCAAAGAGATCAATTACCACATTTAAACTCAACCATCATGGACTTGTGTGTGTTTATAAAGGAGGTAAGAAATAAAGCTAAACAGGACAAAGAAAGGAAAAGCAGACAGCTTAGATCAAGTTACGTAGAAGGCATCTGTATTGGAGGCAGTATAATTGTGATAGCAACAAGAAAACGAGTCGTAAGTTATCTGAAGGGGGAAAGATACCTCAATACTATAACAACAACAACAACAATAGGTGACTGAAAACATTAACTACTGACCTATGTGCTCGTTTTCTCATCTACATGAAATTTTTATGAGAATAATCTATACACGTATTGAGGACATCCTTAATGAGGGTATTAGTAGGAAACAGGAAGGCTTTTGCAAGTAAAACTCTACAGTGAGGCTCATCAAACTACTGACTCAAAAGCATAGCACATACAAGATCCTATTTCTTCTTAATTGTGAGAACAGCATTTGATTCCATAGAGAATGCTGTTGCCTTAAAGGTTCTTTCAATAAGGTGCCACCCATTCATATATCAGAATTATTCAGAGTTCTTAGGTATAACAGAGGTCATGCTAAGTTGTATACAAGATTGGAGGTTGGAGGATACAATAGAGATAAATCTTTTCAAGCTTTTATCTTTAACGTTGGGGAGAATGGAAAACAATGAGACAGGCCAGCCAAAGCTGTTCACCGCTGTCATGGAGTAGATAGATCCAGCCAGGTCCAAGTTGAAGGGTATCTCCCTAGGGAAGATGAGGACCTCCAGATGCTCCTGTTTATGGGTGACATCCCACAGGGTACCTCAAGCCTTGGGTCTCTGCAGAGCTTCTTAAAAGAATAATCATTCAACAGGGTCTGGCTTAATTCTCTACAAAGAAATATTTAAATGAATAAAAATGTTTGTTGACAAATTTATGACTTGCAGTTAGGTGGAAAACCTAGGAAGTTTTTCCAGCATTGTACATGTATACACATATACATGTTTGTATACACACTATATATACATACACATGGTGTGTATATATTACATATGGTACAATGAGGTAAGCTTAAAATCAAACAGAAGTTTGCCTTAGGGATAGTGCAAAGTTCCTTTAAATTATCCCAAATTTCTCCCACAAACAAAGGCCCATCTTTTTTAATGTTGGTCTTCTACTGGTAATGCTGTATGGCTCTGATTTATGAAACATTATAATCTCTACAGAACTAAAAATAAGTGTCATTTGTACAAGGCAGGTACACTGTCTATCTACCGTGTCTGGATTGCATTTCCTCTTCACCTCTGGCTCTGAGAATCCCAGACTCTCTTCAAAGCTCAAGGCAAGCGCCCTCTTCTATTGGGTATCTGCTGATTCCCCCAGGTGCTAGTGCCCCTCCCTCCCACCCAGAATTTACTTTGCATTTACATTATACACACTTTATATTTACTTGATATCCATGTTCTTTCCTCCTATAGAATATAAGCTTTTTAAAGGCAAGGACTGACTGATTTAGGACTTTTTTGTCTTTGTATCTCTGACACTAGCTTAGTGCCTTCAGATAAATAAATGGTAGGCACTTAGTAAATTGCTGTTAATTGTTTGTTGTGAATAGACTGGAATGTATAACAATTGACCAGAGTAAAGTATGTAATCAGGGAAATGTATAATCAAAAAGGAAGATGTGGGACTACTAGATAGTACAGTAGATAGAATACCGGTCCTGGAGTCAGGAGACCCTGAGTTCAAACACCAGCCTCAGACATGTACTATTTGTGTGACTCTGGTCAAGTCACTTACCACCCCCCCCCCCCATTGCCTCTAAGGAAAAGTAAAAAAGGGAGATAGACTGCTTATGTGATAAGGGCAGTTGAGCTGGTGGTTGCCAGAATGCTGTTGTCAATGTAAGAAGTCAAGGACAGCCCACAACCTATAGGGCGAATGACCTGTACTGATTTATGGGAAGAAATAGACAAGTATCATACAAGTGGGAGGGTGTGAGTAGATTTCATTTGGTGTCATTGCTGGGAGCTTCCATGTGTGAGATCATTGATCTTTTTGTCCAATCTGTTTACATCCATCTTCCTCATCGATGCTCATAAAACAAACACTGTTATTCCAATCTAACAGAAAAAGAAACAGGTTCAAATTTATCCAAGATCCAGGGGGACAGCAACTGATAGAACTGGCATTCAAACCCAGGTTTTCCAACTCTTATGTCCAGTGCCCTTGCTGTCTATTATGTCTCACCACCTTGGTTGATTGATGAGGGAGTCATGATGAGGGAGAGAGTGGGAACCAGCTTTTATCTCAAGTAGATGAACCACATCTTTCTGATCTTCTCTGGTCTCTGAGAAAGGGCAAATACTGAATGTGACAAGCTTTCACAGGAGGAAAGAGAGAGAAGAGTAAAATATGAACCAGAGCTATATTCTCTGAAAAATGGTCGTCCTTTGGATAGGATGGAACATGGTGAGCCTTTTATTAATTGATTAACAAACGGTAATGCCCACAATGGTGGAACTTAAACCTTCTGTTAACTACTTCCAATCTACCCTATATGCATATAGCTTGTTTGCACAAATTTGTTTGCTTTGTGTCTCCCCCACTAAACTGTGAACTCCTTGTGGGAAGGGACTGTCTTTTGCCTTGCTTTCTATCTCCAGTGCTTAGCACAGTGCCTACCAGGCACTTCATGAATGTTCGTTGACTGAAAATAATGATAACAACTCTGTATCTGTTCTCCATTTCCAACTGGAAGGAGTAGGGGACATTTGATGGAAGAGATACTATTTGAATTGCACTTTGAGCAGTCCTAATTTATCTTCTGTTCCCCATCACCAACTCTCTATTAGACATCTCCAATCTATGTTTCATAGGGAATGCAAACTCAATATGTTCAAGACAGAGCTCCTTATTTTATCCATAAACCCACCCCTTTTCCAAATTTCCCAGTTTCTGTTAAAGATACCATCTTTCTAGTCACACAGTTTCTCAACTTTGTAGAAATATCCACCTCCTCTCTCTCTATTCCCTGTATCTAAATGGTAACCTCCTAATTGGTCTCCTAGCCTCCAGTCACTTTCCTCTCAGATCCTTCTTCCTACAGCTGCCAAAATAATCTTCCTAAAGTATGAGACTGACCATGCCACTTACCTCCTCAAGAAACTTAAATGGCTCCCTATGGCCTCTAGGACAAAATACACAAACTCTTTGTCTTGATGCTTACAGCTCTCATCTGGCTCCAGCCCAGCTTCCAGATTTGCTTCATACTATTCACCTTCTGGCACTCTCCCTTCTAGCCAAACAGGCCAATTGTGCAGCTTAGAATTCTATCTCCCTCCTCTGTTTGCGCAAGCTGTCCATTTGTATGCTCCAAAAGAAACCTGGTAGAGATCTGGATGCCTAGAAAGCATTTCCACCTCTAAGAATCCTTTGTTTCTTTCAGGATCAACTCTGGTGCTATAGGATGCCTCAAGCAATCAAGGATGCTTGATTCTTCTCCCCATCTCTAAATTTTTTTTGTATTTATTTATCTTCAAGAGTGTTCCTCCCTTTCCTTCCTCCCCAGTATAATGTAAGCTTCCTGAAGGCAGGGATTGTTTTTTGTTTTATCTTTGTATATTCAGTTTGGGCACAATGCCTTGTGCCTAGTGAGTAGGCTTAATAAATGTCGGCTTTGTGAAATTGAAAAGGGGGAAGTGACAAAGTTTAGTGATGTGTTTCAGGGGAGAGTGAGTGGTTCAGTTTGGCTGGAGCATAGAAGTAAATGGAGGAAAGATAACTGGTTGCTTGTTAAATTGATGTTTAAGCTAGTTGCTTATCTCCAACAGATTTCCAACTGTCCCTTAGTTCAGTGACATTTTAAACCGAGTTATCCAAGTATAAGGATTGTGCTACATGCCTGTTAGTGGAATAGAACCAGAAAATAGATGAGAGCTCCTGGAAAGTCTGCTATCACACGTGCAAAACCATTTTTAAAAATTTATTTTTTGGTAGGAGCAAGGAACTCTCCAACATATAAATGATAAATAAGTTATTGTTATAAATTACTCTTGCCATCGTTGGAAGAGAATCTTAGCTAAATGTTCAGCCTGGAGTTGTGACTTTGGTTTTAATATATTGACATATCTTGGCTATTTTAATACCCTTGACTGTCTCTGTTATCACCATTTCCCACAAACATCCTCGGCAGAAATAGAAATGGGTGATATGTCTCTGAGTGGCAATAAACTGTGCCTTTTCATGATAGCTTCGTAAACTTGGGATTTCCATTATAATTTAGAGGCAAGAATATTTACAGATGGGGGAGAGAAATTCGGGATATTTTGTCTTTTAATAACTCAGATGAGTTGGAGAAATTTTATCTGCTTCGTTTTGAGTTAGTAGGGAATTACTCCAGGATATTTCGGGCCAGCATTCTGATCTGCAGACACTTGTTTGAGGGCTTCATGTTATATTCTCTACATAACACAGACACTAAATTACAGATGTAGACTAATCGCTCCAGAATGTGGCGACTTGAGGATGCTATCGACCGTTTGAAGTATGGTCTGACTCTGGTGTCTTCACCAAGCATGGGTTGTGTCCACACTCTTGGATGACAGTGAAATTTTTAATGTGCTCTGCAGATGTTTCTGGGTTGTGATATTCAACTGAATGCCAGCACATAGCCACAGTTCAGCTTCTATTTGGATCTGCCTTTCTATTTCTTCCTCCTTCCTTCTGCTTTCTAACCCTTCCTCCTTTCCTCTGTTCCTTTCTCTTGTCTTCCTTCCCTGCCTCAATCTCTCTCTTTGACTTTCCTGATTCTCCATTTCCTTCCATCCCTTGTTTCCCCTTCCTCTCCCCTCATCCAGTTGCTTGATGGAAAAGATCTGTTGGAACTCTAGTGAAAGTCTGTGGCTGCAGCTTTCTTGACCACCTTATGCTTATGTTTTTACTCTGCTTTGAACAATATAGAGGCACTCAGTGGTTAAAATATGTCTGTCTAGAGCAGGGTGGGGAACCTGTGGCCTCTACATGCAGAGGCTACATGGAGCCCCCCAGACCCTCAAGTGTGGCCCTTTGCTGGAATCCAAACTTCACAGAACAAAAGGCCCTAATTTGAGGACCTAGAGGGCCACCTTCAGCCTCGAGGCCTCAGGTTCCCCACCCCTGCTCTAGGGGCTTTTGAATATCCAAATCCCTTACCTTATTCCCTACTCAGCCTTTTCTGACCTCACAGCTTATGAAACATTCCTTTTCCCTAACTCACTCGATGCCTTCCACTAGACTTGCTCATTTTACTCCCAACATGATAGATGGGAGCTGTGTAAATATCTTTTGGAATTGCTTATATATTCTTTTTTTTAAACAAATGCTTTATTAACTTCTGTTTTACATCATTCATTTCCACCAGATTTTGAGTTACAATTATTTTTCCCCCCTGTTTTTCCTCTACCCACCCTCCCAGAATAGCAGTCCCACAAGATATTGCCTCCTCCAATCTGCTCTCTCCCATATCTTCTCCTATGTCCCCTTCGATTTTTCCATTAGAGCAAGGTGAATCTCTGTGCCCCAATGCCTGCACATCTTATCTCCCAATTACAAGCAAAAGAGTATTAATAATAGCATTTATATATATTTGAAACATTTAGTCTTAAAACCTCGAATTTCAGATCCATTTCCTTCCTCTCTTGTCACCCATTCCCTCTGGGAAGATAAGTAATTCAGTATATGTTGTACATGTCTAGCTATGCAAAACATTATCATAGTAGATATATTGTACAAGGCAGCTTATAATTCCCTCCCACTCATCCCACCCCCCACCTGGTCCATTCCCTACATGATCCTGTCCCTCTTCTATAGTGGGTACTTCCAACCTCCCCTCCCCCCAAGGATGCCCTCCCATCCATCATCCCTCCTCTCATCCCCCTTCCCCCTATTCTGCTGCAGGTTGAGATATCCCATTTAGTATGTATGTCATTCTCTCCCTGAACCAAATTCAATGAGAATGTGGTTTTGCCTTTTTGCCTTCCTATTCTTCCCCTCCCCTGCAGCCACTTCCCCTTGCTTCTTCTACATGAGATAGTTTACCCTACCCTGTCTCTCCCCGTCTCCTCATGAGACTTTCCTCTCTCACCTCATAATTTCACCCCTTAAGTATCATCCCTTCCCAACAAATTCAACCTGTGCCCTCTATCCATGTATAACTGTAAACATATATACACACATTCACATATATATTCATATTACCATACACCCTTCTTCCATTTTTTTTCATACTGAGAAAGATTTCATCAGTCACAGTTATTGTTTTTCCATATAGGAATGTAAATAGTTCAGCTTTGATAAGTTACTTTTGATTTCTTTTTCCCTGATTACCTTCTCAGGCATCTCTTGCTTCTTGTGTCTGAATGTCCTATGAGAAAGTGCCTTTCTTTCTAGTCTGTGGTTTCCTGAAAGGAAGGGAGGAAGGAAACAAACATTTGTTATCTCCTCTGTGCCAATCACTGTGGTAAATACTTTACAAATATTATCATCTTTGATTCTCACAACACCCCCAAGGTAAGCACTAGTGTTATCCCCATTTAACAATAGAGGAAACTGAGGCAAAAGGAAATTAAATAACTTGCTAGGTTCTCACATCTGGTAAATATCTTAGGCTGGATTTGAACTCAGGTCTTCCTGACTCCAGGACCAGTGAGCTATCTAGCTGATCCAATTTGTATCAGTGGGTAAGGTGAAGAATGTATGAAGTGAAAAATGACCTATCTGCAACCATAGAGTCTTTCAGCTGGAGATGTAGAATCATAGAAAGTAAAAGTGGAATGGCCTTTAGAACAGAGAGAGTAGGTGGGAAATGAATTGGAGAATGACTAACAAATTGTGGCATATAAGAAACAAAGAGCTTAATGATTTTAGAAAAACATGGAAAGACTTGCAAAAAATAATGAAGAGTGAAATGAGCAGAACCAAGAGAACAGTGTAGACAGTAACAGCAATATTGTTTTAAGAACAGCTTTGAGTAAGTAAATTTTGTCTATTATAAATACCCAAATTAGCTATAAAGGACCTATGAAGAAAGATACTACCTGCATCCAGAGAAAGAACTGATAAATAGAAGTATGTATAGAATAATTTTACATGTGTACCTATTTGTGTCTAATGGTAGCCATCTCTAGGGTGGGAGAAGGGACAGGGAAGAAAAGAACAAGAATTTACAGGATAATTTTGTTGTATATTTGAAAGGCATAGCAAGTTATGCATAGTAGATTTACAGTTTCATGTACAATCACATTTTATTGTATTATGTTATAGAAATGTTTCTTTTATTCTATAAATTAAAAATAAAAATTTCAAAATGATTTTCAAAAAGAGGGTTAGATCTGGAAGGGTCATTAAAGATCCTCTAGTCCAACCCTCTCATTTTATAGACGAGAAAACCAAAAAAGGAGAAATAATTTGCCTCTGATCGCTCAGTAAGTTGACATAGCACCATAACCAAAACTTATGTCTCCTGACTCCTTGAGTAGGGAATGCTTGTGCTTTCTATCAGAGGCCCCCCAAAAGATTTGACTAACAAGTTGTGGCATATTTCATGACTCATCAGAGTTACTTATCTCCTTTTCTGTGAAAGACTTTTTTTGTTGGTCCATGTTGTATCGGCTGAAAAGGATCTGGTTGTTTAGTCGTAGTAAATGTTCAATTTGCTTTAATTTGACTTAGAATTAATTGATGCTTTCCTTTATGATAAATTGAAGGTACAAGACCTGAGTGACACTTGGCTGGATTTTAATTTTCTGATAACACTTTCCCTTTCCTATTCATTTTTTTCCCCTACTACTTTTAGGATAGGGCAGGTAGGTGGCTCAGGGGATAGAGTGCCAGGCTTGGAGTCAGGAAGATTCTTCCTGGGTTCAAGTGTGGCCTCAGACACTCACTAGCTGTGTGACTGAGCAAGTCACTTCACCCAGTTTGCCTCAGTTTCCTCATTTGTAAAATGAGCTAGAGAAGGAAATGGCAAACCACTCCAGTATCTTTACCAAGAAAACACCCAAATGGGGTCACAAAGAGTCAGATATGACTGAAACACCTCAGCAACAGTAGGTTTGGGCTGGTATGAGAGGTAATGTAGCATGGTGCATAGAGGGCCAGCCTCAAAGCCAGGAAGGCCTGAGTTCAAGTTTTGCTCTCACACACACTGTATGCATAATATTGGAAAAGTTACTTATCTTCTCAGTGCTCTAAGAAACTCTGTAAGACTTTAAGTTGTAGGAAAAATGACTACTGGCTTTGAGAGAGGGAGTTTCCTCACCTGGAAGTTTCTATTTTAATGAAATGTAGGTTGAGTTCCTATCTAGTTTCTTTCCTTATTCTATGACATAGCAAGGGGATGCCAGACTTGTGACAAAGATTGTCACAGCCGGAAGGACATCATAGGGTCTCAGATCTAAAGCTAGAAGGAACCCTATAGATCATCCAGTCCTACCTCCTGGTTTTACAAATGGGGGAGCTATGACTCAGAGAGGTAAAGTTTCCTTCCCAAGGTCACACAGATAGTAAAGGTTGGTGGCAGGTCTTGAACCCAGATATTCTGGATGCAGAGTCAGCACCCATTCCCCTGTATAACATTGCCTTGTTAAGTGCTACAGCTGGAAGTGGCCTCAGAACACAGAATGTCAGAGTGGGAAGGGTCTTTAGAACTTACAATATTAGTGCTGTAAGGGATTTTATAATATGACCTATAAAAGCTTTATTGATGGATAACCTTTCATAGGGAGCAAGGGGCTCCTGCAAAGGCTGTACCCTTCATGTGGGATTTAAAATCCACCAGGGATTGACATTCTATTAGCATACTTCTTCAAATAGGAATGAGCTGAAATGTATCTTTTTTAAAGATTGCTTTAATATTTATAATATCAGTTCAAATAATTAAGAAACAATTTAATAAGACTCTTAATCATTTATAAAAGTTCTATGCGATTTAATTTCCCCATCAAAGAGCCCAGTGGTGAATTAAATACCTATCTCTTGAAGGTGTTGAATATTAAACATAGCTGAAGTAATATAACATGGCAAAAATCTAAGTCTGATCTGGGGACCTTATGTGCCCGTAAAGTTCAATGACTTTACAGGGAGTTTTGGGTATAGTGCTAGACCTTGTAAGAGAATTAAAGATTCACTTTACTAGAGAGAGAAATCTGGTTCAGGGTTTACCCCGCTCAATAATTAGTCACAGAAACTCTTTTCTTTTTTTTTAAAACAAAAACAAAAACTTTCAAAAGAAAGCGAAAATCCCAGTTAAATGGAAAGAATCTTTCATGAATTATTCATTTCCACAGAAAACTCTGGAGGACCAACAATGCCAATGTGGATTAGGTTGGATTGCTACTCTGAAATGTATCTTTGGGTACAGTTGTGGAAGAGAGAAGCTTGCTTCTAGAGATTACTTAAAGGAGAAATAAGGCGCCATCAGAGTTGCCAAAGGGTGGGGGGAGGGGGAAAAGAAGGCAAGCCAATAGATGCATATGTCAAGTGAAGGAAAATACCTAGATAGTTAGGGTTCCTCTCTCAGGGTTATTTCATATCTAACCACCAGACAGCTCTTCCTCCCCATCCCCACCAAACAAAATAAAACACCCTTGTTCTGCCTACAAACTTTTGTTCACGACCTTCCCTAAGCCAGAAATTTCCTTTCTCTCTACCTTCAGACCTATTGAATTTCTACCCTTCTCTTAAAGTCTAGTGATTCCAGTGCCACCTCCTTCAGGAAGTCTTTCCTGATTCTCTCTCAGTGACAGCCTTCCTCTTCAGACCTTGTTTTGTCTCTTCTAATGGCCTGAACTTGTGATGTTGTGTTTTATAGTTATCTCTTGTTGTGTCTTATCCTACTAGACCATAAGCTCTAGGTGACCAGGGTTAACATTTGGAATAAACTTTTTCCTCCCCTAGTATTTAGCCTGGTGTTCTATACAAAGTAAGCACTTAATAAATGTTGGATATATAAATGGTCGGGTAGGGTAGGTCATAGGGTACCTAGGTGATGCAGTGGATAGAGCCTTGACCCTGAAGTCTGGAGAATTTGAGTTCATATCCAGCCTCAGACACTTGCTAGCTGTGTGACCCTGGGCAAGTCATTTAACCCTGTTTGCCTCAGTTTCCTCATCTGTAATATGAACTGGAGAAGGAAATGGCAAACTACTCAAGTATCTTTGCCAAGAAAATCCCAAATTGGGTCATAAAGAGTCAAACACGGCTGAAAGGACTAAATGACAATGAGGGTAGGTTATAGAAAGTAGGCAAGACGCTGGAGTATTACATAATTCTTTGATTTTAGCCTTATTTTAATCACTTGTTACTGACATACTTTACTGACATCCTGAACTTCCCACTTCTATTCTTGAAACATTCTTGGCCTCTCTTCTCTCTCCTCCTGGTCATAGAAAAGAAAGGATACCCTGACTGAGTTACTCAAGTTAATTCCTCTCCCTCAACCCTTAATCCCTTCCATCTCCTCCAGCACGGCTTTACAGTAGAGTGCTCTCCTCATCCATCTCCCATTGCCCAAGCTCCACCAGCTCCTTCCCATTTAAACACAAATATGTTCAGGGGAAAAAAAGCCTTCCAATGATGCTTCTAGCCTATCCAGTTGCCATTCTATTTCTCCATGATGACTGTTTGCTAAACTTCTTAAAGTTGGGGCGGAGCCAAGATGGCGGAGTAACTTCCAAGATGTTCTGCCCCCAGATTACCTCCAAACCATGTAAAAGGAGACTCTGAACAACTTCTGGAGCTCCAGCACCCACAGAACAGCACAGAGAAGCTAACCTCCTGCTGAGGACATCTCAGCAGCCCTGCAGGGAGCGGCCAGCGCAGTGCTCTGAGAGCAGGCAGCACAGCGCACTGGGAACCGACAGCGCAGCACTCTGGGAGCTGAGCCCAGGCCCGCATGAGCCATGGTTTTAGCCCTAGGGTGGCTGGCCAGCAGCCGGCTGGAGGGACCCCAGAACACCAGCAGCTGTGGCGATTGCAGAATTATCAGCACAGATATGCCTAGGACAAACTGAGAGGTTAGTGCCCTATGGACTTTGGGACCAGTATTTGGGGAACACGTCAGCTTCCTCCCCTGGGGG